>OX638069.1:31885012-32235047 GCA_951804385.1 Trifolium dubium | reverse complement strand
GGGGGCGAACAACGCCTAAAGCATCACTATTAAAACATGATAAAATTGAAGGGACAACTATGTTAAATCTTCGTAGAAATATTTGAGGTAGTATTCTTTTTGGCAAGTCAATGTGCATACTCATAACAAATCATTGGTTTGAAAGAGATCAAGTTGTAATAAAGAGAAAAATAAGCGTGACAGTGTGAGAAGATAAATAAATGCACAAATCGTTAATTTTGGTGATTCTTAATAATTTAGTCGGAAAATTGTCATTCTCGCTTGACATAAATTTTGTACTCATGCTCTTAGATGAGATTTGGGCATTAGGTCTCTCGGAGATATCAATGAAACATTATGATTAAACTTAATTGAACATTTTTAGTTTTCAAAACTAATGAATTTGCGTCATTTATCAATATACATAGTATCTATAAGTTTCTAAAAAAAAAAATAGTATCTAAAAATGTCTTAAAATTGTAATCATTAATTTATCAAATTAATGTCTAAACTTATAGATATCGCATCAATTAGTAGTTGATTTTCAAAAAATATTTATCTACTAGTAATAATATACTATTAAATGAGTGTAACTATCAGTGTAACTCTTCTAGTGTAAATCATATCTTTTCGAGGGTACTTTTATGATGTTAATTTTTAAGGCAATGATATTGGTGTTTACCTTTTCACCAATTTTTTATTAATGAGGAAATTACATTAAAAAGACATTTTTAGAATTAGACGTGGATTAAACCTCTCAAAAAACATAATAGGGATGTTTATAAGTCAAACCCATGTGAATGATTGGCTAATGGCAATTGTCATTGTTTATGAATAGTATCTATCCATGTGCATGTTGATGTACATCTTCATTTTCTAATTTCTCCCACTCACTTCACTTGTTTTTTTTTATCTAATCATTTGGCTAATCTATCTATTTTGGACTATATACAATTATCCAAAAATATCAATGATGAAGAACCATGTATTTTTATTTTAATGTATAATAATAACAATATTAATTTAATTTACTCTTCTAGATAAGAAATGGAGTAATTAGATAACAAGGTTTGGTCTTTGTATACATAGCCCCTTTCATAGTTTTTCCTTTTTTATCCTATTTTATGACCAAGATGGAACTTGGACCAACTAGCTGAAAATTGATTCACCCCTATTTTGGGTCATTTAACTTCCAAGATTTTGGGTACTCTTTGGAAATATACACCTCAAAATTTAACCCATCTTTTTCCTCATAAACACTCCAAGGCTTTACCCATCATCATCACCACCACTTTAGTAGGTACCCACGATAAATGTGGCATAATAACTCCCCTACCTCCCCTCAATTATCTCCTATCCAATTTCTATATGGTCCCATTCTTATCATCACTTCTTAGATTACAAAAACCTATTCTAAAGGCTTTCTGATCAACTTTTTTTCCCCTCATTTTTATATTGATTTTTTTTTTTTTTTAATTTGAAGCATTGTTATGTTTAGTCCAATCTTCTATAGTCGAACCCTACTAGTCTCAAATCTCAATTAACTATTTTTATATCTTTTTCAATCTTTTTTAATTGTCATTTTTTATACTTTTTACACATAACACATAGAGCAACCAATAAATTTTGTTGTTTTTAATATCATTATTTATCTTTTTCCTTAGCAACAATCTGAAGAGAAAAGGAATCCCTTTCCCAGCTAGACACACCTTGCTAGTTGTTAGGACTCGAAAAACTTAAATTATCTTACTATAAAGTCTAACTCGTTGTTTAAACTCAGGGGAGTACTATTTAAACCCTAAACTTCAAACCATAAAGTTTACTTTGATCGTTTAAAATATACACACTTACTTTTACGAGTTGCATATCATCAATTTGTTTTTTAAATTATAACCATTAATAAAAAATGCCGAAATTGTTAGACCGGACGTTCATGACCTGAGTTCGAACCCCGGTCACTCTACTTGTGTGTGTGTGAGTTTATTGGTCTCTTTGTCATTTCATCTATGTATCCAAAAAAAATCATTCAATTACATATAGCCCCACTCAAAAATCAAAATCCAAATTCATAGTATTATACTAGTAAGAAACTTTAATCAGCATATACTACTTCATATGTGTATGTTTTTAACTTGATAAATAGAGGTTAGTTGGGTGAATTGTGGTCCCAAAAATATTTAAATTTTTTGCTTTTGAAGTCACAACATAAAACGGACTATAACCATACTAAAAAAGCAATAGGTATTTAAGTGATTTCACACTGTCCATAAGGCATTTTGGTCAATTAAAAAAGTTTCCAGAAACAGAATCTTTACACTTACTACTCCTCCAACTAAAACACAACTGGATTTATTAAATTACTAAAATATCCCTATATGCGGCTACGTATAAGAAGCTGATTTAACCTGAGCTTACACGCAAAGCAGGGAAGGTTCGTCTAAGGACAGTATGATATGATATGATCAATAATGTTTCAATAGGTTTCGTGTGACCCATATTGATACATTTATTGCGTGTCACTCACTCGTGAATCCAATTATTATAAAAGTGATTTTTTGTCACTTCATGCTCTGTGTTAAATTAATTACTACTCGTTTAAGATTAAGGAAAGTTAGTTCAACTTTAGTCAGTAAAATCATCTCCAATAAATAAAGAAGAAAATTAACGTGTACTTTTTTTTACATGAATATTTAATCAAATTATGTAATTTTTTTTTGAACCAGATGTCATGTACTCCCTCCGTTCTAAAATGTAAGCATATTTGACTTTTTAGTTACATTTGATTATTGATGTATCTAGCTCATATTATGGACCAAATACATCAATAGTCAAATGTATTTAAAAAATCAAATTTGCTTACATTTTGGGACGAAGGGGGTAATTATTCAACGAAAGATTTTAGAAATTTATTTATAAAAGTGGTAGTATTAATGTATTATTATGATATAGTTTGATTGAATGTACGTGGATAATCAATTTAATATAGAAAATGATCTTAAAGTGAAAATGTTGTTTGTTTTAATGTACAATTCCTATTTTTAAGTTTTTAAATATGTATTCTCAGAGTACATAATAATAAGTAGGGTGGTAAAACAGATTGTCTGTCCCATTTAAGTTCCCTTATAAATAGAATGGGTAGGCTTATTGAGGTGTCTGAGCTGAAAACTCAAGTCCACCCTGTTTATTAGTATATTTATCACATATTTTGCATTTTTTTTTTTAAAATTCATTTATTTTTACAGTATTTTTTTTTATTATAACGCATAACAAATTATAGCTAAAAAATTAATAAACTCAAACAATATAATAAATAATAATTATTAATGACTTTTTTTTTGTCGAAACCGGGGTATTTACCGCCGAACGCAGTGATTAATCCCTCGCTAGATTTGGGGCACCTCGATGGATGGGATAGCTGACCCAATGATTTAAAGTTGCTCCATACCCAAGGTGAGGATCGAACCCTCGACCTTTGGTTAAGGGAGGATGAACTCCAACCGCTCAACCACATCCCTTGGGTTAATTATTAATGATTTAATATGGCATAAAATTATTTTCAGTAACCTACTTTTAGTAAATTTGCTTTTAATTGACCTGTCCTATAACAATATCAACATTATTCTTCAACATAACGAAGAAATATAACCATCAAAATAAGTCTTAAAATAAATTAGATTGAAAAAAGAATTTAAAATTTATTATATTTTTTTATTTTTTCCATCTCAAATATAGAAAAAAATAAAAAAAATAAAAAATTTCAAATGTTTGCGGGCCAACCTTCCCCGCACCCGATCCATTTTAAAACGGGTTAAACGGAGGCGGACCAACTAAAAGTACGTACTAAGCCTAAAACTTTAACTTAACCCGACAAAATTAATGGGTTAAATGAGTCGGCGCGACGGGCTCAGACCATTTTGCCAATCCTAAAATATCAGTTAATAGTATATAGTTACTCAGGTAGACAACTTTAAATAATTTTTTTACAAAAATCATCAAAGGTGCTCAAATAAATTGACTCAAATCCAATTATACACCAAGTCCAATTGACTAAACTTTTTTGTCCAAAAATAAAATTAATTAATTTAAGTGGAATTTTAGTTGAACTTTTTTTACCTAAGCCGTGTACGAAGAAATGAAAGCATGTGTAGCTTCGTGTGGACCGTTGTAGGAAAATTGACTTGGCCGGCTAGAGAATTTTCTACAAGCTGAGCCGCCAAGTGGACTATTATTTGAAGAATATTGTTTTGTTTTTGCTGACTGTGTTGAATTCTAATGATTAGACCAACTTCCATGTAACAAAAAGAAACAAACCGGCCAATTGAAAAGAGATGAGATTATTTCCACTTCATTATCTAAAACCGTTTGCTACATGTGCCTTGCTTTTTAACTTTCTTTTTTTGATAGGACATGTGCTTTTTTATTTTTATTTATGTCTTGTTTTTGTTACTAAAATAAGAAACATTTTTACTTTTTAGGTGTATGGAAGGCTTAATTATATTTTTAGTTCTTTAACCATTTTTCGTTTTGAATTAATTCTTTAATTTTTCTTCCGTTAATCAAGTTGATCTTAACCGTTAAAAAATTTCAAAAACATTAAGTTATTCCACTGTTCACTCTCTTCTTCACCATCCCTCACCAATTCTCCCCTACTCCGTCACCGGCCACCATCCATAAAACCACCAATTCACTCAAATCAAACGATTAACACAATTTTCCGAAGCTAAGGCCTCCGTTGATCAATAATTCAACCTCAAAAACACCAAAAACGACACCGAAATCTCTAGATCTGAACTTGAAAACTGCGAGAAACAAGAAGGTCTAGTTGGAAACATTTTCGAACGTTTTCGTCACTGATTTTGCATGATTTGTAATCGTATACACGTGTATTGACTTGTTATTTGTTCGTTTGTATCTTTTTTTTGCCGGAAACGCGTTTTAACGTTTTTTGCTCCGACTTGTTTTTTGTTCATTCATGTTTATACAATTTTTGTTGTTGATTTTGATGTTAGATCTAGACTCTACGTGAAGTTTGAACTCAAGGAAGAAGACGCAGGTGCACCGTATGCACCTTCTCTGGTTAGAACTTAACATTTTTGAAATTTTTTAAACGGTTATGACTTGATTAACAAAATGAAAGTTAAGGGACCAATTCGAAACAAAAAATAGTTAGATGACCAAAATGAAACCTTAAAAATAATTAGAGGACCAAAAATACTATATTTAAGTCTTCATGGAATGATAGATGTATTTGGTCTATATTATGAACCAAATATATCAATCATTTCATGAATCTAAAAAGTAAAAATTTTCTTATATTTAGGATTAGAGGGAGTACCACTATAATTGTGTTTGGAAAAAAGAGTAAACAATTGATAAGTTAGTTTATACCATATACTAGTAGTTTATAGTAAATTATATACTAGTAATTTATAATTGATTAAGCAATTGAAAGGATCTCACTATATCAAAAATTTCATCTGGTTTGCGGCTTAAAGACGCACCATTACAAATTATTTTGATTTAACTTTAACCCATCACAATTTTGACATTTGTAGGAAATGCGGCTCAATTATATTGAGAAGTGTAAGTGTTGTATATAAATTAATTTTAACTTCGTAGGCATGCCATAACACAAATTTTTGTAGAACCAAGTGGGGTGTGGGCATATCTCGGCAATGCACAAGATGTGGGAGAGGCGACGAATCAACCAACCGTATATGTGCTTTGAGATTATATGTATGCTACTCATGTATGGCTCTGTTTGGCTCCATTTAACCTTATCATTAATTTCTTTACTTTTGATTATCGGTACTGGATTTTCAATAACATCAGCAAACTTGGGATTGAGTCTACTATTTACCTATAAAACCCAGATATTTGATACAATACGGATACGGTACGATATGGATAGGCTATACGAGAAAATTTTAAAATTTAAGATACGATACAGTAGAATACTTTAATAAATAATTAAATATATAAATGCAAAATATATAAACATAACTAAAATTGATAATAAAGAAACTTTCACATTATTAAAATTATCAAAACAATTGAATTATATATTTTAAATATTATCCAAAAAGCGTGTCATGCACACCTCTGCTAATGTCTTATATTTTTGTTGCTCATTTCATATATTGTTCATCTTTTTTTCACGAGAGTTGAAAATTTTATGCATATAAACTATATATTTAGCCCTTTTTGGATCCATTTTATTTCTTTTCAAAGAATGGATAAAATATAAACACCAAATACTTCTCTGATACGTATCGAGAAATATCTGACGAGTATCACATGAGTGTCGGTATTTTATATTTAAAAAATAAAAATTATACATTGGATACTTCCCAAATACGTGTCGAAAAATATTCAACACGTATCAATATCGAATATGATATCTGACACAATACTTGATCAATTTTAAAATATTGGGGCTTCATAGCTCTTTACCTACAATCAAAAGTAACTTTAGTATTTATTTTCAATAACATCATAAAACTTTATTACTAATTTCTTTACTTTTGATTGTAGGTCTAAACAGAAAATTACTGCATTTACCTCCAAAAGAAGTAATTATTTATTTTTCTATTTTTTTGGTATTTATTTTCTAATAATGGATATATAATTTAAAATTAAAATATTTTGAAATTATTTTTCTACGATAAAATGGTAAATCGTCAGAAATATATGCTAAAAAAATTGGATATTTATTTTCCTTTAGGGGATTAAAATGTTGAATCATAGAAAATATAATTGTCAGAAATATAATTTTCCTATTTTTATGGTACTTATGGTATTTTTATGGTAATTTTCCTAATAGGGATTATAATTTTATGGTATTTTTTTTGTTTCTATCAAGGCTGGTTTTCTAAAATAGTGAGTCAAGATTCAAATTCAGTCAAAATATGATGTTATATTTTCGGATTTTAAAATAAAAGGTTTAAATTTATATTTAGTAAAAATCGAGGGCTATAGTTCCATGAGCTTAGCTCAATTGATTGGACACCGCATAATATATGTAAGGGGCGGGGGTTCGAACTCCGGTCATCCCAATTCTCCAATTTTTAGCCTCTAGGCTACTTGAAAAAAAAAATCGAGGGCTATAGTATCAAATTTTAAATTAAGGGGGTTAAAATCTAAATTTTAAACATGAGTATTCCAGATATTTTATTTTGTCATATTTGTAGGTATTTTATCATTATACGCTATTAACTTAGTTACTATGAGTTTGTTCGCAAATTTAACTTTTTAGTTGTTAGCAGTTTTGAATTTGCACTATGCAATGTTTTTTACGATTTTGATTGAATGAATTTCACTTTTAGTAAAAAAAAAAAAGACATTATGATTTTATAATTTTTTTTAGTCACATCATATCGGTCAAATTCTATTATTCAGATAGTTTAGTGACTATAATTTCATTCTTTAAAAATAAATAAGTAGACGCATTCGAATTTAAATTTCGATTTTTATACTCCCTCCGTCCCAAAATATATGAAAAAAGTTATCAACAAAAATTGATGTATTTGGTCAAAAATTTGGTCTAAATACATAAATTTATTTAATCAACTTTCTTTTATATTTTTAGACGAAATTGAATTATTTTCATGAGCAATGTTCATTCTAAAATAATTTTTTTAATTAAAATGACATTCATTTTAAAACGAATTTTTTTTTTCTCAAAATCCGAAAGACGCATGATAAAGCTCAAAGTTTCAAATGAAATTTGCTGAGCAAGGCAGAGAGAACAGGAGAAGTTCTCGTGAAATGGATACACTTACTGGGACCCTATATCGTCTCCTCAAAATCAAGATGGGACACCCTTGATTTGAGAACCCTATTGTAACCGCCAGCTATTACCGTTCTGTTCACCATCCTTTACTAACCACATCTCACTAAATCCACAATACCATACCCTTACCCACATGCCACGTCCTCCTCTTTCTTACAACTATTTACCACGTGTCTACCCCACCTTCTTTCTTGGAATTACCCTACCCCACATACTTTACCGCTAGTTTTCAAAACCCGAAAAAACCCTTCATTCCCGCGGCAATAACAACTAACCGAACAAGGATATGATTGTCTTTTTATCTCAATTGGCTTAACTAACTGCATGGTAGGTGAAAATTATCCTGTACAAGTCGGCAGTTAAACAGAAAAAGTACACATGCCTCTGAGTCTTTCTGATTCAAGGGATTTTTCAGTTCTTTGTACTTTCGACGGTTCTAAGTAAACGACACCCAAAATCAACGGTTCGATGTCAACTTTGTCCTTATATTCCACCAAAGTCTTATAACACGTGATTATATTTTTTTTCTATTCTTTTTTGGTTCGAGACGAGACTAGAGTATCAATCGTTGAACGTAATGATTATTTTTTTTTGTTGGATTGAACGCACATAAAATACTTGATTTTAGTGATTTAAAATTACTCCATATCTAAAACAAGAATCGAAGCATCAACTTTTGATTAAAATAAGATGAACCAAACTATCAAAGTATCTATCGTCAAACAATGATTATTTTCTTCGTTAAATTAAACGCACATGAAACAACTGATTTAGAAATTTAAAATTAATCAATACACAAGACAAGAATTAAAGCATCAATTTTTAATTATAAGAGGATAAACCACAACCACTCAAGCATGATGTGATTTTGTTTTTCTGCTATTTTTTTTCCTTTCTCTGACTGATACAGAAGCTAGTCCTCATCGGTAACACCGCTTTGGTATTTTACTAAAATACCCTTAATATCATGACATTAATTTAATTCTGTACCCGCTATAAATACTGCTGCTAACGGTAACGGTGATTGTAATTCCGTTATATTGGCTTAACGGCGTTATGTTTGGTTGTGTTTAGACTTGAAACGCGTTTTGCAATTTGGACGGCGTGTTTGTTTCGTTGAACCACCTAACAACCACCACCATACCACTTCTCCTCAAAGTTTCTTTTATTTAATTATTATTTTATCAACCAAACTAACTCAAAAAAGAATTAAAAAACTAAAACAAAGTCCATTTATTTATGAAAAAAAATAATGTCTTTTAAGTTTTAGTAGATATATTGCATGTATTTTCCAATATATCTAAAAAAATTATTAAATGAAACTTGCAAACATCGAAATTTAAACTCTAATGAATTTATTTATTCATGATTTTTTTTACTCAATTAAATATAAAATTCTAACTACTGAATTATCTGACAAAAAAAATAAAATATATTTGTAACGATTTTAAACATCATTCATTTTTGACAATTTATTTTCGATACAAGTAGATATTAATTATTTCTTTTATAAATTAATTTATTTCACCATCTGATTTTTAGAGAAAATAAATTTTAACAGTCCAAAATTTGTGGTGAATTCTTGCATCAAGTGGATCCAGTCTCCTCCCAAATATATTGCGGAGATCAAACCGTGATCCTCTCTATTAAGTATTGTGTTAATAATCGCGGGACCAATTAACTTTTAGTAATTACATTTTATTTTTTATAGGGATATATTTAATTAAATTACTTTGTTTTATTTTTTTCTTCAATTTTCACTATCAATATTCGACTCACTGACTGATTAATTCATTTAATTTAAATTGTATTAAATTATTTACTAGTAGAAATGCAGGGGATAAAGTTATCTAAACATATATTTTATACATATTCTTTTGGATCACTATTATAATCAAATTTTGTAATACATTTAACAATTTATGTATTTGATTTTAACCTATTTGGTATTTCTTATTTTTGACAAATTAACTTATTTTATATTATTCTTTTTTTATTTTTGATAAACATCGTATCTACTATCTAATATTAGACCAGATACAATAATTGTAAATGTATCAAAAAGATATTATTGTAACCAAAAATAAATTTTTTTTTTTATATAAAATCCTCAAACATATCTTTGTATTAAACTCTTTACTTTTTTTTGATAATAACTCTTTATTTTTTTTGACACATTAAACTCTTTATTTATATTGGGAGCAAAACTCTTTATTTATATATTTTTTAGGTTTTCAGAGCTCAAAAAGCGATTTAATTATTTCGGAGTATAAAACTATAAATTATCACATCCTTACCCTTTTTCGGTTTTCTAAGCATTCATTCTCTCTTTCCTCATCACTGTTTCTCTCCGTTTTCTTTTCTCGCCGGAAAACAAACTTTTCCGTTCACCGGAAAATCACTTTCGGTTTTTTTCAACCTTTTTCCGCGTCTCCTTAGAAACCTAATCACGCTCTTCCGATTGAGAAACTCACATTCACTCCCAATTTCCCGTGATTACTCCTACAAAGCTTCGGATCTCTCTACACCGCCGGAAAAACCTTCATATTCGCCGGAAAAACCTTTTTTCGAGAATGTGGCGAGCCTTGTGTTCTTACAAGGCTAGGTTTTAATCTTCTACATTCAGGATCGTGATTTAGGGTTTCGTTTCTGATTCGGATTCGGTTACGTGATTCTGTTAACTTGTGAATTGTGATTGCTTCTTCAAGTTAACAAAACGGAGAATCAAAAGGAACGAGTTCGTTATGAGATGGTAGGTTAATCTAATCACGTTTTGTTTATAACCGTTTTTGATTCATGAATGCTTCAATTTCGCTATTAAATGTATCTTCCTTTTGTTTATTGTTCAGATCTCAACATTGTTACACTTTTTTAACGCTTTTGATGCAATTTATCCAATTTTATTGGCCTGAATGATGATTTTTCCATATCAGTTTTTTTTGTTGAAGGTGCATTTTGTGAGAATGGAAAGTGAAAAACCATAGCTCTTATCTGAAAATCGTTTAGAAAAAATTACTGTAAGAAAGAGCATGGTAATTTTTTTCCCTTTGTGTCTGAATTCTATAATTTTGAAGATGAATTCAGAAATTTACTTTAATCAAGGATGAACAGTTTTTTTTTTCTTTTTTCTGGGGCTATCTTTATTTTTTTTCTGGTTGAAATTTGCATGACCTATTCTACTTTTTGTGTTAATGGATTATCTGAGGTGGAAAATGATGATGTGGATAGGAGTAAACTGTTCAAATTTCAGCGCATGCACTTGTTGAATCTTTCTTCTATTCTATTTCTATTGGATAATTTTTTGTTGACTATTTCGTTTTTGCGTTGTTGTGTTAGTTTTTTTACTCTCTTAGTGGCTACTTTTCTTTAGTGAGGTGATTGTGATTTACTTTAGACTTTGAATGCAATTTCGACATTTCTGGTAAATTTTATTGACTTGGGTTGTTTTGTAATAAGTACCCTGATCATCAAGTTATCGACTCCTCATTGTACATGTCGTTTGCTTTTCCCCGAGATTGATGAGTTTGTTTGAGTTCAATGTTTATTCCTTTCGCGTGTTGAACTGCGGACTTTGCCAAGCTTTGCCAACTGGAGCAAGCTAAAACATAAGAAATTATGTTTTGCCTTGACAGCCCTTTGGTTCATTTTTTGAAGAATCGCTGGGGCAATGTTCTTTCTTGGTTATATGTTTATTGAGTTTCAAATTACGGAAAATGTGATATGATTTTGTCTTCTTGTTTGCCTTTTAAATTATCCTTGCATTTGAGTACATTAATCTGAGTGTGAAAATGTGAAACATATAACAGGTGGAAGGAGGTAGAGCACGATTGACTGAGGAAGCTAGAAATGGGTTAGAACTGTTGAAGCGTAAAAGGCTTCAGTGTGCACAATCCAACACTACAGCCCAGGCAAGTGTTGCTAACATGACAAATAGAAGTGGAGGAGACGCTTTGAGAGCTTCAACTCCATGTGGCCCGAGACTGCATGGTAATACGGAGGGCTTATTGAAGCGGAGGGTGGATAAGTTTGATACAAGTGATTTGGAATGGACTGATAAAATTCCAGAGTGTCCTGTGTATTCTCCCACAAAGGAGGAATTTGAAGATCCTTTGATCTATCTGCAAAAGATAGCTCCAGAAGCATCTAAATATGGTATGGCGTTTGGCAATTGATACTTTTTATTAGTTCTACTGTGTACTCATGTTAGTAGCTTATGTCGACGTTATCATAGTAGTTTTGGCATTCACATACTTTTACCACTTAAATATTTCTCTGGTGTGTTTTGAGGCTGTATTAATAGTTTGTATGAGATAAAAACATTGAATGATGTGTAGAGTGTTCTGCTAACTCCCAAACCAATATACACTCACACAAGTGATCAATATTTTGTCATAGGCCTAGTTTGGATCAGCTTCTATCATTTAGTAGCTTCAATTAAAATAACTTCATGATTTCTATTAATAGAAAAGCAAAAGCCCTCATAAGCATATAAATCTTTATGGAAAAGTAGAGAGAATTTATGAAAAATTTGTTATGTGGAAGTTAATTTTAGCTTATACAAGCGTCTAATGTTTGAAAAACTCAGTTATTTCAAGATTCGTTTAATATTTATTTGTTTCCCTAAGTGCTTCTCAAGAATGTTATCTGCATCTGCTCTCTATTTTTGCATTAGTTTAATTTGTTTTATTAATGCAATTGACCTTTTCAAGAAATTCCTTATTTGCTTATGTGTAATTATTATGGTCTATGATGACGTTCACTATATACAATTGTAGTTGTGCGTCGTTATTAAAATTAATGTGAGTGCCCGTTCATCTTCTATCTTGAAACTTTTTCCTATTTGAAAAAACGCAAACAAAAAAAAATTAAAACTCAATAGACTTACTGACATGGTATGGAGATGGCAGTAGTTAAATGTTAAGATGATATTTTTTTAATATATTGTACCGCTGCTTCTAATTGTCTGAACACAATAATTTCATATATTTTCCAATGTTTTAACCTCCCCATGCAACTATTTTGTTATATATAAGACGATTACGGGATTACATTCGTTATTTGGAATTTCTAGTAGAGGTTGTAGATAGATTCAACTAAATGAAATGACACTTCCACCTTTCATTCAACGTAATTTACCACATTTTCTCTTTACGGAAAGGATGGATGAAACTAGTAGAGTGATAGAATTGTGACCTAACTTTCTTCACTTGAATTTTTTGATGAATTCCAGGTATATGCAAGATTATTTCGCCTTTGAGTGCATCTGTACCTGCCGGGGTTGTTTTAATGAAGGAGAAAGCAGGATTCAAGTTTACGACTAGAGTGCAGCCTCTTCGCCTAGCTGAATGGGATACTGAAGACAAAGTCACATTTTTTATGAGTGGAAGGTCAGTTCTCTATTGTGCATTTTAATACCTGTAATCTCAACTTCATTATACACCATTTCTGATTAAACAGTTGTAATTCATTCAGAAATTATACATTCCGTGATTATGAGAAAATGGCAAACAAGGTTTTTGCACGAAGATATTGCAGCGCTGGATGTCTTCCTGCCACTTACTTGGAAAAGGAGTTTTGGCGTGAAATTGGTTGTGGGAAAATGGATACCGTTGAATATGCCTGTGATGTTGATGGCAGTGCCTTTTCATCTTCTCCTACTGATCAGCTTGGGAACAGCAAATGGAATTTAAAGGTGTTAAATTTACTAGCGTCTTTTATATATTCGTCAATATCTTTGTTATCATGTTAATTTATTTATCATTTGGAACAAATCATTTTAAGAAAATGACGGTTCTTGCATTTTCTTTGCTGTGTTAATAAACTTATGAATACTTCCTGTCTATTATTTTAGAAGCTTTCACGGTTGCCGAAATCAACTTTGCGTCTGTTGGAAACCTCAATTCCGGTATGACAATTTCTTATGTTGGTAAGTGTCATTTATGTACTATATTATTCTGTGTCTTATATTGGGCTAAAATTTCAGGGAGTTACAGAACCCATGCTATACATTGGAATGTTGTTTAGCATGTTTGCATGGCACGTGGAGGATCATTATTTGTACAGGTAAAATTGAATCAACTAATAGTAATAAATAGTAATGAGCTATTACAAGCAAAAAAATAAATCCGTCTTAAGTTGCATATTTAATGATATTGATATATTATATGGTAATGACAGCATTAATTATCAGCACTGTGGGGCGTCCAAAACTTGGTATGGCATCCCCGGCCATGCCGCCTTGGAATTTGAAAGGGTGGTGAGGGAACAAGTATATTCTACTGATATACTGTCAAGTGATGGGGAAGATGGAGCCTTCGATGTTCTCTTGGGGAAAACAACTTTATTTCCACCAAATATTTTGTTGGAGCATAAAGTCCCTGTCTTCAAGGCTGTTCAAAAGCCAGGGGAGTTTGTAATAACATTCCCTAGAGCATATCACGCGGGCTTCAGTCATGGTTAGATTTGCTCCTTTTATTTTATTCCAGGAATGACATCCTTTTCTGCTACTTCTCATTTAATGCATATAAAGTATTAATGTCGCATATCTTCAATAAAATTCTAGGTTTCAACTGTGGAGAAGCAGTAAATTTTGCCCTTGGAGATTGGTTTCCTCTTGGGGCAATTGCGAGCAGGCGATATGCACTGCTTAACAGGGTTCCATTACTGCCCCATGAAGAGCTGCTTTGCAAAGAAGCAATGCATATTCGTTCATCAGTGGAACTTGAAGATCCAGACTTCCCCTCTTCAGACTATCTCTCTCATCATAGAATAAAGATTTCTTTCATTACTTTGATGCGTTTCCAACATTGTGCGAGTTGGGTACTGATGAAATCAAGGGCGTGCACAAGTCTTTCTTCTCATTCACATGGCACAATTCTCTGTAGCCTGTGCAAACGTGACTGCTATATCGCTTATGTTGATTGCAGCTGTCACATGCATCCTGTTTGCCTACGTCATGGTAAGCTTTGTTCAATGCTATTACTAATACTATGTGTTTGAATGCATGCAAAATTATTTTTGGTAATGTAATGTTATGTTTGGTACAAGTTGCAAAAATTTATTCATGGATATCATTGGTTCCTAGAATCTTAAATCCCATGCGCTATGTTTTTTAAAACTTACCAACTATAACCCCCTACTTTTACTTCATTTTAAATATAGTAGTTTTCAATGTTTGACTTTTTTTAAGATAAATTAAATTTAAAAGCATTCCCTTGCAAATATCTAATACTTACCAAAGTCCAAACATGAATTATAATTATATATGAGGATATATTTGCGATCATAGTAACACTCCAGAGAATCTTATTTTGGGGAATGTGATGGTATATCTGAAATAAAGTCCCCTATTGTCATTATGATCTTGATTATGTTTGGTTGTCACATGCTTGTTTGCTCGCGTGCATTGCATAAAACTATTTTTCATGTCTGGTTGACATGTCAGTGGCCAATTACTTTGTCATTATCTTATTGCATAATACACCCTTGGCTAATTTTAGTTGTCGTTTTACGGTTATTTACACATCAAGAAAACTAATAAATCTTGTTACTTTTGATGTTATTGTGTCTTTTCCTATAATAGCCTTGGCAATTTGTTATCGCATATTACCTATTTTCTCTCTGCAATAGATACTGAAGGATATTATTGACAACAAAAATCAATTCTGAATTGAACTTTGAAAAACCAAGTTAATAGGATCACATCTTTTTCTAGAAAAGCAACAAGTAAAAAGGAACGGAGGAAGTAGAGAGTAAAAGCATTATCTCAATCCTAGACCATGGGATAAATACGTGGCCAACAATGAACTTTTTAGTTAATTATCCTACATGAGTGTTTGATAATACACCATCCTCGTTTTAATGTCTTTAAATTTTGTGATTTCAGATGTTAAATCTCTTGACTTGACCTGTGGGCGGGAATGCACTCTTTATTTGAGAGAAGATATTGCGGATATGGAAGCTGCAGCCAAAATCTTTGAGCAAGAAGATGGGATTTTGGATGAGATGAATAAGCAATCAAAAAGTGACAAAAATATTTACTCATATCCTTTGTCAGATTTGTTTCAGAGAGCTGAAGCAAACGGATATGAGCCTTATTGTGAGCTTAAACTTGATTCTATGATTGAATTTTATACCACCCCAGATCAGTCGACAAATAATCAAGAGTGTGGCACGCAAAGTCAATTTGTTTTGGAACATTGCCCAGAAGTTCATACACCAGAAGCGTCTGAGATTTCCTTTTCTGCTGCATCCACTCTTTGTTCTCTTTCAGAACCTCTTGACTGTTCTTCTGCTCCCAAAAATGTAAGTTTTTTGAATATGGTCTTCAAATATTGACAATTGTCACCGCTTCACTGTTTGGGTTTTGAACAGCTATTATTAAATCAACTAATGCGTGCATTCTTTAGGCTGAGGAGCAGGCAAACTTGAAAATGGGCATTATTGATTTTGAAGAACTTGGCGAAACAATATCCAACAGTGCATGCAAATCTTCGATATCCCCTGCTCTGTATCAGGATAGCTCGGCTAACCTGCATAATCTTCAGAAACCGGACATGAAGCCCATAGTGGATAATGACAGTGATGATTCTGATTCAGGGATATTTAGGGTAAAGCGACCTTCCTCTCTGAAAGCAGAGAAAAGAAATGCGGCGAAGATAGCTGCTTCAAAGCATTCTGAGCAGCAGGTGTGTAAAATAGTCGGTCAATGATTTAATCAGTCTGTCATGTATATCTGCTGGATACTCTGTTGCTCTGTCTGTCTCTAGTGATTCTTTTGTCACATTTCCCATGTTTTCTAGTTTACTATTAGTATCTAATTTTGATCTTTATGAGCAGGGACTTAAACGATTGAAGAAAGTCCTTCCTGAAGGGAAAAACAGGCAACAAATGAATTTCAGAACCAGTGAATCAAGTTACAAACATAACCCCATTGGTCATAAAGTTGATGTCGGAATTTCCTCGAAGGACAGATTTGCAAGGGGAAATGGTGCTCCCGTTTCTGTAAGATATAAAAAGTCAAGCAATGAAGACGTAAGCGTGCATGTGCAACAAGATCAGCACCGGAGAGAGAGGTTTCAGCAAACTTACAGAGAAGCACCTTCTAATGAGAATGGGCCAAAGCGACTTAAAGTCCGAGGCCCTTCATTTTTAGCTTAGAGAGCAGGTTGAAATGAAGTTTCAAGTTGCCCTTTTTGACAATGATTGCGAGAGTCTGACTTTGCTAACTTCATTTTAGCTAACAGGCTTTCTAACAATACAGAAATCCAAATGATTGATTCATGAAGCAGCTGCAAGGTATTAACAATTAGGATAAGAATTTACATTCTTTGTGCAGGCAAGCCCTAACATTTGGGCAACCTGCACTGGTGGTGATCCTTTGGGTTCTCTGGCTGGGGTATTTTTCCTACTTTGCCAGGTGAATCTGACCGAATTGCGAAACTAGAAAGTTAGAAATTGGTTTTATGGCTCGATATTTCAATGTACATTCGTTTACTTTTCTTTTCATCAGTCGTTTAGGTCTTGTTAGGAACAAGGGTCCCTCCATTGTTTTCTTACTAAAATGCTGTCAGCTGCTTCCCCTTTTAATGTTAATTCATTCTTTTTGTAGAAATAGGTCCTTGTACCTAGAACTACATGAATAAAAATTCAAAGAAATACCTGTTTTCTTCCAATATCCTTTCATCCCTCATGTTTTTTTTTTTGTTGGCATCGATAATTCGTCGTTAGTAATTGTAAAATTGTTTTTGCACATCCCTACTTGTGTCGTTCTTTCGTACCTCTCATAATATTCTTGTTTTTTTTACATCTATTTGATCCACTAAGATGTACTAATGAAATAGGATATTGTCAAGTTATATGTTTGTTTTAGGCATTTCAAGTATTTCATTTCATTTTTATATTTTGATACTCAAATGATTCTGCTTTTTCAAAATTTGAAGAAATATTTTATTTCAAGCAATATGGTCCTGTTGTTACAATCTAGTGGTTTGGATGTGCGTATATTTTATGTGGAGCTTTGAGTTTGAACGTAGGTCATCATACTCCCCCTTTATGGGTGTGTGTGTGTGTGTGTTTTTTTTTGTTTGGTAAGGTTATGGGTGTGTGTTTGTTTGAGTATTTGTTGACCACAAGGCTAATAATAATTTTTTTTTTTTGTAATACTATAGTATTAGAAAAGGAGAATATAATGATTGTTATATGTTGCTTGAACATAGGTTTTTCTTTAAGTTTGTTATAAATAAGTTCTTGTCTTATCCACATAATTAAATGATTTTTCTCCTTTCAAGAAGTTACAAAATTTATTGACAATTTATAGTTTATGGATATTTTCCAATATATAACCTCTTACATACTCAACACTTTAACGTACATCTGAGAACTAGTTACAGCGTTGTTGATATATATATTGACATGATTGTACTAGTTATTAATTACAAACTTCTCCAGCAGTTTTTATCTGGTAAGAAGAGTTTATACGCTAAGAAAAACATGCAGTAATTGCATGACAGAGAACCACAGATTTTGATATTCACGCAGTCTTGTACTATTACGTTTCTTCTTAACTATAACAAAATGAACTGTTTACAAAAATGCCGATATTGCTAGACTGAACACTCTTAGTCAAGATTAAATTTGGAATCTCACAATTGTATGCGAGTTTTAATGGTGTTTGTCACTTCGTGACTGACATAAAAAATACATGAACTATTCTATTAATGATCATCGTGTAATGATTTTCTCACAATTAATTAATGGAATCTTAATGATTTTACTGAGATGGTTAGTTAATCATATGCTTGTTTCATTCTTAGAGGATAGATTGTATTCCTATTTCTTTTCAAAGACAAAAATGAATCTACCAAAAATAAATTTGCATTAATAATTTTTCAGTAAAAATAGTCTAGGTTTCTAAAGCGGTTGCAAACTTTCCACTATATTGTTCAAAACTGTCAAAAATACACTATTGAAAACATGAAGGAGTGGATTGAGATTAAGTTGCAAAATTGCTCTTCCCGCCCCTCAATATGCTCCCACCCCCCCCAATAATACGAACATAGCCTAACAAAAAAATACTTCGTTTTTTCAAAGTGTATATGTTTTGTATGTTACAAAGCGTTCGTTTTGTATAATACGAACCAAATTTCAATTCGTATTTTAGGATGCGAAGGGTATTTTTGTCAATTTGGGGGGTGTGGGGAGCATATTGAGGGGCGGGAAGAGCAATTTTCCAAAATTGTGGGCTATGAACTTGTACCCAATAGGGGCCCAAATTGTTTTCTAAAGTGGATTGATGTATCAAAAATCCAAATGATTGCTACACAAAGGGTAACATGTGCAATTGAATTTTGTTAGTTTAATTCCTACACACCAACAGAACCCAGCTTCATCTAAAATGTTGATTTTGTTCTTAAAATGATTTAAAAAATATGAATATCTTGATCAATTCTTTTAAAGATGTTGGAAAACAAGCTTTTTACTCCATTTTTTTAAAAACATAATAACAACAACAACAACAACAACAACAAAAACAACAACAACAATAATTGGAGTTACATAAAACAATAAAATCATGATGGTAACAAAAAACAACAACAATAAAATCATGACCGGCTCAACCTTGGATTAAAGGAAGGGCTTTAGGCCCAACAATATTTTGGTTTTGACATGTGGCCAAAGCCCAAATGTGATTGACTTACGTGTGTGGCTGAGAGAATATTGTTATATTAACTTAGAAGTCGAGATGCTCGATTTAGTGTCTAAATAGAAAGTGAACGTCGTTTACTTCCCCTTCGCTATATTTAATTAGAAGTTGAGATGCTGGATGTAATGTCTAAACTAATATAATTTTTTTGTCCAATGTTTTAATATAAACATATTTATATTCAATTTATCCACTATTCCATTTCTATTTCTTGTTTCTGCTTATGATTTTTCTAGATAACAGAAGGGTTCACTACATAAGCAGCGAACATTTCAAGTATTTGCTGCGTAATCAGCAAACATGGTGTTGTTTCATCTGGGGGCGTCAAGGATGAAGACGATGATGTTGAGTCATAATAGAGTGCGAACGGAGTTCGGTGTCTAGATGTGGCGAGGGGATATTTTTGGCATTTTAGGGGGCAAGTGAGAAGTGGTGTGGGGGTGCAAAACAATTCTCTATCTCTCCCCTGTTACATCACTAACATATCAAGTCATTCTCTCTATTTCTTTCTCTCTTAATGTGTGTATGGGTGTCCAATTTAATCATGTTTGTGTATGGCAAAATAGGAGTTTTCAATTTAATCATGTAAAGCATATATATGACTGCAAGCATGTTATTGTTATCTCCCCAAGTTGATAACTCAACCTTAACAAGTACAATATTATGAGTTTATCCAAGCAAACATATATTTACTCTAACATCTAGAAAGATCCTTCATGCATGGTTGTACCTTGACTTCCATGACAAAGCTAACCAATTTGTAGTTTGATTGAAAGCCTAAAAAACTTTGTAGGGCACAATCATGTACACCTTTTCTTAAAGAGAATAAATATGTGAATGATGGAAAGTGAAGCAAGAAAAAATGTAAGATTGAGACAGGGAACAAAGCCAAAATTTATGTTAATGGTTTCTTGTCAAAATCTAGCATATTATCTTTTAATCTGTAGTCTTACTAGATATGTGGGGAACCTTATCATCCATTGCTCCCTAGAAAACATGTATTCAAAATATTCCATCTTTTTTACTTTGTTTATTTTTTTCTTCTTGTGGAGTATCAAGAAAGAATTAGGATATATCCTATACAACTAAATGGGGTTGTAGCTAAGACTCAAATGGAAAAAAGATCCTTTTAATACTTTTCAAGTCTTTAACTTGTGGGGTTCAACATAAAGAAAATTCTAATTGATGGGTTATGGTCTTGTTTCAAAGGCATATATTAATTTTTCAAATAAGGAAAAAAATATATATCATTACACACTTCACAAGAATATTATTGAAATAAACCATTAGATAAATATATATCATTGATTTTTATAAAAGAAAAGGATATATATGATTCAGATTTTATCCTAAGTGTCTGAAAAGGTTGTCTAATTAGTATTCTCATTCTCATATATGCCACTTAAAAGAAATTCTCTATTTTCTCCGTAGATGAAACACTACTTGGGCAATATCTTAATGATTGATAGCAATATATACTTATAACAATATATACTACCTGCATGTAAAAACTATTCTTTTCATAGTCACCATTCACTAGACAAAATGCATCTCCACTAATTAATTATTTGAAATATATATATATATATATATATATATATATATATATATATATATATATATATATATATGAGGATATATATATGTTGTAAGTTACTAGTAATTTCTATAATATTGAGTGGTAGCCTTAGTTTGCTACAATCAATAATTCATGCACTATTATTTTTATGGTTGGAATCCACCCTTTTTTTTTTCAAAGGCAAAGTAAAATTAAAATATTGATTTGCCATAAAAAAGAAGATAGGTACTCCATCAAGCAAGGCCCCGAGCCAACTCAACAAACTTGTGTGTAGGTCTAAAATAAAATTGAATGTGAGGTTTTGAGTAAAATTCTATAAAAAAAAGTAAAACTCAATAGCTTTATAATGTAAAAAAAAAAATATGAAGAGAAACATTTAAAAAAGAATATGAAGCTTATATAGAATTTAAACCTACAACTTTTAATTAGAATTTGGAGCAACGACCAAAATGCTAGAGGCCTCTTTTCCTAATATATATATCGGTTAAATTACTCATTTAATCACTTAAGTTAGTTTTATGTTTAACTTGGTTTTATTTCATTAATCACTTTAATGTCTTAAATTTTGTTTCTTTTTGGATCCATCAAATTTATAAATATTTTTTTTTGAAGCAAATTTATAAATATTAGACATTAGGTTTTTCCGGTTACAAATGTTGGACATTTTACTCCCTCAAATTACCATTGTTAGACGCTACAAAAAAGATCAAATGTAATGTTTTATTTTAATTGAGCAAATTATCTCATTTATATTTTAAGGGATCAAAATAAAAAGAAAATAATTTACAGAACAAAACGGTCTAACATTTCTAATTTAAAGAGCTAAAATATCAAAATACATAAATTAAAAGACCAAAATAAAACTTACAATTTTTTAAAAGGCCAAAAATATAATTTTGCATAATATATTAGATACTACCTATATGCATATAAAGTTAATATATTGATGGGCCTAAAATCCATGCTTTTCTAATTACCAAAAGGTTGGGCCAATCTGTGAAACATTTTTTATATTTTATTTATTTATTTATAAAAAATAAGTGTTTGTTCTAACTTATTACCAATAAAAAATGTGAGTTTTATCTCGTAATTACAACTCACTTGATAGCTATAAAGACATTGCAACTTGTAAGTTCGACCCGAAAATTCTACGCTTCTCCACATTTTTAAAATGTGTAAGTTTAGCTACTACATAACAAAAAAGATGCGAGTTATGTTCTATAAGTATAACTTAGTTGATAGCTGCAAGGACACATACAAGTCTTAAGTTTGAACCAAAGATTATTCACTTCATCTGCTCTTAGAATGTGAGTCTAGCCACTAAATTACTGTTCTGAACGAGTAGAACAAAATGGTTCCAATACATGATATGATGATGATGGATATGGTGATGATCACAAGTATTCAAGGATAGTTTACTTGTAAGAAAGTTAGCACTCCAACATTTAAGTCAGTAATAACTCAAGAAAAAAGTGTATGGAATTTGGGTGAAATTTGTGTACCTTGATGATGAGTGCACTTGCACAACTATAGTGAGGTACACGCATAACTATATGATTGGTCTCACTGTATGAGTGAAATTAGTCACACATATCTATTAAGAGGAGTCATTTATTCGATATGAATAATGCAACGTACAAATATAAATCTAAGATATATACTTGACAAAAAAAAGTTTCTTGGGGTAAACATTTTTCATTGTGAGAAGATATATACTTGCTAGAGATTATATATAAATCTAAGAAAATAACAAAAAACAATTCTTTTAACATAGTTTCCTATGAAATATACATTTGATCACTTCAAAAATCTACTATCTCACCTAATACTATCACAAATATATACGCTTGAGTGCTTATTCATAATTGAAAATTCTTTATCATTCTTCAATAATGTGTTACGCAAAAATCAAACCAAAGTTTCCTCTTACAAACTAGACATGTAGAGCCAATTGAGCCAAACTCATTCAATTATTCACACATTGATTAATCAGTCAAATTTTATACAAATGAAATCCTAAGTCTTAAAGATTCTTATTATAGTGAGAATCACAAGTGTTAAAATCGTGTCGACTAAAGATCAAGACATAAACCGTGTAGGGTCATACACAAACAAATCATTATATTCCCTTTGATTTCCATAATTTCACCCTTTAAGGCTTTAAAAGAACAAAAAGAAATTTTCATGATGCTCATTAGGTGGTAGACAGTGAAATTTTGTAAACCAAAGAAAATATAAACTGCTTTTAAGAAAAGGATGTTGTATCTTAAAAAGCACTTTCCCAAAATTTCAATCCATCCAAAGTATTTCATTTAATTTGCATCATATCTATGCTTTGGTTTTCAGGGAAATCACGTGTGTTACATATCCTTCTGCCTTCTGCAAAAGCCATGAGTTTTGTTTTGTTTAGCTGGTTTTGGAAAGACATTAAGAAGAAAGAACTTTTATAAGAAGCAAAAAATGATAGATAAATATTTTAGGATTAAATATGTTTTTGGTCCCTATAAATATATCAAATTTTACTTTTAATCCCTCTAAAATTTTTCTTCAATTTTTAGTCCCTATAAAATTTTCAATCACTACTTTTAGTCCCAATTTTTAATTAAACTCATGTGTAGCCTTTGTATTTTTTAATAAAAATTGTCCAGAAATGTGTAAGATGTTATGAAAATCTCACATAATTTTTTTTTGAATTGTTTACCAAAATATGAATTATATATGAATTTTTAACTACAAAAAATACAAAAATTTATATTTAATTCCTAATTTGTTATTTGGGAGAGATTATTATAATTTTATAAATTTTACTGCAAAATTTTATTCAAAAATATGAATTTTACATATGAGTTTACTTAGAAAGAGGGACCAAAAGTGAAGATGAAAAATTTTGAAGGACTAAAAATCGAAGAAAAATTTTAGAGGAACTAAAAACAAAATTTGGTATATTTATAGGGACTAAAAACATATTTAACCCAATATTTTAAAATCAGAGAAAATGAAACAATTTTTTGATTATAAAACTTGAACCGTAAAATACATATTTGAGTTCTAAGAACTGAAAATTTAGGGAGACACGAGAGGGTTAGGGGAAAAGAAAAAGGCAATAAACTATCATAAATATTCTTGAAAAAATGAAATAAGCATATTAGATAAATTATTATTTTATTGTCAAATAATCTAGTAACTAAAATTTCGCCTTTAAAATAAATAAATGGAGTATATGAAATTTGAACTTCAACTCCTGCAATAAAATATGATATTTCTATCATCTGAAATAAGTTTTTTTTGTCGAGCTTAGAGTATCTATCGCCGAACGCAGTACTATTAATATGAAGTATGGACAATCGCATAAATTATTTTTAATTGAACCAAATAGTTAATTGAGGTGCGCATACGTGATAAAGCTTCCTCTTACGAAAAACTTTACGAGCCCTAACAAATGTAGCCCACGTCCTCCTATTTGGGCTTGCATACTGGATCATAGTTTTGACTTCCAATTTGTTATTAAAAACAATGCGATATTGACCCAACATAAAAAGAAGAAGAAGATGCTTTACATGCACGTGGCTGAAAATAATATATACAATTTTCCCCTTCTTAATAGTATTATAGTTAGGAATTTTCCCCTTCTTGTTTCCAATTATGTACCCATGGTGTCTTACATTTTAAACACCAACTTATATTATAAATTGTGTAAATATATACCAACATTTGTCAGCCAAAGTGGTAGAGAGTGCTAATCATTGTTAGCTAAAGTCTCGGATTCGAATCTTGTGAATAAAAATAGGTGCGGAAAGAGCATTTCTCCTTATATAGCTTCATTCAACTCGACTAAAATAAATATTGCGGGTGATCGAGTACCACTTATATATTATATGTGACATAAAATAAATTCGACAATGATTAAATGAAAATCTAAAAAATGCATAAAAGCCAATGAGTTCATATGGAGGCTTTATAGAGAAAAGAAGCTATTTATAGATATTATTAGTTTGGGTAATGAGTATTGAGTGACTAAAAGAATTAGAGACATGAAAAGCAAACTTACGTAGCAAAGGTTTAACGCACATCAATGCTCATCGTCGTAGGCAGAGCTTAAAAGCATTATTAAAGCTTTGCATGCATCATCTTTCTATTTGCCCAACATACTCCTAGTGATTCTACTTTTTCTCATTAAAAGAGGAAATTAAGAAAAGAAGAAAATTGAACTTTGTTACCTTACAATCTATGCATGTGTGCACCATTTCATCACTCGCCACTTTTTTCTAAGAATTAATAGTTCATATACTAGTATATGATACTTAAATAGATAAACTTCTTTGTGTTTAAAAAAAAAATTGCCTTCGGATTTATTTGATCTTTTATCAATATTTATCAAAGACTAGGGATCAGACAGGACTAGGCTAAATTTGACTTTGGTTTGGCATGCTCTTGTGTGGCATGTCTAGAAAACGCGAAATGATCTTATATTTTATGAGAAGAAATTTTTAAGAACGTCTATTGGATATATAGGGTCAAATTCTTTTCTTGAAAGTGGTTTACATGGTAAAATTTTTGGTCTCTCCTGCACCTACTACAAGAGGGCATGAAAGCCTTGTAAATACAACTCCGATTTTTTTTGGTATAGAAGCTAATAAAAGAAAAAAGATGTAAATACAACTCCGATGATAAAAGAATACTTTAGTGACATTTAATATATATGTTGGGCGTGGGTTTGAACTCTTGATTTCTCTTTTTTCTACACTAAGAGTATGCGAGCTTCACTGTTTAGCCTTTTTTAATCAAAAAGTTAAGAAAGAAATTTTTTCAAGAGGATTTTATATTTCATAACTGGTACTCATTCCTGGTCTTAAAATATAAGAAAAGATGGAAGAAGAATATTAAACTAAATACATCAATCTTTGTTGATTTTATTGTATTGTATGTGAGTCTTACTAACATGTGCCATAAGAGTATATTATGAAATCTAAAAGTTAAAAATTTATATCGAAAAAATAAATGATATTTTGACATTTAAAAAATTGAACGTACAACTTTTAAAATGAATTTGTTTTTATTAAGTTCTTTTAACATATATGCTAGAGGGCATATATATATATATATATATATATATATATATATATTTTTTTTTTTTTTGAATCAAGAGGGCATATATATGTTATTGTTAACATTCGTTATTGTATAGGACTGAAGGTGAAAGGAAAATATTATACTCTCTTAAGTCTTTGTAATGATTAATTATGCGGTGGTTGAGTTTACCAAATACTCTAATGGTTTACTCAAAATATGCTGTCTTTGAATTTCATAAAGATAAAATCCAATTACATATCAAGTGCTTTTGTCTTATACATGACCAAATCTCAGAACGATAGGTTAACTAAACTTGAATATGAATAGTACTAGAAATAATTACCTCTTATTCTGTAACTAACTAAATTTAGAGACTCATCACTCAAGAAAATGATTTGAAAGACAGATAAACCAATTAATCTTATAATAAGTGTGATTTGTATTAAATTTAGGCTCAAAAAGTGAGTTCAACTTTCACTTATTTTAGAAAGCATGTTGGTCATTCAAGCAATTAGAAAAGGAATATAGGTATATCGGACATGGACATCATTATTTACCAATTATTTATCCAACAAAAAGTAGTCAAACCTATTTATATAGGACCTACTAATAGGTTAGTCCCTCGATCAAAATCAAATGATCAAGCAATCAAAGTTAATTATGTTGATTACTTTTATTCAAATTTACTTTCATAATTGACAAACGATTACAATGTTTCTTGATTAATTAATGAAAATATATCCAACACCTAACAAGTTGTTATACTCCAAAGTTGAGGAATATATGATTCTATCTCACAATTTCAAATTTCAAATTTACAATTTATAATTTACAAGTTCACTAAAAAAATGTTGTTTGGTAATTTTTTCCTTTATGATTGTTTATAGTTTATTCTTATTAGTTTATAAAGTTAAGTCTAGTTTATAACTTTTCATTTTACTTTGTCAACTCGCTTGAAAAAAAGTTATATTGTATTATGTTAAACATATACTCCATCCGTCCCAAAATATAAGGGAAAAAAAATAATCTCACTTATTGAGAAAACATAATAACGAGAATTTGAAATATCGTTTTGTGAGGTTTTTCTTGAAATAAGTTGCATAGGAAGGTATAAAACCATTTTTTACTAATTATTGTTTATTGAGAAAAGGAGAGAAAAGAAAAATTAAATGCAATTTGCATTTTATTTTATGAGAATAAGGAAAAAATATATTCTTGAAAATAATTTTTCCCTTATATTTTGGGATAAAAAAATGATTTTTTTTCCCTTATATTACGGGACAAAGAGAGAATTTTAGTAGATTATTCGCTTAACCTATATTTTTTTTAATAAGATCAAAGTTTCTTCGAAAATATTTTGTTTACAAGGTTTTGTTGGGGAGTCTGGAGAAGCGTCAAGATAAACAACCGATCAATGCTCCAAAACCACAAGAGAGGGAGACACCACATCTCTATCCAAAACTTCAAAGAATTAGAATAATGAGTCAGCTCTCTTAAAAATTCAACATTCTTCTAATTCATAGTCGATATGAGACTTAACCACTCACCAACAATCTCTCCCTAAGTGTGAGTTCCCATATCCTATAATTGATTCAATACCACGATCCATCACGCTACCCCATCATGCCGAATCACGGCTCTGAGGCCCTTTGTTGGGGGAGCCCAGGTGGAGCAGTATTTTAAAAAGACTATGAGACAAGTGCTAGCAATGTCGATCTTCTAAGTTTAGTCCTTATTTAATTTTTATTAAATTTTTAGTCCTTAGAAAATTATCATGCACTCAACTTTGATCTTTACTGTTTAACTCAATTTGTATTTTTGATTGATTTTTTTGTAAGTATGTTAATTAGAACATCATAAAAAATTCCTCAAGAAAAAATGCGCGCAAAATATGATCTTTAGATCATGATATTCGTTACTTTTATCTTGAACTTTGCTATTTAAAAAATTCATATTTAATAAATATCTCGTTAAAAAATTCTAAATTTTAGTAAATAAACTTTATATGATATTTTAAACATGCATATTAAAAATCATTTTAAAATTTAAGAGTTTAACTATAATTACGAAATAAATGTTTTTTGTCCCTATATAAAATGGGACATTATAAATTTAATCCTCACTTAATTTTTATTATAATTTGAGTCCCTAGAATTTTTTTCTTGCACATAGTTAATCTTTAATAAAACTAAATTTGTTTAATTATTTAAACTATAAATTTTTTTATTTAACTTATATATATATAAACATGTTTAAAATTTTAGCAACACCATAATTTTATGTATGGATCATCCTGCACGGGAATTGTTTGACATTGATACAAGGTGTGAGGTGAGATGTGTCGATGACTGAAGAATTTTCTGATTGTCAACATGGGAGTTGGACCATTATCTTTTACCAAGGTTTCGACGTTTGGATGATTAAGTTCCAAGTAAAGTATATTTTTATGGTGGAGTATGATTGTCGGAATCGACAATAAAAGCGGAAGATAAAACTCTTACAATCAAGATGTAAATTGTTGGGGTTGATTGTCAAGTCCTACACTGTCCAATCTCTTAAATAAAGAAGGAGATTAAAAAATCATCTATTGGAGAAGTCTTACGATGCTTAGTTTGGTGAAGCAAGGAGGAGACCAATAATATATTAGACCTAAATTCTTTGTTTTTAGATGCATCAATCTGTAGCACTTTAAGCTTATATCTTACATACTTTAAATATTTGTTTTTTTTTTTGGTACATCTTTAAATATTTGTTTTGTGAGAGTGTGGTTGTATTGATGCATTTGGGAAGAGAGTGAAATAAGTCTATATGTTGTAAAAATATTTTATATAATGATAATTTTCTTGTTGTCAGTTTAGACAACTGTCCTGTTTTTTTTTTTCTTTCTTTCTAATTTTGGTGTTTCAACCTAATATTCTTGTATTGTGATTGTGTTTATTTTTCTTCATTAGCTATGTTATTTCTTAATAGTTTTCAGATTAGGAAAAAATAGAAATTATCAAATATAATATTATTTTTTGAGAGAATTTCAACTTTATTTTCAAAACTCTGAAATTAGTAATATTTTAATTTTTTTATGCTCCAATTTTTTTTGGGTCAAAATACACTCTACCTACAAATTTGATGATATCATGGATTTTTTGGCGCAACATCGCATGCTTAAGCTTACACCATACACTAGTGATTCTATAGCTACAAATACTTCTGTGTCATATGCCCTTGTGTGGTGAAGCTCTATTACTTTCCTCTACGAATAAAAATGTAATGATTGACATAAATATAAAATGATTATACTAAGCTTAGTTGCAATTAAGAGACATTGGTCACTTTAACTAGTTGAATTTGCCATTTATGTACATATAATTCATTCATCGTAGTATACACGCACACACTATTTTATGTGTTAGCTACCACCAGCTTGACGTCACACACACACTGTTTGGTACACAGAGATTATCATACGTATACTATATTATAGGTGTGTTAATTTATAGGGTGAGTATTATGAAATTTTCAACAAAATATAAAAGTGATCTTAAAATGGTTTAAAGGTGGACTTTTATTAATTTAAAAAATAAATAAATTTACTATATGTATAATAGTCTAATCATCTTTGGATCCGGTCAATTGATCTAGTTAATTTACAAATGACCTCTCAAAATTTGGAAATTAAATTCGTTGGGGTCAATAAATTGCCACATTTTCGTATTCGCACATTTCCGATTGTTGGATTAAGATCAAACAATCTAAATTTCAATTAATTTTTAATATTTTAAACTAGAAAATACTGAACTTAAAATATAGTGAATGCGACATTCTTGGCCATCCCCGGACACAAATTTAGCCTCAATCCATATTTTTGGGGTCAAAAAGTTCCTAATGCTTAAATTAATTAAGACCCCGACCTAAGCATGCCCCCATGACGAAATGAAATGACCCTCAAAAATCAAAGTTTTTCCTTAGGTTCCATTTTCAATTTTGTTTCAAATTTTTTTCAATATTGTTTGAACACAAGTGTGGCCAAACACAAGATATGAACCTAATTAAGTTTTTCCCTAGCAAAACTTACACATTACAATATATACCTATCTAAGAAAGCATTGTCCATTGAAATTATGATCCTAAGACCATCTATCTATATCATTCACCAAAAAGATGTTAGAGGTAATTAATATATTAGGATTTACGATGTAAATGCATAATTTAAATAATTGTGTAAAATATTTTTTATACACTTAGTGCATAGTTGTTAAACTTGTTACTTTTGTGTAGATGTTCAATGTGCAATTTGCTTCCGTATGTACAAATTAAAGTCAACAAGATTTCGCGGCCCAAATTTTCCTAAGGACCACAATGATTTATGAGTTTGTCACAATGGTTTATTATTCCATGAATTCAATTAACATCAGAGAAGAAAAGGAAAAAAAGAAAAAGAAATAAGAATTTGAGATTTTGTTCCTTTTTTTTTTTGACAGAAGAGATTTTGTTCCTTTAATTATATACTTTCACTTATCTCTTGTGAGTTTGATTTAGTTAATAGAGACATTACATGTAATGTACAAGATTGAAGTTCGAACACTGATACTTTAATTTCACTTAATTATTCACCTAAGACCAACAAAATAAAATAAAATATAAATTCGTATTGCAAATGAAGTTTGAAACTTGACTCCTCCACTTATATAAGTAAGTTTCTGGTGAATATTTTTTGTTTGATTCATAGACAAAATGAATATTTAATTTTTTTGGTACAAAAGAGGACAAAAGCCCAAAAGAAAAACTAAACAACTAAACGAACATTAAATGAATATTCAATTTAGTCACATGAAAGTAATAAATCTCAAATTTAATTGATATATATTTAGTGTTAATGTTAAAAAAATTTGGTTGCACTAAATAGATAATAGTATGAAAGTTTATAAGGTTCATTTCAACTGACAATGTCGATATTATTACTATACACTGTCATCTATGTTCGAACCCGTGACCTTGCAATTGTGTGTGAAGATTTGAGGCGGTACTTACCACTTTATTTATGAATAAAAAATAATAATTGCAAGCAATTAATATATCTAAGTGCCATAAAAATATTAAGGGTTAATAGATGTTTATCCCTTACAATGTGAGTGAATTTCGATCGGAATCTTCATTTTTGCTAACATAACCGGCTTAGCGTGGGGTAACTGAAACTCAGTCACATTATTGTAGGTAAACACCTATTAATAAATCTTCTACATTAACAAAAATAAAGATTTCAAGTTCATATGAAGTAAATGATGGAATCTGCATATTACGGGGGTAATAAAATAATATTATAGGAATAAATCGGGATTCGTTTACATTACAAAGGGGCAAACATCTATTTACCCAAAAACAAAATTTTGAATAAATTATAAAATAAAAAATGAAATAGAACGAACTAGTTTATTAGTCGACATAGCTCACAATGTTTGGGCCAAATTTAAAATGTACGGCCCAATAAAAAATGGGTCCGGATAGTTTGACTTATTTATATTGTTGGACCCCTCGAATTAATCGATCGCGCCAACTCATTTGATAACTTTACATAACACATATAACATAGGGGTAAATCTGACTTTTCATTTTGTCCTCAATACGGAAAACCAGAAATATCTGTGACAACCCACATATATACCTTTGAGTTATGTTGGTTAATTATAAGAAGAAAATGACAAGAATATGATGGATGTGTCCAAACTTAAGCTAAAAAGAATGCATGATGGTGATTTGCGGAGAATTAGGGCTTCATCATAACCTCAATGAGTGGTTTATAATTAGCCTCTTAACAAAACAAAACAAATCCCTAAGATGTTGAAATTTGTGTTCAATCAATCATGTGACCGTAAAAAAAAATAATCAACATTTTATTTTTTAATTTCACAAAGTACTATTTATTTTGTGTACTGTAAAAAACAAAGCCCTAGTTTAGTTAGGTCTCATTGTGACAAGGGATTTCTGTGTACGCATGTGTGTGTTAGAAAAGTTAGATTTGTGTGTATAGGGACAATGTCACAATGCACACGTTAAAGTTAATTTATAGGAAATATTCTACTTTACCTTTTTTAATTCCAAAGAAAAACTATGAGAAAAAAGAGTATATTATTTTTTTAAAAAAGAATAAAAGTTTGTAAACTTATTTACCTTTTTCTTTTCTTTTCTTTTTTTCCCCTTCCTTATCTTAATTTATTTTTCACTACCTTTTTTCATTCTTTTTCTTCCTTTCTCTTTCTAATAGTACCCTACCCTCCACATCCACAAAAGAAACAACTCTCTCTCTCTCTCTTAGTCCCTCAAGTGTCATTTTCTCACATATACTTCACACAAAAGAAACAGCCATTCACTTCACATACCTTGTCATCTCTTCTCTCTCTCTCTCTCTGAAATTTTCTCTCAATCTTAAATCTCATCACCACTGCAACTACTCCATCAACTTGATTGAATGCTAGAAACTCCATCACACACACACACACACACACAAAAACACACACACCTTCAGAATATCCAATCAATTATTAATTACACCCCCATCTTGCAGTCTCTAACCTAGCTAACCTTCCAACTGTCTCTATATATAATTCTTTCCAACCCATCCAAATTTTTCATACCATTATTATTATATTCCATTTCATTCTACTCCACACAAGTGAAGAAAATCAAGCTTTCATACAATTCCAAGCCAAAACCACAAAAAAAATAAAAAATTTGTTTTGTTGGAGGTGTAGATAGCAAAAAGATAGCAAAAAAATGGAGCTATTTCCAGCACAACCAGATTTATCTTTGCAAATTAGTCCTCCGAACACGAAACCGACATCGAATTCAAATTGGAAGAGAACATCAACAGAAGAAGAAATGGATTTGGGGTTTTGGAAAAGAGCTTTAGATTCTAGAAACTCTTTATCATCATCTAGAAATGATAACTCTTTTGATCTCTCTCTTTCAAATCCAACAAGGTCTTTAGATTCAAACAACACTTCTTCAAATAATCTCATTCATCATCAACAACAACATCATCACTTTCAAAATAGTGGTGGTAACAATAATAATAATAATAATAATGCAAACAACCCTTTTCAATCTTTTCAACAAAATCATTACTTTCAACACCCCCAACAACTCTTTCAACACCACCAGCCACAACATCATCAACAAAGCTTAAGCCAAGAACTTGGTTTTCTTAGACCTATTAGAGGAATTCCTGTTTATCAAAACCCTCCTCCTTTGTCATTTCCTCAATTTCATAACCATAATCATAATCTTAATCATCATCTTAATCATGTTTTAGATGGTTCTACTACTACTACTAATGCTACACCTTCTTCTATTTCTAACACAAACACAACTTCAAGCCCTTTTCAATCTCAAGCTTTGATGAGGTCAAGATTCTTGTCAAGATTTCCAGCAAAAAGAAGCATGAGAGCTCCAAGGATGCGATGGACAACGACACTTCATGCTCGATTTGTTCATGCTGTTGAGCTCTTAGGTGGCCATGAAAGTATGCTTCATCTTCAATTTCCATTTCTCAACAAAAAAAATTAATTTTTAAATTTTTTGGTTAATTTTCCATAACCCCCTTTTGATTCTACCTTACACCCTTTTTTTAACATGAAAAATTCAACAAGACAAAGAAGAAAAAAGAGTGAAACTTGAAAGTTCATTTTTTCCCTTTTTTATTTAATCATAAGAAAAATTATATAATTTTTTTAATTTTTTTTCAATATTATTATAGGGGCTACTCCAAAATCAGTTCTTGAGCTAATGGATGTTAAGGATCTTACATTAGCACATGTTAAATCTCATTTACAGGTAACCTTAATCTCTTACAAACATTTTGTTTATAATTAAATTTATAATAAAATAATTAAATTTATAATTGTTAAATTCTTGAGTCAGAATGAAGATGGTACTATTCTGATTGAGATTTTAATGATGTTTAAATTTATAGGCTACATTATAGTAGTACTCTCACATACATTAGAGGAAGCAATTAAGTGATGTATATTAATTTCAAATTCCAATGGTTTCCTTAGAAAGGGTTATCTCAATCAAATATTACTACTTTGTGCTTTTTTTTTTCTTTCTATTAGATCTGCTGCCTCTCTCTGCTTCTTCTGCAACCTAATAAACAGCTTTTTGCTTTGAAGATTGAACCATTCAAGTTAAAAGAATATAAAAATCTAGAAAGAGAAAGTGAAAAATCGATTTCTGAAAAACAAGTAGGACAAAGCCCCATGAATCTCTCACCCCCAAGCCAAGACAAACAACCTCATATTTCTGTCCATTACATTAATTAAATTAAATAATTATATAATATATGTTAATTTTTTCATAAAATAAATGTTACTACTATTAGTTTTAGTATGGTTATATTAACACCAAATCTAGCTGGTTGATGTGCAGTTTGCATCAATCTCGTAAATTATATTATGAAAAGTTCTATTCTTACTAATGAAAAAATATAGTCAACGGTTGAATCTTTGACTTTTTTGTCAAACTCTTTTAAATATCATATTCTCTGGCCATAAATATAAGCAAAATTAATTTTTTTGATTCATTTGATTATAGATGTATATGTCCCATATTATAAGTCAGTACATCAACGGTCAAATTAAACAAAAAAATTATTTTTGTTTATATTTGTAGTCAGGGAGTATTTGTTTAAAGAAATAGAGACAATTCTAACTCTTTTTAAGACAATAATGTAATAAATTGGGGTTAAAAAAATGATAAGTTAGGAGTAGTATACTATGCATGTACCAAACACCATCATTTCTCAATGATCTCTTCATGGGATATGGGCTTTTATCTTTCTCTTTCTTTACCATGGCAGCTTTAACCATGGTTAGTCACAGCCTTCCATGCATATGCATATTATATATACATAACCATAAATGCTTATGCTTCTGTATTAGATCTTGTACTCTACTGCATATATCATCAATTTAATACTTACAAGTAACAACTTTACTTGAAAGACATTAATTTTTTATTCTAGTTGTAAACAAGTTTTCTCAATTTATTTTCTATACTCTTTTTACTTTCATGTGTTACTAAAAATATGCTTTTGGCATCATTTTTATTTTTTTAAAATTTTTCTAATAATGTTAATGATGTGTTAATTTTTAATCAGATGTATCGAACGGTCAAAACTACAGATAGAGTTGGAGCTTCATCAGGTTAGTGTTAATTTTCATTAAGTATCTCGTATTATTGAAAGTTTAAGCCAAGAAATTTAAGATAATTAGAGCTAATTAACTTTTTTTTGCCTTTTCTCTTAATCCATGGTTTAGGGCAATCAGATGTATATGATAATGGATCATCTGGAGATAATTCTGATGACATAATGTTTGACATCAACTCTTCTTCAAGAAGATCATCTGATCTATCCATTAAGCAGCAAGGAAGATCAAGTGTTAATCAAGATAAGGAATGTTATGGTCTTTGGAGTAACTCTTCTAGGTAATGTTTTTACCTCAAGTTAATTATACCTATAATCTATTTTATTTTTATTTTACTAGTAAAGATCGTGTGATCGTGCGCGCTCACGCACGGATTTAGGAAAAAATGATACCGAACATATGTGTGAAATTCTACTATGTTTTATTTTTTTTTATATATACCGTACACATTTTCTCTTTACTATCACATTGTTATGTCTCTAAAATGTTTGGATTCTCTACAACTACAGTATAACATCGTAGTTGTAGGAACCATCATATTAAGATAGAGATGGTATAATCTAAGTTTTTTTTCTCTAAATAATTCAAGATTTCTAGAGCTATACACCATATTATACGTGTAGAGGATCTAGCCCGTAGGTAAAACATATTTAAATAGTGGAACATGTTTCAAATTATATATATTTTCAGCATATTAATTCACACCTAACAAGTGGGATATTTTTTTGTCATTTTGATTAAGTTGTTAAGTTGTGTACATATAAAACTTTCTTAATTGCTTCATTTTTTAAAATATATATATTTTGTACTATGTTTTGCAAGTCATATGATGGAAAATACTAATATAAATAAACAAATTCTCATGCATGTCTTATTCATAAACACATTTCTTTGTTCTTTTCTTTCCTCTCTCTCTCTTTGTTCTCTCACACAACCTCACATGCAAACATGGTTAGGCTCAAAAAAATCACAAAAAGAATAAATCATTTCAGATTGCTTTGTTCTGTCTGTCCACAATCCATGAGCATCCAAAATTCATGATGGTGTAATAATAATATATACTCTCTTTTAGTGGTTGAAAGTAAAAAAGTAACACACACTCACACACAATTCTACTCTTCAAAGAAGTAGTATTTTGATATTTTCCAAATATCCTCCTTAAAAAAAATGAGATATCTCTTTCCTTAGGATTTTGTGGGGTTCAAACATTAGGCTATTATATGGGGCCCAAAATTGAGAAACTTAGTGTCAAAGCTAAGCCCTTGTTGACTCATAATTAGAAAATCTTGAAACCAAAGCAAATATTCCTCCCTTTGAAACTTCCTTCAATAATCCTACTTTTTTTTATACATTCATATACATAGTCATAGTAAAAATGGAATAAATATGATGTCAATTGGAATATAGCATAACTTTAGTTCAATCTTGAGAATAAGTAAAAGTGCATATATATAAATTAGATAGTAAAAAGATGAATTTATTAATTCTCTAAGTTTTGCTTTTTCCCTTACATGGTTGGCTTCTTTGTATTGAGAAATATTCTTTCTTTGTGTTTGGTTGTAATAGAGAAGCTTGGTTACATGGTAAACCAAAGGTTGATTCTATTGGAAACGTGCAATCTCTTGAGGTAATATATATTCTCCTTTATATTCCAAAGTTTAAGCCTTTTGTTTCAAAAAAAGTTTATACACAAACTTCAAAGCATTTGTTTGGAATGCATGAAAGGGATTTTTTAGAAGAAAAGGAAATATGTTTGATCTTTTTCATCTTGCCATGCACATTATTATATAGTGATGAAGGAGAAAAAAAATAAAGAGAGAAAAAGAAGCTTTGCATAAAGCTGCTTTGTCCTTCACAAATTCAAATGGTTAGACTAGTCCTTTTCATATTTACCAAATTACAAAAGGTTAAAAACGATTTGTGATGTAAAAAAGGTTCCTCTAGTTAAGAGTTATTAAATTGACTATATTGAAAATGACTATATAATAGAACCCTATTAAACCTGCCTCATTTGACTCCATTATCAATGGTCACTAGACTATGATATTAATTAATATATATAATTGAGTCAAATAAATAATTATATAAACTATTCATAAATACATACACACACGACTGCATGAATTCAATTGTATATAAATAATGTTATACACAAAAATAATTGGAAGCTATAGCACATGAACATGCAAGTTCTATATTATAGCACTTGGCAGGCTTTTTTTAGGTGTGCCCCATTTCAAGTTTCTTTTTCCTCATTCATATAAATATTCTATAATTATTTCTGAGTCAAATGTCCTTTGATTCTCCATAATTACATATTCACAATACTATGTACTCCCCATTATGCACTTAGTAGTTTATTTTCTTCTTTTATCCCTTTAATCATATTCTCATCATAACACAATAATTTTTCTTATGAGTACTCACTGTTTTTACTATGAGATTTGAATCCTGTATAGCCACTGCATAATGTAGCAAGCTGTAGATCTGTTTGATTTTGAGAGATAGATTTTCTCTACTAAATCTAACGGTTCTACATTGTGTTGCACAATGCGGTGGTTATAGAGAGTTCAAATGCCAGAGTCATGTCAACCGTACATGGGTTTAGATATTATTTGTCTTTTCTATATATAGTTTTTTGTGTGTTTATAATTTCTGTGTATATGAGTTGTATGGTAATAAATATCGTACTTTTTCTTATAAATAAAGTAATTATGCGCAAGATGTTAGCTCAGTAATGCGGATAAAAAACTTATTTTGTAATTTAAATTGATAGAGTTAAAAATTATTCAGGAACGATTGTAAAATAGTCGAATAGTCGATATATATTATATTTTAAAAATTGCTTAAAAAATTATTTATTCTAATCTTTGGTACTTAATTATTTTTATTTCTTTTCTTTTTCAGAAGGAAATGGATCCAAAGTGTCTAAGCTATGAAAGAATATCAGATGGAAGTTCATCCACAAATCTATCTGGATCAAGCCCCAAGAAACCTAATTTGGATTTGGAATTCACCTTAGGACAACCTCTTTGAAATCTCTCTCTAGTTTCAACAAATATATTATTCATTATTTACTACTACATGTCTCTGAAACTGAAAGAGTACATTAGAGCTAGCAATGGAACATGCTGAGAAAATCAGAGAAAGAGAAAGCTAAAAGAAAAAAAGCAAGAAAAGTAAAAGGAGCTAAAGAAAGAAAACACAAAGAGACAAGAAAGACAGAAAGCAACAAAAGGAGAAGAGGGGGTAGGAAAAAAAAAGCATGGCCTTCCTATCACAGTTCTTTGTGTTAGATCCAAATCAACATATTATAATTTTGTTTGGTAAATATTTGAAATCTAATTGATTTGTAATATTTTGGAATTAGAGAGAGAAAGAGACATGAGAGAAAGAGTGAGCTTTAGGTATGTTAAAGTGTATGAAGTGATCCTTGGTAATTGTAATGGAGCACTTTATGTTTATGAAATATATTTAGATGTTTTCCACCAAAGAAGTTGGGTTTTTAATCCATTATTTAATTCTAAGCATATATGCATACTTTACACTTTAGGAACAAAAGAGAGAATTTGAGAATAAATATGGACTTTGAGAAAAGATTGAAAATTTTGAGTAAAGTGTAGGAAAAGAATACGAACCTAGTCAAGGTATAAAATAATGGATGATGATATTGTGTGATTTTGTCAAAAAAAAATATTGTGTGATATTTTTGAAATTGGAAAGTTAGAAGAAATTTGTTTTTTGTTTTTTTGAAGCAAGGATAAATTTGTTTTAGATCATGCTTAGTTGTTTTTATGGTTAAATATATTTTTGATCTTTATATAAATGTTTGAAGTTAACTATTCACACAAAAAAAGCGGGACTTTTTTTTGATTTGACGTAAGATGGCTTATTTTAACCAGTTAAACAAGTTATCCGTCTCAATATCCAAACCCGATTATGGTAAAACCGGATAAATATGTTTTTAACCAAATTCATATTATGGATTTGTTGGATGACCATATCAAATAGACAAAACCAAAAAAAAAAATTTGGGAAAAAAATTTTTCTAGCAATTTTTTTTATGAAACAACATTTTGGAAATGTTTTTTCTCAAAAAAACATTGAAATTTTTTTATTATGTTTTTCTCTGAAACCGATATTTTTCCCAAACAAAAGTCGGAAAAGAAGATTTAGTGAAAAATTTGGATTTTTTTAAAACCAATTTTGAAAACTGTATTTTTTAGTCTAAAAGTAGTTTTAAAAAATCAGTTATAAAACAAAAACCAGTTATAAAAGTGGGTATATAATCTATTTTATAATCAATTTTGTGAACCGGTTCTACGTGAAGTGGAAGAAATAGTCACAAGAAAGAGGAGTTTGAATTATGAACCTTTTAAAATTTTAATCTTGCAGTCAACTAAATGGATCTCAAGCGTATACTTGGATAAAAGTTAGTAGACAATATAAGAGATTACCCATGAGCAGCCTACTTCAAAGATTATCCCTGTTGATGGTACTGTTGATGTTACTGAAACCATAGGTTCTGATAAACCTAAGGTATCTGACAAATTAGTTGGTGATGAGCCAAATTCCTCTGTTGAACAAGTTGTTTCTGTTGTTGCTAATAAGAAAACTAATGTTGATAGTATTGTTGCTGAGAATCCTGTTAATTCTTCTGGTAAACTGAAGGATGTTGTGCTAGATGCGCAGGCATCTTTGGCACAAACCAATGAAGAGGCTGTTGTGGTTCCGAATTTCAATTTTGTATAATTATTAGTTGCCTTATTAATGTTATGCATATGACTATATGAGTAGATAAATCTCTTCGGTTAGGATATTGAGATGAATTCCTCTATGAATACTTGTGATATGTATTTGGTTTGATAATTTTATAACAATCTTATTTAAAAGTAATTATCGGTGTTTATTTTTGTTTTAACTCATATTCTTAGTAAAGGCCTTATGAAGCATATGTCATCATAAAGTTAGGGTATAATAACATACCTCTAATTTCCTGATCTAAAATAGAACACTCTAGTCAATGAAAGGACGGGTGAAACTGAAAATCTAGATACTAGAAGCAAACTAAGAGATTAACAGAAGGTAATAAAGCTCATATAACTTGTATTGTTGATTGTCCTGATATAAAGGGTAAGGTCGGTAGTAATAACATATCTTACTAAATAGTTAATCGTTAAATAATACTTAAACTTTAGGAATTAAAGTAAGTAGCAATAGATGAAGGATTCAAGGGAACCTAACCACCCTCTCAAAACTTGAATTTTAAACACAACTTTAAATCTAAACCAAACTATAAAGAGCAATCTACAAACTATTTTCTAAGTTACACTAGTTGAATTGACACGATTCATGTAGAGACGATATCTTTTATACTATAACTTGACAAAACTCTGATGTATTTTCTGTAACCCTGTCAATCGCAAATGTAAACTCTTTGATTATACTAGTGGTTTCCGGCGGCCTCCATCGAATTAGTTGCTTTGGTGGATTGTAGTTTGCTGAGGTCAGTGTGGAGTGTGTTTGGTTGTCAATGTTTACTTTTAGTTCTGGTGGAGCTGTAGAGCATTGTGGGATGTTAAGACCCAATTGCAAGGTATGAGACTTGAGTTCTACATTGGAAATATGAGATTCCATTGTTGGAGTTATAAGGCTTTGGAGTCCTCAACTACAATAACTAGTTTTTGTGGTGTGATTAAAGGTATGAGACTTTAGTCGCACATTAAAAATATGGGTTTCATCATGTGGGGTTATAACCAACTATAATAGCTAGTTTTTATGATGTGATTTTTCCAAAGTTCTTATTAATTGGTTTCAGAGCCGAGCATCATGTCTCTCAGTTGCAAACGTGTGGTATAGGTGGTGTGATGAGGGTTTGATTGTTTAATATGGATAGTCGATGGAGTATGGGTAGGACTATTTGTGTTGTTATTGATCTCTATATATTTTGCCTTTTTGTACTTTTTCTCGCCCTATGTATATTTTATACTTATGATCGAGTATATTATAATATATTTGTTGATTATAAAAAAAGACTTGGTGGTGGCATTATTCGCACAAATACCATCTAGCAACCACTGAGCATATAGTTTCCCAATTCTACTCATTATTGAGATATAGGGTATGTTTGTTTCAGATTTTTCTAAAAATCATTTTTTTTCTTCAAAATTTATATTTTTAAACATCACATACCATGTTGAAAATGAAGTTAATTGAATGAAAATAGATTTTTATGATTGTAAACAAACAAAAAGTAACTTTAATTTTTTTTCAAAATTTCTACCAAAAAATCTCTAAATTTTTTAAGGAAAAATTATTTTTTTAAAGCCTAAGCAAACACGGCCATAGTGTTTGATTTCACACTAGCTTTATAAATAACTCCAGCAAATATAATATATTAATCAGACAAAGAATATATCAATAGTTAGAGCAATTATTAAAAACAAATTAAAATTAACAAAAAATAAAGTATAATTAAATATATTTTTGGTCCTTATAAAATTAAATACCAAATGTTAGTTTCAATTCTTATATATAAATCCAACATATTTTGATTCCTCACAAAAACTTTATTCATACCATTTAAGTACCTGATATTTTTCTAAATTTTTTAATCACTCTTAAAATTTTAATTAGTGGTGAAATGAAAAGGAATAGTAGTGAAAATTGCAAAAGAGAGAAGAAAATATGAAGAACATGAATCATTCTTTTGATTGCAGGAATTGGATTTTTCATTATGTCAATATCAATTGGTGGCAATCAACCTTTATGATAATATGCTGGCATTTGTGAACTTGGCGTAATAAAACAGTTTTTGAAAAAGGATTCCAACGACCAACCAATCTTTTATATGTCATTCAAAATTAAGTTAGGGAGACTGAAAAAAGTTCCTCTAATCATCGGCAGGATTCCCCTCAAAAACATAGGTTGGAAGAGGCCTCAACATGGGTGGGTCATGCTAAACTGTGATGGGGCGTGCAAAGAGCATGGTGCAACTACGAGTTGTGGTGGCCTATTTCGAGACTCAGATGGTAGCTGGATCAAGGGATTTAGTCGGAACATTGGAGCGTGTGATGCTCTTCATGCAGAGATGTGGAGCATGTACCTGGGACTAGACATAGTGTGGAGGGATGACTTATCTCATTTGATTGTGGAAAGCGACTCAAAGGCTCTTATAAACATGGTCACAAACAAGTGCAATATCAACGGTCATACCCCATCACTACTTCAGCGTATTCAAGAGTTTCTACAGAAAGATTGGCAAATTTGTTTTGTTCACACATGGTAGGAAGGCAACATAAATGCGGATTGGTTGGCTAATCTTAGCATTATTTCTATCTCTTGGAATCTTTTGTTATTATGGAGTCACCTCCGAATGAGCTTAAGTGACTCCTTTTTGATGATATTTCTGGGGTTTGTATGCCTCGGAGTGTTGGTTTAATTCCTTAATGTTTTTTTTTAACTTCTTTCTTGGGCTTCGGCCCTCTTTTGTACAAAAAAAAGTATATTTTTAATTGTTATATAATTGATACGACTGCTAAATGACACAAAAACTAAAATTGAATGTATTTTCAATGGTTAAAAGTTACCGTTATTAAGGAAACAAATCTGTTTGACCATCACTTTCGGCCGGCGGCCATAAGCCGCCACAAGTGAACAATGAGTCACTGAGGTTCCTTCCGATGGCTTTGAGACCGATTTCCGGTGGCATTATTTTATTAATTTTAAATATAAACAAATACTTTCTCCGTTTCAATATATAAGTATCTTTGACTTATTTTACTTATATTAAAAATGGTTAGTAGTATAATTATTGTGTCTAGTTTGTGTGTAAATTTTATCCAATTATCTTTTGTTTGTATGTGTAAAAATTTGATTTTTTATAATCCAATACAAATTAGCAGTAATAATCAGAGATATATGTAGGAAAAAAAAGTAATAAGTACACCAATAATCTAAAAAAAGACTTATATTTTAAGACTAAACTTTTTTTTAAAAAAGTGCTTGTAATTTAGGACGGAGGTGGTAGAAGGCGAGGATGTAGTTATCAATGGTTTTTTCTATTGTTGGTTGGTGTAACAAAGTATCTATAAAAAGAAACAAAAGGAGACTGTGTTAAAATTTAAGGGAGAAAAAAAGAAGAAGTTTGCTTTAGTTTTTTTTTTCTACTTTATTTGCTTTCCTTTTGCTTATGCACGAATGCATGGAGTTATCAAAATTGATAACACTGTGGGACATCAATAATTTTTCCAGCAATAGAAAACAAAAAGAGATATCATTATGCAAATATATTACTTACTAAATTAAAATTAATTGGTTTACGTATGCTACCAAACAAACCTTAGTCACTATTAGTAGTTTAAATTGTAAATTATTAACTGCATGTTTGGTAATATGTTGGATATGCCAAAATAATGGTGATCCATCTTAATTTTATATAAGCTACAATTTGTACCTTCTACAAAATCACAATGGATCACCGTAATTCTGACATATTTATCGTGATACCAAACATAGGCTAATATATATTAAAACAATTCCTTAGCTTCCAATTTGTTTATTAGCAATCATGTCTTGTTTTCTCAAATTGGTCAAATAGTTCTTTGGTGTGTTTTCAAAGTGGTTAACTCCACTCCACTTTATATGTAACGGGTTGAAATACCTCTTGCACTCCATTTAATTTCATTTATTATTATTATTATTATTATTATTATTATTATTATTATTATTATTATTATTATTATTATTATTATTATTATTATTATTATTATTATTATTATTATTTGTTTTATATTAAGTGTAATGATGGAAATATTTAGTACTGCAGAAAAGATTTAGATAGTTTACACTAGTTGGCTGACTAAAAATTAGAGGGTACAGTTGAGCGGTTGGGATTCATCCTCTATTAATCAAAAATCGAGAGTTTGATCTTCACTTTAGACATAGAGCAACTTTAAATCTTTAGATCAACTATCCGACCCTTTGATATGTCTCCAATCAAGCAAAAGATTAGTCACAGCTCAATGGTGGATACACTGATTTCGACAAAAAAAACACTAGTTGACTAAAAACTTATATAAAAAGACCACATGGTTTATAATGGTATGTTAATCCATTCAATTGTATTGTTCAATAGACTTCTGGAGTCAATTACATACGATTTTGTTTGGTGTGAACTTCCTTAATTTGTTTAATTTTCTATTTGAACTTTGGTTTATTATTTTGCCATGATTAATTTGAGCTACAAAACTTATTTTTGTGTGAAACAAGTCATTGAATTCTATAACATTAATATCTTCATTGCGTATGAAGTCATTGAGACCTAATTCTTCATTGGACTCACATATGCATGCGATAAACTTGCACGTGAGTTGAGTTTAAACATAACAATCATTCTATTTGCGCTCACATAAGTGATTGGTAGCATATGCTACGCAAATGTGCATGTTGTTTATATTGAGTATTATGCACATTTTGATTCACTTTTATGAGAGCGCAAATAGAATATTTTGGTATTTTTATTCACTAATTGAGATAGCTTATGAAAATAAGCTATAAGCTCTTTTTAAAATGTCGTTATCAAATAAATCTTTTTTTTATCAAATAAACTAATAAGTTATAAGTTAAAATTTTGGCCTTGCCAAAAACAGAGTCTTGTTAATTTCAAAAGCTTTTTAGATTAAGGAAGTGAAAATTTTCAATTGTGAGAGTTCTTCAAGTGAATCACAAAATCCATTAAAACATCAAAAGGCGGAACCATAAGTCTTCTCAAAATCCATCTTAAAGATAAGAAAATTAATATGTTCGACTTCTTAGCCAAGTCGTTAATTTCATTAAATGTCCCCATCTCTTTTTTTTTATTATTATATACTCCCTCCGTCCCATTATATAAGCACTTTTACTACAAAAGTCTAGTCCCAAAATATAAGTCCTTTTACAATTTACTAGGTACATTTATTACTTTTTTGCTTACACATACCCCTAATTATTACTACTAAGTTGCATTGGAGTACAAAAATTGTAAAGGGGCTTATATTTTGGGACTAGACTTTTGTAGTAAAGGTGCTTATATAATGGGACGAATGAAATATTTGAGTTTAAAGCAGCACCAAAGAAGTTGTAACATATTAAAGCATCTGGTAATTAAGTTAATTATTTCAAACTTATTTAATCTCTTTAGGCAAGTCCCACGACTCATGATTTAACGAATCTATTTTGAGATATGCATGCAAATTTCGATGCATTTTTTTGTTGTCGTACTGAACTTGTTTACTTAAAAGGGAAGTAAACGACACTCCTCTAAATTTCCATAGACATAAGATGGACTCACACTCAAAACTTTTGAGCACATATAATATATACTTCCTCCGATCTTTATTATAAGAAGAAATTTATTTGTTAAATTCATGCAATATTTTTTATATTTAGACAATATTATGAACTAGATACATCAAACATTTCATAAATCTAAAAAGTCAATTTCCTGTTATAATAAGGACCTGAGGGAATAGTTTTCTTTGTTTTCTTACTTCTTTACAACAAACAAAGTCATCTCATCATTTTATTTTGGTACATTATATATTACTCCATCCATTTGGAATAATGATTGAATGTGCTGAACATTCTATATATTCAATTCGGTCTACATGACTACATCCATTTGGAAATTTAAAGTTGTACATATATTTCATCATAGTATTATGATATGATAATGTATAAAAATAAATTAAAGCTACAGTGTAAAGCATTATTTTTATATTATTTCATCCTAAAATTAAAAGGAAAAGATTGGTAAGAAAAAAGAAAAAGTTGGGAACATTTTGTTTCATAACTTTTTTGACGTAGTCTCATTTTCATCAGTCATACTTTTTCACTTTTGAAAAACTTGCCATGCAAGTGTTTCAATTTGGCAGTGTCACTTCTGTACTACTTGGACCCTCCTTTCATAAATTCTTCAACTTTAATTAATTAACTAATTAACTCTTTTTTTCAATTAATTAATTCATTAATTAAAAAAGCTAAAACCCACCCCCTGACCAAAATAAATATTCAGCCCTTTTTTTAAGTATTCACTTTTTAAGATTTTTTTTTGTTTATCAAATCATTTTTAAATTTCAAACTTATATTAACTACTACTTGTATCTAATGAATAAAAAAATGAGTAGTACATTCTTTTGTTATTAGTTGAACTTATATCTAATGAATAGACTCACATAGTTTTAAGGGTGAAAAAAGAGAAAATTTTAAATTTGAACACAAACTTGTACTACTATAAATCAATGTCTCTTATAGTAAACAACGAAATATCTACTCAATATTTTACATTGAAGAGAGGATATAAATGAGTAAGTTCGACAATTTAAGATAAGGCTCTATTTAAAAATATGAATTAATAGATTTTTACTATCGTAATATAGACGAATTTTAATTTTATCTTTAGAGAAGGTAAATGATAAAAAATTTACATTACATAAGGTAAATTAAAATTCGCCAATTCGCCCATAGAGGGTAAAAAACCTATAAATCCTAAAAATATTAATTACCTACATTTATTTGTATAATATATAAAACAATCTTAAAATTATTGGTTATAACCCAAAATAGTTGGTGTAAAAGTGCACGAGTGTTGTAAATTAAAGTTTTACAAATTTGAATAATAATAATAATAATAATAATAATAATAATAATAATAATAATAATAATAAGTTATAAATATGGTACACAAAACAGAGGAGAGTGTCATTTACCAAAAAATAGGGGATTGAAATCATATAGGTTCAGAACAATTGAATAGCATAGGTATACTAGGAGTACGTAATTTATAGCAGATCACACACATATGAGTCAAAATAATAGTAGTAACTGAAGGAGGTAGAGAACAACCCTTTAAAGGAAACAAGTCTCTCACATATGAAAGGCTATAGTTTAAGACACTAAAAAAGAAAGGTAAACAATTAAAAAGAAAAAGCAAAGTAACTAACAAAATAAACTATTGATTCAAAAATAAATAAATCTTTGTAAAACCAAGACATTAGGTTCACCAAAAAATCGTTGTACAAAAAAAAAAAGCAAAGTGATTAATATAAACTCCATCAAAAAATGAATGTCAAAAAAATTTAATTGTATGTTTGGTTATGTGGCGGAATTAATGATTTTGAAGGAATTGATTTTAATTTATACAATTGATTTTAATTAAAATTGTGTTGAAGGCAAAATGATTCATGCTTGTATTTTTTTAGTACATCAGAAAGATAAATTATTCCTTTTAGAAATTGATCTTGAGCACCCAACTCATTTATCTCTCTGCTCTTCCTACTTGAATTATTATACATATACAATTTATGTTAGTATACATTCATTTAAAAGTGAGTTGAAATTAAATAGTTTCAATATAAATATCAATTCTAGAGACCGAAGAAAAAAATAGCTTAAATTAAAATACATTTTGAAGATAAAACCAATTCTACTTCAGTGAATTACGGTAAAATTTTAAAATCATGCTGAATTACGGTAAAATTACATTGAATTACGGTAATTTTAAAATCATGATGAATTACGGTAAAATTTAACATTTTCACCGTAATAGCAATCATGCGCGAAATAAGTTTGAGATCATCCTCCTTTCCATTGAGTAAAATGAGAGTGATAGAGTAAAGTAAAGGTATTGAACCTCATTTATCTCTGTTGAAGTAGAGTAGCTATAGCTAGGTACTATAGGACTGTGTTATATAGCTATAGTAGGTAGGTAGATACAGAGCTAGACACGCATAATGCATAAAACTCACAAACACAAACAAAGGTTCAAATAATTTATTCATCATTACACTATGATTTCAATTCACAATCCTCGTTACAAGATATTAGTACACGTGTCATGTCAATGTCGTGGACGAAAATTGAATGAATGAATGACTCAGTCTGTCTGTCAGCCGTCAGATCTGAATCATACAGTCAGCATAAACAAACCTGACATGCAAGCCCCTACACAGTGCTAAGAAAGACTATGCTTGCTATTGCTGCCGTATTGAGAAGGTAGAAAACGACCACTGAGGTGATGCCTGTTTTGACGCCATTGTTTTCATCCATGGCTATTACTACTATTACTTCTACATCGTCGTTTTAGTGCATGTCTGGTATCACAGTTTGTATGACTGAATCACCGTGATCCACCGTAATTTTGCATGATCTATAAATTATACTTTCGATAAAATTAAGGTGAGTCACTTTAATTCTAACACATCTATTGTGATATTAAACACTAAGCTTAATTTATTTGTGAGTAGCTCGAGACATTGCATCAAAATGTTACGGTGTGAGGGTCCATGTTAGCTCTGTACCTTACACTGTGTAGCATCGAATTTTCATGCAATCTATTTATTGTTCACTATATTGTTGTCAGATATACATTTAATGCTTCATTTTTTAGGTAAATTCATATGGAAAATATGTTAAGATGTGTATATAATTTCAATTAGTGACTACTGGTTAGTATTACACAATATAAGATTTTTTTGTATTTCATACTTTTAGTGCAACCTTATTAGTTTTCTTTTTTGATGTTGTGTTTGGTTGATTTCCCGTCTTATTATGATAGTCGTTTTAGTTCAAATTACTTTTAAGTGTGAGTTTTTAGCTAGTTGGGGGTGAGAATTTGTGGTGTCTCTAGATTTGTTAGGGTTTGTAGCCATGTTTTCGGCTTTTAGGAATAGAGCTGTTAAAAATAATTCAGGTCGATGGGCGAACCCATTAGTTCACGAGTTTGGACGAGCTAGGACTCGAAATACTTAACCCAAATGCAACGGGGCTATTTCGTCCCTTAATTATGACATTGGGTTACTAACCACTTAAATTTCAATAAAAAGGTACACAATCCCTAGCCAGCGTGAGTAGTCAATATGGGCCAAAAATATGTATCATAAAACGTAAAGACTTGGCAAATTAATGGAAAGAAGCTAACTAAAAAGGGATTTTGAGGTTTAGATATATTTGAGAAAGTTTGTATACATGGTGATTCTCAAAATGGGTAAATTGGTGGTGCTTAACATATTCTTGAATATATGATATGATGATATATATGGGTCTTTTTGATTGATGGTCCCAAATAAATGACATGGATATATGAAAGAAGCTTGGAGCTGCATGCCCCTTAGAATTGATTTGTCTCACGATAAGTAACATCTCAGTTTCATGGATGTGAGACATCAATGAATAATACTACAATATACTTTAACTTATATAGCCAATTTAAGTTATATAAATGGGTTTTGGTTTTATCAATGAATGATAATGTGAACTTCCAAAGTATAACCATATTTGTATGTCACGGATCTTTATATAATATAAGCTAGGACAATTTATAATTCTCTCTCCTCACAATACTCTCCTCTCATGCATTCTCTCTTGTGGTGCATTTGATAATTAATTCTTTTTTTTTTGTTGACTAAGACAATTAATTCATTTATCTCTCTGTATCTATATATTCTATATATATAAATATATAAACATATTTTTTTTATAAGCATAAATATATAAACTTTAATATTATAAGACACTCATCAAATTAAAATATCATGATGCATGGGTAATTCAACAATTCATAATTCCTTTATTACATATATAATATCAAATGAAAATCAATGTACTAAAAATAATAAATTAACATTTGAATCGGGTCTATGTTTTTTTATATCGAATCGGGTTCATGTTAGATCGTCAGAAAAAATAAATTAATTGATTTCCCTTGTGTAATTTTAACTTGATTAGCAACTTTAGATTTTCTACTCACCTAAAAAAAAACTTTGAATTTCCAATATTAAATACTCCTAGATCAAAGACTAAATAAAATGAAATTCAAAAAGAACGTTTGGACAGAAAATGCTTTTTTATTTTTATTTTTTAGACTAAGATGTATCAATACTAATACTTTACTACAAGAAAAATAGTTAAATTTGTAGCTTTAAATATATCAGCGTTGTCGGCCACGACATGGATCCTAATTCATATGACTATTTTATTATGTATTTTTTGTCACAATTAGAAACACTAAAGCATTTGTCAAAAAAAAAACACTAAAGCATTTTAGAAACAAAGAAAAATAAAAATAAAAAACAAATTTTGCGAGTGAGATATTTTTAATGAATAATATATATGAGGTTTGTTAAGCCTCTTCCCACATGTTTTACTTGCAAATTCTTCATTTTTATAATTTTCTTTTTATATGTGGGAAGAAAAGTTTTACAAATAAAGTAAAAGTTGTTTGATAATTTTCTTTTTATATTTAAAAGCACTTATCTCTTTTTTGTATTTTAAACTAAAATATTTTGATATAGTTTGTAATTTGTACTTATATTCTTTTTACATAATGGATTTTGATTTTTTTCGAGACAAATCTCTATATTTTTTTTCATTAATATTAAGGAATTTTTTTAAAAAGAGCTTCATAAAATATGCTTTTGTCACTACTTATGACTAAACGATAAATAAAGTTAAAACAAAGCCAGATCAAACAGATACAAAATATAACCTAAATTGTCAAAATTATAAATAATTAGAAACAAATATATATTTCTAAAACGATAAATAAAAAGAAACGGAGGGAGTAGTTTTTTTTTAAACAGGAGGGAGTAGTTTTTATTATATATAAGAATATAAGATTGTTGAGTTAATAAAATTTATTTTATTACAAGTATTTGTATTGTTTTTTTTACAGTAAAGTATTTGTATTGTTATTAATCATTGTGTATTGTTATTTTTTTTGACGCAATTGTGTATTGTTATTAATCATCGTGCAATTGAAATTATGTCAAAATTAAGATTTTTAGTGGGTAGTTTAAGACAAAACTGAAATTCTTTTGTTCAAAACTAAGATTTTTGTTTAAAATTGAAATTTTGTGCGGACTTCATAAATTTTCTCGCCTCCCACCTGCTAACCGATATATACGTCATGTCAAGCACAGACATCTACTTAAATTCTTACTCTCACACCCATAATATTATTCTGGATCAAGATTGTGTGCAATAACTGATTAATAAATGCATTGCATTCAGTCAAATTGAGATCGTTCATAACAAGATTGGATAACCAAATTTAAAAAAAACAAAAATTTAAAGTTACAATTATGAACGGACAGTCTATATATATTTACCAACTACAGTGCAGTCAACTTGCACCATATTTATTTTTTAATATTTTGAAGTATTTATAAAAAGGTATATAATTCCCGTGCTTGGCACGGGTGTACAAACTAGTTTAGTTAACTTACCCTCCATCCCATATTATTAGGAATTTTTATTTTACACTTATTAATAAAAGTAATTATATTTCAGCTTAAAAATTTAAATAAATGACCTTTAAAACAAACATTTTTATATTAAATTATTTATGCGTCGGCTTTAAGGAAGAGAACATGTTAGTAAAATTTATCTAGGAGTACGATTAAGCATAACATAATGTTTTCTTAAAAGACATAAAGAATAATTAACTCTTCTGCTTTTTTCTTTACTAACCTACATAATTACCTATCAAATCATTACCTACTCCAACCATTCATATCATTATGGTGATTTTTTTTAATGGAATTATTGAAAAAAAGTACTGCTAATTTTTTATTATTTTAAACCATTATAATATGAGAAAAAAATAATATGCACGAATAGTGTAATTTTTTTTATACTTTCAACTAAATAACAACTATTTATTTCACCACGTCACCCTAGTTCACCTCACTTTCTTGATATGACATGAAAATTTAAACTATTTTTTTATACATAAATTTAAACTAATTTTATTGAATTTTTATGTTTTTTATTTTTTTTATTGAATGTTTATGTAAAAATAAATTACATCGATAGTGCATATCCATTAAACTCTTATATAATATTATGGTATAATTTTGCATTATGAATAAATCATGAAACAGTCTCTATGAATATATGTAAGTTAAAAGACATGGAAGAACTTATTTGAAATAATAAAATATATTGAAATAATTTTAAATAATAATATGATGAAGTGAGCTAAAAGACATGGAAGAATTTATTTGAAAAGTAGTAAGCTAGCTAATTTCACAAGAGAATAAAGAACAAAGCAGCGAAATATACGTTGAAAAATAGAAAAGACAAAGGTAAGAAATTAACAAAAAAATTGACTCTAGCTAGCAACGTGTAATGTTAGTATTATAATACAACACGACGCATAATAAGGCGAGATTCTCGCGGGAGCCAAAGGTATCATTCTTTTCTTTTTTAAGAGAGAGAGAATTTGAAAGAGATAAATATATAGGAATTTAGAAACATAACATATAGAAACATGCATTGTCATACATAGGTAGAGAACAAAGGGGATAAAATATTAGAGATGAGAGAAGATTGCGAGGGATGTTTTTCAAATTCTAATCTTTATCACGTGACTATGGAATTGACATGTCAATGAAATTAAATAAAGGGTAGTAGTAATAAAAAGTACTATACTATCATGTAAATAGAATAAAGTTAAATATATGTAAAGATAATAGGGTCAAAGACATGTAGAACACAAAATAATGAATGAGGTGGTAGGTGAATAGTGAATAGTGGGTGAGTAATAAAACTGTCATTTCTACCAACATGTTACATGAAGTAAAAAAAAAAGGTTAGTCTCCTCCAACCTAATTGGTCAAAATTTGAATTTTGATTGGAAGAAATTTTATATTTAATGTTGGACTCATCAAGAATATCTTTGATAAGAGAAATTTATGGTGTTGGAATAGTTAATAACATGAGTCTCTCTTTCAGAAAGAAATTACAATGCACAAAATGAAGTTGGATTTTTAGTTTCACTTGTTTGAAAGATAATAGAAACGGTTAACCTATCACGCGACCAACTAATTAATGTTTAAATTTTGATTAGAAGAAGTATTTATATTTAGAACTATTTATATTTAGTGACGAACTCGTCACGAATATGATTATATTTAATAGAAAAAATCTACGTGTAATAAAAAAAGTAATACCTTTTCCGCAAATATAGTATTGGGATAGTTGACAACATGACTCTCATTTAAAAGAAACCAAATTTCTATCATAATGAATTAATTCAAATGGTAAAGGTCTTATAAAATCCTAAAACATGTAGTTAGTGTTTGATTTTTAGTTCATGTGCATGAAAAAAATTTGGTTAATAGTAGAGAACCACATTATATACCTAACAAATATCTCAACCAAGGTTAGTCATCAAAACGATAGTGAAAAATTCGTATATATATCAAAGTAATCAAAAAAACATCATTTAACGTTGTTGTTTACTAAGGTTAAAAATTGTAGTTAAGGTAGTAGATAAAAAGGAAACAGTGGTTTTCCCTGATTGTTTAGTTGAATTGAAACAAAGAAGGAGAAAGTAAAAGACACAAAGAACGATGCAAAATGATTTAGCAATCCATTGCTTTATGATTGACGCTACTCTGACCACAGAACCGCACTGTCATTGTTGTAGTATTAGCATCAGAGAGAGAGAGAGAGAATGCAGGTTTGTCCTTTCACATCTTTAGGGCAGTTCGGTCAAGAGAGAGAAAGACCACCTCGATAGTGACCATTCTTTCTTCTCTTCTTCTATTCAAGCCCTAGTCTAGTCTTTGTCTGCCCAGCATTCAAGCCGGGCTACTTTATTCAATTCCATTTTTTATTTATTACTACTATTATTCTCTGTGTGTTGCAATATAATTGTCATAGTTGATCATTTTTAATTATTTATAAAATTTATTTTTAACATTATTTTATTAATTTATAAATATAAATATTAACATTTAATAAGATATTGTTTGATTTGTCTCGATGAGTATTTTTAAGATATACAGTATAATTTTTGAAGATAAATAATTAAATATATTAACGATTATAATATATTCTCTGTGTGCATTAACAAACGTGAACAAATCAACTGTTACACTTATTTTGGGACGAACGGAGTAACTTAATTAATCAGAGTCTTTTGTTGTTGCTACTTAGTACTACTACACCTTCTAGTCAATGCAGAATTAAATAATGTACTGTTACTAAATTCTGTTTAATTAATAGGAAAATTAAAATTCCATTTAATTATTTTTTATTGTTTCATTCAGTTTTACTAAAAAAATTCCTAGTTTAATTGGTATTGAGAATTATTTTTTAAGCTTATTCTAAAAAAACATAATCCTGGCCTTCTGATTATTATTATTATAAATTAAATTTAATTTTATAAATAAAATAACATACTCTTTCCACCCTCATTTCACTTTGGAGTCATTTTTTTCTTGCTAAAACATTTGTGTATACACTACGACATACTTCTTATATAAAATTCAAATGGTTTAATTGTTGAATTCAGTGATAAGTGGAGTGTGAAATTGTCGCATGGTCAAATTTACAGAGCAAAAAATGAGCACTTGAGTTTATATTTAAAAAATTTATCGTAACAAATTCTTACAATAATTTAAGGTTCGCTATTAGATCAAATTCATACTGCCCTTTATAAGTTCGACCGTTTATTTTTTAGAATAAATTTAATTGACCTTAACAAAATTTGAAACCAAGTCATACCTATGAAAAGTGGGCTGGACTATATACCAATCTATCTATCTAAACTTAACTATCTAATTATTCTCATTCTTTTATCAAAATTATTCTCATGTTCAAAATTAAAAAAAACAAAACTCAAACATTATGAATATAAGGTCATATATGTGGCCCATTTCAAGTCCAGTCCATATCAATCTAAAGTGACCTAAAAATATGGAAGTACTAATAATTGTATTAATCTTAATTAAATTGATATAATTAGGGTGGGGGGGTTTGTTTAAAATAAAAATAAAATAGTGATGAGGAAAGTAGCAATATTTGAAAGTTGAGGGGTGGGTGGGTGGTGACGAAAGTTGTCAGTAGGTAGTGTCAGTGTAACTTTATCTTTATCCTAAAGTTTCTGAACTGTGAATCATTCATTCATAATTACTTCCTTTTAATGCTTTTGGCCCTAGCAAAGATGTGACGTTTCTGAAACATTTTATCTCTGTTGTGCGACCAAAAACAGTGACAACAATGCTTTGCTTTGCTATTCATTTTAAACAAAATAAATATTTATCATTTTTACTATTAAAAATTTATAGTAAAATAAAATGAAAAATAAAAAATATTTTATTAAAATTTACTGAAAATATTTGTATTTACTTATGGGTCTATGATCTATATTAGATGGCATTGTAATACTTATAAAGTGGAGTAATATTTATTGGGGATTGATAATTTCTACCTCCGAGTCAAAGTTAAATAATGTTGATATTCTCTCGCATCTTTCATTTTTTAGGCAAAATTGTGTGGCATATTTGCTAGACGCTGGAGTGGTGGGGGGCGCAAGTGTGGGAGCACGCTAGATGCTTGGGGGCGCGCAAAGAAATTAGGGTGTTTGCAAACTAATTTCATGTGGGTCGACGTTGTTAACTTTGATTCACATGGTTTAAGTTAGCAGTTCCGCCATAGTAATTTAGAAATCGGAGCAAATTCTAGTATTGAATGATTTTAGTCATTTTTCAAACGCAGTTTTAGTATACTATAAATAATTAATTTATCTAATTTATATGTTAGTTATTTAAAATATTTTAAAATGTGAAATTTATTTATAATAGTAACTAGAAGAATTAATAATCTATTTTTTCTAGCTACCTTTATATAAATTACTACCACTATTTATTTTTATAAGAGATAATATTTTTTTGGATTAATTAAATATCTAATATATTCTATGTTATAAATCAAATACATATGTTGTTTTATTTTGTACATAGACGAGATCGCAAAACCACTAATAAACTCACACACACACACAAGTGGAGTGATTGGTGTTCAAACCCAGGTTATGGCTGTCCGACCTAACAATTTCAACATTTCCTGTCAGTTAAGCTAAGACTTCTGGACAATATATATGTTGTTTAATAAGTTTAAAACATGTTTGGTATCTTATAAAAAAGAATGAAGATAGTAATTTATATTTTTACTATTTAATTATTTTATAAATTATAATGAAATTACGTACATAAGTGGACCACTGGTGTAGTGGTGTTCATGCAAATTGTTCATAAACAGACTGAACATAGAGAGATGAGAAGAAGAATTGAATTGAAAGGATTTCAGAGATGCAATGCGTGTGTGGACCATAAATACATAGATAATTAATTAATTTGACCAGGGTAAAATGTGGCTCAAAATGAACAAAATAATACTACTATTTATTTACAATTATATTAGTTATTAAAATAAATATTAGATGACATAAGAGTATTTGGATGAGATCGTAAGAGATATCTTCTAGCTTAACCAGATGTCATAATATTGAAATTATTCCGGGAATGCTACGTCGTTAAACTCTCTTGAGGAAGTGTTTTGCCACCCTTTGTGATTCTTTCCTGTTCGAGAGGTTAGTGATTGATTAAACATAAGTGCCTAAACAAATACATAAGATAAGTGCCTAAAATATTTTTTTTTTAATTTCAAAAATAAATTTTACTTTTGATAAATAAATTTGGATTTACGACATTTGTTGAGGTAGAAGTAGAATTATAGAGGTTTGATGTAAAAATGGGCAAAGTTATTAGCTATCATAAATTATGAAAGAAATCGAGTGGGCTAGACTATTGCTTATGCTTATCTGAGCTTACTTTTGGGCCATTTATGGCCCATGTTTTCCCATCTTTTATTAAAATTTACTACTCCTTCCGTCTCAAAACTATTGTCTTTTTAGAGTTATGCACGTGGATTAAGAAACAATAAATATTGATAAATTAAGTCTATTTTACCCTTACTTTATCAAGAAAGAGAAAATATATTTAATTAATGTTTTAACTTTTGTAAGGGTACAATTGATAAACTAACATTAATTTTACATTGATTTGCGTAAAGGACAATAGTTTTGGGACAAAACTAAAATATACTATTGTAATTTCCTATTGTAACTTCCTATTGTAACTTCACACTTGTTTTTGTAATTTCCTATTGTAACTTCTAACTCTTTCTTTTTTCAATACATTTCTATTTTTCCATCGAGGCATCTATTTTAGGTTGATCAAGTCTTTACTGTCTGCACCCTGTTGAATGTGATTGATATGATTCAGTATGGTAGCTTCCCATATGCATGCCAAAAAATTTAATAAAATTGGTCAGCATTGCAGTGCCACCATAGATGTATAGTTATAGTTAATAGGTACAATGTGTCAATAATGCAATGTAGCATTAATTAGAAATGGACGTACTTGGGTACGTGATAACCTTTAAAATAAAGTGACTTTACCTTCATGCACGGTGGGAATTGGGAAATATCTTCTCACTAAGATATATAATGTTGGCTTGTCTGTTTTTTTTGCTGTATATATATACTTTCCAAATTCTAATAACGAATATACTAGTTTTTTTAAAACCAATATATCATCTGCCTGTTACTGTTATTAAGAAATTTATCATTCAATATCTGAGATGTATTTAAGTATTGACATTTTTTTTTTATTGACATCTTTTCATAAATGTTTTTTTTTAGATGGGCTAGCTAGGAATTCATTTTGAAATCAAATAATTAAGAGACTCAAGCATATTTACCATTTGATGCGCACTATGTTGGTAGGGGTCGCAATAAGCTAGACCAATTTACAGAGACCTATAATCTAGCCAATTCAAGCTTAAGTTCATGTCAAACTATTTTTTTAAATAGTGAAGCTTCAAAGTTAAAACTTTAATAGTCAAATTACTAAGATACGAGAGACATGAGAATAAAACACTAGAATGGAGGACCAAAGTACGTACTATTTACTACATTTTTTTTAGTACATTAGAAAGATAAATTACACTCACTATGATTTGATCCCTGTATCTCCCCTATCCAATCCATATCATTCAGCTCTTACCACGTGAGTTATCCTACAGGACAATACTTACTAATGAATAACATTACTTTTAGAATTATTTTTTAGAATTACTAAGTTAAAATAACATGAATTTTAGAATTTGTTTTTTTTGCAATGTGGCTATCATTGTGGAAAGGAGGACCAAAGTACGGACTACTTACTATATATTGAAGTATACTTGTCTTAATTATTATTTTTGGTACAAGTACACTCAAATTTTTTCGAATGTAGACGAAATAATAAAATTCTTAAAAACTACATACACAAAGTGGGGTGTTTAAAGTTAGAACTCCGGTTATGAACATATGAGTTAATAATATTGATTTTTTCTGTCAATTAAGTTATAACTTCTAAACACATAAAAGTATACATATATTAATTCAATGCTATTTATTTTTATTATTTTATTATAAAAAGGAATAGCTCAACCTCCGACACATAATAGTGGACCAGGTAGACAACACTTCATTGGGCTAAACATACAGGCCCATATTTAGGTAGATATTCATATAGGGCCCGTGTCAAATGAATGAAGGCACCGACAGTCATGTATTTTTTCTGATAAAAATAGTACATACATAATGAAAGGAAATAATACACATATAAATGACTACTGGAAATCGATTTAAATTGATGTGTTTTGAAGCACTGCAGAGAATATATGTGTTTATGATGATTTTTGGTTAAATGTGAAGTGTGTCAAACCGATTAGAAGTGTGACGGTAGGATCTCGGACGAATTAATCGATAATTTGAACGACATTATTTGTGCGTGATTGTGTATCATGAAGTGTTTTAATTTGATAGAGTGTATGTTCAATGTTGAATGTTGACGACCAGAATTTTATTCAAGTTTGTGTTAATTTTACTTGTTAAAAATTACACGACTCTTGAAGCGAACTATTTTTTACATTTTATGAAAACAGTGAAAATCCTATAACTATAAGATTAATTTTATTGTTATAAAAAATGCACCATCTCTTGAATGTTGGTAATTTTTACTTCATGTCTTACTCTTTAGTTAATGGTTATCTCAGATAATTAAACTTGATTTTAGTGATAAAATACTACTACTAGTAAATTATGGAATGTAATGACAAAGAGAGGTGACGTACCTATAAATGAATTCCAAGTTCTAACCAATTGTAAGACTTTTACATGCTTATACAGTTATACATAATTAATTACGCTATCTAAACTAGATATATTATGGAATAGAAAAACTCTAAAGAAGGAAAATCCTAAAGCAAAAACTTCTTTGGAGTTGCAGGAAAATCCTTGAGAAAATAAAGTAACTAAAATTCGAAATCTTCCTTTGAGAAAATAAAGTAACTAAAATTTAAAATATTCCTTCTTTCTTTAATGTACATAGTACACACTTTAAAAATTTTGGGTGGAACAAAATGAAAAGAATGTTATTTTAAAAAATTGAGAAAAAAAAGATTAAAAATAACTTAATTTTTTAATAATAATATTTGAATATGTGATGTGAAGTGAAGATATCACGGGCTTCTTCTTCCATCATATGGGTCTTTCGGCCCAACCTCATCTCAACTATTAACCAAGAAAACTACTTTTAACACCCCTTCTTTCTCCACCAACAACCAATTTTTCAGATGAGTCAATCTAGGAATTGGACTATTTTCTGCCCTTTTATTTATATTGTAATCTTAATTATTCCTTAATATTTTTTCTCTCATTTTGTATATTCTTTTCAATCAACTCTTATCAATTCTTAGATTATGAAAAGAGAGAGTGTTGAACACAACAACTAATGAGGATTCAAATGTATCAATTTAAAAAATCTCTATTCATTGTTGAGTTGCTAGTTTTATGTAAGGAGTAAGGACCAAGGAAATTATATGTATTTATTTTATTCTCGTGTATATGAAGACTATAGATTTTGATTTGGTTCATATTACAAGGACCTATCTAGATTTTTAACTCCTACCAACCTTGCTTGATCTGTTTGGCCATTATTTATCATCCAAAGAAAATCTTTATTCAAACTGATTGTCTTAACATATCTATATTTTCAGTAGCTGTAGATTGATTTTCTTGGTTATTGTTGATAATCAAAGTATTAGACTCCAATGATTTGCTTTGAATGCGGCATGCTTTATTTTAGACCTTTGCATATTCCATTCAGCAGTTTTCTTTATTATCCAATTTAAGAACATAAATTGATTTCAATCAGCAATGCCAACATCTAATAGAGAGAAAACCCAATAAATTATATTAAGTCTATTTACAATAAAAAAGTACAAATCTGTCGTTGTAAACATCTATTATATGGTCCCTTGTGCTTAGTCTTTCTTTTTAGTTTTCTTTTTTCTTTTTATTAGCTTCCATACCAAAAAAAACATCTATTATATGTTAATTGTGACACTATACACACATTTATAAAAGAACCTTTTATGTATTCATTCAGGAATTAATAAAGCTTAATATAATCTCAAGATTGTATGAGCTTTTAAGGGATAAAAAAACAAATAATGTAATTGTTGAACCCTGCCTTGCTATAAATCATTAGCATTGGAAACAAAAAAGCAATTAGAGATAAAAAGTCATTGATCTCTATAATTTTGTCAATATTAACAAATTATAATTAATAAAGAAAACTGTTTTTATCAGCATTGTCATATACAACAATTTGATTACATGGTTAAATATGTTTTTTGTTCTTATAATTTTTTTTGGTTACACACGGTTAATTTTTTTTTGTTGTTACACTAATTTTATAAAGAAAAAAAAAATCAAATTAATTAGGAAGGTGTATTTTTGCACCTTATTTTCTTATTATACCCTCCTTTTTAAAAAAAATATATATCCTACTTTTAATCAACCAATAAATTTATATTTTTTTGCACACAAATTTTCTCTTTAAGAAAAAAAATTGTAACAAACTTTATTTAAAAAAATTAAACAAAATTTGTTACAAAAAAATTAGGAAGGAGGGTATAATAGGCAAAATATAACCTATATTGCCAAAATGACAAATAAAAAAGAACATATATTTTTTTCTAAAACAACAAATAAAAAGGAATGGAGGGAGTATTTAACCATGTCACCAAAAAAATATTTAACCCATTTTAATTAATATATCATATGAATCATTATTTTTGTTTTCCTTTCAAAAATTACGACTACAAATTTTTTAATTCATTGATATCATAACCAACAATGTCTCTCATTTTTATGCATGTGTGCAAGAAAAAAATACAAAAGAATAGATGAATACAAATGAGAGATGAAACATATACATAATTAAATTTTGATAAAATAATAGAATATTTCAAAATTTTATGCAACTATTTAAATATAATAAGTTATTTGACAAATAACATACACACAAATGTAATATAGGTTTTTGAAACCAAAAAAGAAAATGTAATTTAGGTTTCATAAAAATAAAATAATACAAGTTAGAATTTATGATCACTTTGTAAACAAAAATAAATTATGACTACTTTATAATATTTTTTCTTGATAATTTAATTACTTTGTTTTTTAAATAATAAGAATGGTAAATTAATGAATTAAAAGAGACTTGCAAATACACTTATAATTTAACATTAAAAGCGAATGGAAAAAAAATTAAAATCAGAGTAACTAAAACTAGGGAGAAATGATTTGATACTTTGTGTTTTAATTATATACTATATAATATGCATTCTCTCATGACATACTGACTCAAAAAATATAATTTGTTAGGTCTTATATGTAATTGAAATGTATGACTATTGTCATATGTAATTCAATATTCATGAGAATAAATCAATATGGTGTGAATTATTTAATATTAAAAATTAATTTTTTTATTTAAAATTACTAATATATTAAACTTTTCATTAATGTCTTGAATAAACCTTTCAAAAGCTTCAATTTTCCACCGATGAATCATTGTAGTTTCATCCCATATAATTAAACTCGCAGCAATCAACAACTCACCTTTAGGACTTTTTTCTCTATATTGCAACACGACTCTTCATTTAATATCAATGACAATCCAAATTAAGAATGTGCAGTACGACCACCAGGTAGAAGAAGGGATGCTATACCAATAGAAGCAACCTTAATTACAATCTTACCTTCAGGTCTAATTCCACAAGTTTCCCCTGTACCACCATATCCATTGACAAAGAATATACCACCAAAGCCGTTGTTAACTGATTGAACAATGTCTTGATATGCTAACAAAAAACATGCCACGACTGACTATTGGAGTCATAAGTAAACATGCTTGGAAATGCTTGGAAATTCCACGTAATTCAATGAACGCCCAATTGAGAATTTTTTGTTGGCTTCCATCCAACCAAGAAACATTGTATTTTTATCTTTATTCTTTCGTAAAACATGACTCAAATTTGCATTATCACTGTAGGTTATTCGATGTTCTCCCTTAAGGTGAAAATTTAATCTTTGAACTGATGGTCATCTATTATAAATATCAAATGCAAAAAATCTCCAAACTGATTTAGAAGGAGATAAATATCTACAATCATAAAATTGTTGTATTTCATCCACACAGTCTTCTATTTCAGAATGCAGCAAAGCAGTAACTATATCAACACCTTTGGTAATATACCTGAATAAATATTTGTTACTATTAGACTTATTGCAAACTTCAATATATACATGAGGTTGTGTTTACTGTGAATTTTGGAACCATAATATGGGCTAACATGTTGATATTTCATAATTAATTTTGGATTGTAAGAAACAACATTTCGATTATCCAATTCAACATTCTTTTTAAAAACTTTTAAACCAGAATCTCTGCGTCTATAAATAGGATATCCATTTTCATCAAAAGTAGTACCGGCAAAAAACTTCTTTGGATAAAACTTGGAACATCGAAAGTTTTTCATGCAGAGCGAATTTCTATCGGTTGTACCACAAGGACCATGTACCATAAAATTGGAAACCGCGGCAAAAAGTTTTGGATATATTCCAGGATTAGGTAGTTCAGCACAAATAACAAGATTTATAGCTTCTGGAGTGTTTAGTTTATCCTTATAATTGAGCCAAAGTAATATTTGAGCATGCGGTAATCCTCTATTTTGATTTCAATTGTATAAACACCTAAATATTTTTTAAATTCAAGTCAATTACAAATAACTAACATAATTATAAATCTATTTTCAAATAAATATATTCAAACTAAATCTAACTAATTTAAACACTTTGTAATAGTAAAATGACTAAAATAGGAGTACAACACTTACTTGCAATCACTCGCGCAAAGAAATCACTTTTTGTAAAATCATTCACCATATCTTCAAAGCTTAGTTTGAAAACTCGACAATAAATGTCAAGTCTAAAACTTGCAGATTTACCACTTTTTGATAAATGTCGTTGAATTTCAAACCATCTAGAATTACACGTGATTGTTAAGAATAAATAAGGCTATCCATATATCTTGCACAAAGCCATTGCATCTTGACAATTATTAAACATGTATCTTCTACCTCATGTAAAAGAAGATGGTAAAACAATTTGAGCACCTACAGAAGATGCATCAATATCGCCACGACTAACAGATTCTTCAATGCCAGTTAAAAATCTGCCCCAAATAATACTTTGATTTTCTCTATTAAAGGACATTCTCTGCGCTTCAAGCATTGAATAAGAATCCACAACAAATTGTTGAAATAGTCGCCTGCTTTTTAAGATAACAAAATCTTCATTTATTCTCTCTTGCAATCTAAACGTTATAAATTCTCTCAAGCTAACACGAACACTTTTTTTCACATTTGTAGAAGTAGATATCTGGTTACGTTCAATTTTTTCATCAAACTTATCTTCACCAAATGGAAACAACAAAGGATACTGAAGAGACAAATATTTCCCATGAGTTTCATGTATTCGTTGTAAGAAACCATCTTTTTCATGCACAATTATATCCTTACCTGTTTCAGATGTATCAAAGTCCCCAACAATTAATGACGCAGTTTCATCCACCTCAGATACATTGTAAGTCCTAGAATCATATGATCGATTTTTGAACAAACGTAATATGATCGAGGAGGTTCAATACCATTAATCAAATTTCTAAGCTCATGGGGAGGTTCAATCATATAAGGCAATGTAACATCACCCTTTTGACAACACAACAATACAACCGCAGTAGAATTTGTTATTTTTCTCTCAGTCTTTTCATTAGTCCAAATAAGCGCTCCATATTTTTCACAAACTTATATCTATTTCTCCTATGTCATAATAATCTGCATAGTTAAAATATTAAAATAAATAAATAAATAAATCAATATAAATATTTAAATAGTTTAAAAAATTCAGATTCATTTACGTTTGTTTTCACTTGTATGAAAAATACTTAAATTGTTGGGAATTGAAGATGACAATCCCTCATAGATCATTCTCAAACCAACAGTCCAAGGAATTTACATAAAAATGAAAAACTCATCAAAAATTCATCACAAAATTAAAATAAAACGTTAGAATCGTTTTAAATATATCAAACGAGAATAAAATCATTGGAAAAAATCAAATAGTAAATAAAATGTTAAAAAAATTTAACTCACGGGGGACAGTGGGAGTCAATAAGAGTGATTCATCAACTCTATTATATCTTTTTCTAAAAGAAGTTCTTGAAACTGCCAAGTGATCCAAACATATATGATTCAATAGACTTCACTTTGGTTAGGATCTTATAAAAATAAAATAAACAATTATACATAAAATTTTTAACTGATACTTTTCTGAAAATCTATACACATAAACATTAAAAAAACTCACTTCCTCTTCGAACAATCGGGACATCCATATTAGAACTTGAAAATTTTTGTTTGTTTTTCATTTTGATTATACGCTTGTTTGCCTAATAATGCAGGTTGTGCGTCCAAAGTTTCTTCCATAGTAACAAAGTAGAAGCAAAGGAAAATGTGAGTTAAAAAAACTTGAAAAACGACATGGACACTCAGTTTATAACCAACACAGCTTGTCTGCTTTTGATGTTAAATAAAAAAAATATATAAAACTAATGTTAGCTCCATCCTATGTTGTAGGCACATAGATAAACCAACAAAGTGACAAATGCAGAAAAGTTCACGTCACATATCAACCAAATCAAGTGTCAGAATTCATCCAAAAATGTCACCAAAAGATATAGCTTGTAGCCGTATAGAGTAAAAGACTAAGCTTTACTATCAAATCACATTTTATAAATGAAGTGAAATTTCTTTTCACAACATCTTTATAGGTTGTCTGTGATTTACTGCCACCAGTCTTTTAAAAAACTTTTTGTCAAAAGAATTCTCAAAGTAATATTAACTAGTATTATCTATCCAAAAACAAAACCAATAACAAACAAATTGATATTTTTTATTTTTTTTCATATAAATGAAATATATAGGTTAAAAAAAACATAAATAATTCAGTCCAGTAGAAAAGAAAAAAAAACTGAAATTGCCTGTAAAATGAAACAAAATAAATGAGGTGAAAAACAAAATGTAGAACCACGCAAAGTCATTTCATTGATACTTTAAACATGGCATACATAATAGATTAAATTCAAATACAACAATAACTTAGAACTGAATTGCTTTGACATAAAGTTAGAACATTTATCAATCTTATGCAACAATGCAATTTACCTATAAACCATTAATACTAATACTAATAAGCAAAAGTTTCATGACTAAGTAGTTAGGCGTTGGACAACTTCAAAAAAATACTCAAATGAAATCCTTTAAACTTAATTCTCCCTGCACCAATCCAAACTTAATGCTCTCAAAACAACAATGCAGTTTTACAAACCACACTTGATGCTCCACCCATTACAACAACAATATAACATACCAAATTTAATTCTCCAAGCAAGACATGCAAAATAAAAGTCCAGTTATAATCACATCTGCATACAACTTAATAAGTCAAAAGATTACTACATACAATACAAATAGCATAACCCACTCTCTTCAAACCCACTATCTTCAAATGCTACGACGCATCTTTAATGGCAAAGCTTCTAATTCTCCACACAATTTTCTCTTTGCTACTCTTGATCAACTTCATTAATATTATCCCGATCAATCTCAACAAATGAATCCTTCAACTTCAACTACACATTTGTAAAAAACATTAATCAAAACAGATAAATACATATATATACATCCAATGTAAATCATAAGCTTCTACAAATATTGTTACACAATTATTTAAATATAATAAGTTATTTGATAAATAATATACACACATAAATGTAATATAGGTTTTTGAAACCAAAAAAGAAAATATAATAGGTTTCATAAAAATAAAATAATACAAGTTAGAATTTATGATCACTTTGTAACCAAAAATAAATTATGATTACTTTATAATATTTTTTCTTGATAATTTAATTACTTTGTTTTTTTATATAATAATAATGGTAAATTAATGAATTAAAAGAGATGTGGAAATACACTTATAATCTAACATTAAAAGCGAATGGATTATAGTCTGAGTAACTAAAACTAAGGAGAAATGATTTGATACTTTGTGTTTCAATTATACATATAATAATAATATGCATTCTCTCATGACATACATGACTCAAAAAATATAGTTTGTTAGGTCTTATATGTTATTGAAATGTATGACTATAGTCATATGTAATTCAATATTCATGAGAATAAGAGAAAATCAATATGGTGTGAATTATTTAATATTTAAAATTACTAATATATTAAATGACACAAGATTAACCATTTATGAGTTTTTATTAAATACCGTTAATTTTGATGAGTCTCAATAACATATAAAATGATTTTAAAATCTTGCATAAATAATTTATATAATATAAGTTTTTAATCAACCCGTAGATTTTACAAAATTCATATTTAATTTGTTATAATAAAATCGACGACTTGTATACCATGCACCAAACGTACTACTCCCTCTGTCCCAAAACTAAAACTATTGTCCCTCTTGACTATTGACATGTATTTTGACCGTATATTTTTCTTTTTACCGTATGTTTTTATTAATGTATAAAGACAAATATTAACAAATAAGATGTTATTTGATTTGTCTCAAAGAATATTTTCATAATATTAAATTTGTATAATTTTTCGTGAAAGAAAACTAAAGATATTAATGATTCAAATTATTCATTGGGATGAAGTTAGTACCACTTTTATTAAATGCCCTTAATTTTAGTGTGTTTCAATAACATGTCGAATGATGTTTCAACTTTTTTAAAATTTTATATAAATAATTTATATGATACTCCCTTCGTCCCAAAACTATTGTCCTTTTAGAGTTACGCACGTGGATTAAGAAACAACAAAGATTGATTAGTTAAGTCTATTTTACCCTTACTTTATTAAGAAAGAGAAAATATATTTAATTAATCATTTAACTTTTGTAAGGGTACAATTGATAAACTAACATTAACTTTACATTGGTTTGCGAAAAGGACAATAGTTTTGGGACAAAACTAAAATGCTAAAAGGACAATAGTTTTGGAACAAAGAAAGTATAAATTTTTTATTCAACTCCAACTGTAAATTTTATAAAATTTATATTCGTTATAATAAAATCGACAACTTATATACCATACACTCACCACTTTTGCACGAGAGGATTGGCCTTATGATGCATAGGATATTGTAATGTTATGTTATCTTGTATTGTTGAAATGGCAGCAGCTACTACTCCTGCTGCTCTCCACTTTCTTCCTCCAAACCCCACATCCAGAAAAACAATCAACTTCTTCTCAATTTTGAAACCATGTGTCGTTTCACCTTCTTCCTTCTCTCACTCTTCTTCTTCTTCATTATTTTCTCTATCTCATAGATACCCTTTTTCTCTACCTCCCTGCAAATGTTCCTTCACTGCTCCAGTTTCCACCACAACCTACGAGGTACTTACTTATACTATTTCCTTCTTCACTTAGTTCAATTTACAAAAGATAAATTTAAAGAAACAAAATTGGTAGTTAGCGCATTGGTAAGAGTTTAGCTCTGTAACCTCAAGATACTGAGTCGTCTCGAACTCTGAACTACTAGGACCCACTTCCCCTAGTAACCTGAAGGTGAAAACTAATTAAAAAAAAAACAGTTTGCAATATGCAAATTGCACAATTTAGACTCTTTTTTCAAATAAGTAAATGTTGTTAAGTGTGTGTTTTGTTCTATGCGGCGAAAAATTGATTTTTGTTGATTTTTGTAGTTAAGAATGTGTTTAAGGTAAAATGATTTATGCTTGCATATGTTTATGTGTGAGTGAGTGAGTTGAACAATAAATTTGAGGTTAAAACTAACATTTGGTGGCAAAAGCTACAAAACCTAGCTTCAAGTTAGATTCTAGTCTAGTAGCAAAATAAATTTTAGTCGAGATTCGAGAACCTTCAAACATATCAAAATCAATTTTAATTATGCAGAATCACTTTTGTCTCGCTTAGAAGTGAATAGAAACGTAGAATAAGTTAGTAGTTATGTTAGTTTTTAGGATTTGAACTCGGTACCGAACTCTATGCTTAGAACACCTACAAACTTTTTTTCCTTTTTGCAATTTGAAGTCATTCTCTTTCAGCATTTGAGTTTGATTCATAACTGATGGTAACTAACAAGGTAATAAAATGCAGTTTTCGGATAATGCTTCCGAGATGGAGTTAAAGTTAAATATAGGAAGCTTGGATATAAGAAACACAAGAGACATATTGGTTGATGCAAACGATACATCGTTAACTATCAAAGTGTTGCGGTCAGGATCTCCGATTACATTGATAGAAACTAATCCCCTTTTTGACAGGATTAAACCCTCTGAAACAATATGGTTAGTGCAAATTAAACTAAACTAAAAATGAAATTTTGAACCGTATTTTGGCCTTATCGCCATTTTGATTGATTTTATCTGATTTGGACAGGTATATTGATGATGATCAACTTATTGTGAATTTCAAGAAATATGATCCTGAGTTGAAATGGCCTGATATCATGGAATCATGGGAATCACTTGCTGCTGGATCATCACAGCTTTTGAAAGGAACGTCAATTTATCTTGTCGGCGATTCAACTGAAATCAACCAGAAAGTGGCTGAAGAGCTTGCTACTGGTCTCGGGTACGTTTAAGTCTGTTTATGATTCTAATTCTCAATATTCTAAATGCTTTAATTAGGAGAATTAAATAATTATGTCAATGGGTGCATTTTTTTTGTTAGATTAGATGCGTATGATTGATGTGTAACTTTTATTAATGGCTTAAATTAATATTCTTCTCTTCTCAGGTACACGCCGCTTAGTACAAAAGAGTTGCTGGAAACTTACTCCAACCAAACGGTCGATTCATGTAAGTGTTGTTAACTTGTTACTGCGTCTTGATTTTTCTTCCAGATTTCTGAGGCCATTCTTTCCACCATAGGCCTACAAGATTCTGTTATAGATAGAGATATTGAATTTCTGTATGCTATGTATTGTCATCAACATTAGGATATTCAATATTACTATAGAACTGTAAGATGAATTGTGTGAGAGCCTCCAGTAATGTCTTTATAAGATACTACCTTAACTCTAGGCAAAACTAAGCAGTGTGCCGATTATGGATATTTTAAGCATAATGCCAAAAATAAAAACATCTCAAAAGATATATATTACTATGATGTTGCTTCTTGTTTTTTTTAATATAAGAGAATACAGCTGCGACAACTGCACACATTTCAATACCTGAGCCACTTAATTCCCTTATCTTGCAGTATATTATTAATAACAAATGTAATTGACTTGCAGGGCTGCTTGCTGAAGGTTCTGACTCGTTAGTCGAAGGCGAAGGTGCTATACTTGAAAGCATAAGTAGGTAAGTCAAATAGTCAATTGCTTTATTTCATTTTCTGGATACTTTTGTTGCTGGGTACTAACGCATTTTTTCGAATTTTGAGGGGTCTGCTAGTCATGTAAGGACAGTAGTTGCAACATTAGGAGGTAAACATGGTGCTGCTGGAAGATCTGATAAATGGCGACACCTTTATGCAGGATTTACTGTCTGGTTGTCGCAGACTGAAGCATCAGGTGAGTTTGTTGATATATTCTTGATTGTTTTTGCAAGATATGTCTTCGGTTACAGTCCAACACTACTACCTTGTTTTGAACCTTCAAAACATTAAATGTGTCTTGAACATATGCTATGTGTTGGATGGGTGATTTAGAAGGGAAAAATGACGGGAAGCGTATGGAAGCCGTGATTGAATCAACATTTGTTTCCTTTGTTTGGATGTTTTTCAAAATGGAGGGAGGGAAATGAGAAGTGAAAACTTATATGTATTGTATCTAGTATCTACCAATAAACTTTATTAATTTTTATAAACATCTTGTTGCACCAATTTGGAGGAAGAACTTTGGAAAATTTTAAGCATCCAAACAAGGGGAAGGAATATTATTAAGGGTCTGTTTGGATTGACTTATTTGAGCTTATCTACTAACATAAACACTTGTGAGTTGAGAGAATGTTTGAGAGAGCTTATGGAAACAACTCATGACATGTCTATAAGTGATTTTCAGCTTATTTCCATAAGCTCGCATAGTCTCATGGATAGCTTATGAAAATAACTTACACGACAACAAGCTGACTTTATTTTATCATTTCCTATAGAAAATGCTTATACATAAGTGCTTAATCGTGTTGTTTATCCAAACAGGGCCTAATTTCGGTACTCTTCCCTCTCATCCCCTTCATTTTCTTTTGATTCCTTCCTCACCCTTACTCTCCCAAGTCCCAAATACCATACTTACATAAACATATACTCACTAACATTATTGTTTCCAGTAAAAATTGATTTTGATAGCATGAAATACAGATGAAGATTCTGCAAGGGAGGAGACACACAGAAACGTCAAAGATGGCGTAACTGCATACACAAATGCAGATGTGGTTGTCAAGCTACAGGGATGGGATCCTGCTTATGCCAAAAGTGTGGCACAGGGATGTTTGAGAGCCCTAAAACAGTTAATCATATCAGACAAGAAACTTCCAGGTACTTGTGCTGTTTTATTTGTAAATCAAATCCTCTCAGTTGACGGTTGCTTTTCATTAAGTTAGGGTATGTTTGGATAAAAAGTTTATTTAAGTGCTTATTGAAGAAAAAAAATTATTGTATAAATTTTTTATGAGTAAGAAAATTGTATGAGTTATTTTTATAATCAAAGAGCGAATATAGTTAAATTGTTTTCTTATAAGTTTTAAGCTAATTTATATAAACTATCTAAGAAGTTTAATGTGTATGGCATAAGCTATACTCTCTCAACTCAAATGCTTACTCAAGATTTTATGTCATATGAGATAAGTTCAAATAAGCGGCAAATGAGCTCTTTATGTACCTTCTATGGAATGAAAATGAAGATTGAAAATAAGGTTTAAAATTTAATCTTTGAATCTGGTATCATACAGGTAAAAAAGGTCTATACATAAGACTGGGATGTCGTGGTGATTGGCCAAACATCAAACCCCCTGGTTGGGATCCATCGAGTGAAGGTGGCGAAAATCTTGGCACACTGTAATGATGCTCGTAATAACAATAAGGATGAATAATATCAAATTTGTCAATATAAGTTTGTTAGTTATGTAAGAGAAATTAGAAATGTGGCAGGGTGTTTCGGAGACTGGTGTATCCTCCAATTTTTTCAGCAGCGATCGGAGTTCTTGCTTTCAATTGAAGTTTATTCTTTAGAGTCACTCGCAGATAAGATTTGGCACATGACAAATGACTACATTTTTAATCAAAGAACTCCTTCAGTCCAAAATATAAATTATATTGTTAACATCAGGACTTGTTTGATCTTGTGTTACTGAGAATTCCGATTTTAACTCCTAAAAATATCAGAGATATTGCTCATGAAAGCTCTTGTACTGTGGTTTCTTGTTGGTCACATGTACCATTTTATTCTCATACATGTTTTTGCCACAGTAGATATTTACTTAAGTCCTATAATAAGCTTTTAGCAATCACCAAATCTGCTATACCTCCCACTTCAATATATGCTGAAATTTAGAGGCTACCATATACATGATATTTAATATCATATTTCACAGGGGCCTTGAGGAAATACTTGAACTGCAAGACACAAAATGATAAGAACTGATGAGATGTCACAATAAATAAAAATAGTTTACTTAGCTATGTAACATGATAAGAACTAGAAGTGAGTGTAATCTTGTGTTTTGAATATCTCTATTTTGTTAGTTTTGTATATCTCTTGTCTGATTTACAAAAGAAACTATGAGTCTATGATAACACAAAGTTGCCATCATAGTTGTACTTGTACCATTCTGGTTTAGATGAATGAATCGACAGTTAATACATGACATTTGCAGTTTCAGCACATATCCATTTTGCAGTTTGAGCCCCAAAAGCAACAAGAAGAGACTAATAAAACAAGTCATTTGAGAACTAACCACATAATTGGACAGCACATAACAATCAATTTAATTAAAATTGAACCAAGAGAAAGATTGATTTACACTAAAACCAACATTACACATCCACACATCAAAGAAATGTACAAGTAATAGTTTGTTGCATCTATTCTGAAATAAACCACAATGTAAGCCCTACAGCAGCAACTATTGATGGTATAGTTAAAATGACACAACAAACTAAGCAAAACCATACAACATTCATCAGATGACTGCCATGGAACGCAGTATAAAATTTAACTGTGTAAGCGGAAACCCTGTCCACAAGATGATTCCATGAAACATGAAAATGCAAATTGGCACCCCCGCAACCAATCTAGTAACTTTGGACTGCCCCTTTAAAGGGCACATAATAAATGCCAAATACGTTAAACAAAGACACTATCCATAATACCTCAGGTCCAATATTTTTATAAGTTGTAGATATGTCAAATGATGTGTTCCTTGTCCTCAACAAATATAGATAATCCAGTCAATAGCACCCAAAAAGGATAATCAAAGCTATAAGAACTACCGGTTTATCTCTTATACCTCCTCTCACTCCACTCCCACTTTCACCACCCCGTCAAAGGCTCCAACATTAGCAATCTCACGAGTCTCACGTTGAGTTGAAAATGGTAACACAATGCCATCCTCAATGTTGGTAATAGAGGAATTCCTATGTAAAACGGGAAGCAAACGACAAGGTAAATGATAAAATTGGACCCTAAAATACTTTTTTTTTTGTCAAAATAAAAAAGAAATATATTATAAACACAACATCATATATATTCACGGTAAGCAAATGAACAAATAACTAATATAAAAAAAAAGATAACACAATTTTTTTTTTTAAAGAAGAGCTCACTTGGATTGAAAAAAGTATGAGAGCCTAAAAAATTGAATGTTCAAAGTTGTGCCTTATTGGGCAGCTTTTTGGCCGGCGTAAACTAGTTAGTCTATAGCTTCACTACTTCATCTTGTGTTGGTTAGCCAACGGTTTACCCATAAGATGGATTAAATCTTGACATATCGGAAGGTGGAGTAGTTCTTCTGATGTGATCTATTTGCTCATTATTTGTTATCGGAAAACCCTTATTCAAACGTGATTGTTTCTGACATAGAGAATTTCTAGCCACACCCCATAAAATCTATTTGTATCCAAATTTCTCTAAAATTTTATGATAATACCATAATCGTCCTTCTTTAATTATATAATTTTTTTTTTATAATATATAAGTTTACATGAGGTACGCAAACTGAGTTAAATAAATTACGCAAATTGAGTTTCCATGACCTACGCAAACTGAGTTTACATGAGTTACGTAAACTTAAATTGCATACGTAAACCAAATTTAGACGTACCTAAACTGAATTTTTTACGCAAACTGAATTTACATACTTTATTAATGCAGTTTCAAAGGTAATTTGATCATTTTGGAATGTAACTATGATTTATTGGAGTGTGGAAAGAAACAATCCTATATTTTCAATAGCTATAGATTGATTTGCTTGGCTATTTATTGTCGAATCATTATTTTTCTGTTGAATCCTATAAATATTGTTTTTTTGGTTACATGGTTAAATATGTTTTCAATAATTGGTTAGACATATTGCAGAATTCACCTTTAAAGGTTGAATTTGTAGGCACTAGGCTACCTGATAAAAAAAATTTGTTTTCCTATAAATCATTTTTTGTTATGTTATCAATTAATATTTAGTAAAAAAAAAATCAATTAATATATTTACCATAGTAATTTTTGTTATGTTATCAATTTAATTAATATTTTAAAAAATTAAAACCACCAAAAAAATTGTAACAAACTTTATTTAAAATAAAACAAACAAAGTTTGTTACAAAAAAATTAAGAAGGATATAATAGACAAAATATAACTTAAATTGCCAAAATGATAAATAATTAGAAACAAAATTTTTTTTCTTTCTAAAATGACAAATAAAATGAAACAGTGGGAGTAATATTTTTTCTTGGTAATTTCATTATTTTTGTATTTTTTTTTTATATAATAAGAATGGTAAACTATGCGTCAAAAAAAAAAAAGAATGGTAAACTAATGAATTAAAAGAGATGTACGGTATAGAATTAAAAGAGATGTGGGAACACACTTTGATACTTTGTATTTCAATTTTATATATATGCATTCTCACATAACATACATGACTAAAAAAATCATTTTATTTGGTAGGTAGACAAAAATTTATATTTAATACATGAAAGAAAAAAATGAGAGATATATAATTCTTTAGAATATATATATTGGTATATAGTTTTTTTTGAGAATAAGAGAAAATCAATATGGTGTGAATTATTTAATATTTAAAATTACTAGTAATATATTAAATGACACAAGATTAAAATGTTTATGGATTTTATGAAATATCGTTAATTTTGATAAGTTTCAATAACATATTAAATAATTCTCAACTTTTTTAAAATTTTGCATAAATAATCTATATATGGGGCTGTTAGCCTACTACCACTATATATTGACCAAAAAGCCAATTGTATCTTTTTTTTGTTTTACTAAAGCAAATTGTATCTATTTAAATATATTTTAAACAAAGGGTAAATTTATAAATTGCATTTTATTATATTTTTTCTAAATAATGAATATTAGAAATATGCTTATCTTAATTCTACTAAATGTCAGATAGTTGCTTGCACCTCCAAATAATTGAATGACACTACTCACTAAAAAAATTGAACAACATTTTTATTTTTCGTCATCACTTACCAGAATATGAACAACACCAATTAATTGCATTCCCAACTTTTGTTTTTTGTTATTACAGGTAGTCAATAGTTTAGGTAGTTGTTGCAAACATTCAAACATGCATGCGAGAGAAAACTAGGAAAAAGAACACATAGTTTGGGAAAAACATGAGAAAAGAAAACCTATGATGTGTGTTTTGAGTGAAATATGTTTTAGCAATCACCAAATCTGCTATACTCTCACTTCAGTATATGCTGAACCTTTACTTGCTCACCTGCTCGAGTATTTTAGCACTTCCCACACTTATTACATGATTGAACAAGAGCATATTAAGGATGGTGATTGTTCTTTTTGAATTTGTTTTAACATTTAATAACTTTATTATGACGATTTGGTATATTTTTGTTTTATAATTAAGCTGAAAATAATATAATGAATATCTGATTAACTTAATTTATTATTAAACCAGAAAATATGAAAGTTCACATTACATCTGATCATCAGCATTTCAAAATGAACCCTTATGAAGTTCCAGTAGTAAACATGTACTATAGTGCCCGATTGAAACTGGAAATTAGGACGATAAAATGAAATTAAAATAAGATATTTCACCCAGGAGCAAACAAATCACAACTTCATGTTGACAGTAGTTAACTCCTAGTGAAAGATCTCTGTCTCCCCGTTCAAAAGTCTCACTCTTGCTTAATGTTTGAGCCGTTCGGTTCACCGTCTGGTCCCTGCAAGAAGCCAGATAAGCATTAGGATGTATAATCAAATCGCAAGCAATAGCTCAAATGATTCCACAATGCAAAGGATAAGCACTTAGGCATAACAAATGTAACAGCAACTTCAAGTATTTTCGATGGGAGGTATAAATAATACAGCACAAGAATATACATCATGCTTCAAAGCCAAAGTAAACTCTTAGAATAAATAACTTGGTACCTTTATTTGATGGTTAGTTAATGCAGATCTCAATAGATCATCATCTCCAACAATCACCCTCAGCTTCATCACAAAATCGTCACGGGAAATCTTCTTTGACTGCACAAATGCAGCATGATACATTAGAGATGTTTCATCATTTACGACATAGGTATCAATTGGAGCTAATTTACATACCTTCAACTGTGCATAATGGGCTCTGATAAGAAACATAAGATTGGGAGGAACCTTGTTTCTGATGGCAGCAAGAACCATGGGAATAGAGAGCCAAGGTGATGTCGGACCTCTTCCGGTGTTAGCAGGCACACTGGCAGCTTTTCCCTGGGGCATCCCACAAACAAAAATTGTTTGGATAAAGGTAATAAAGCAAAACACTATAGGATTAAAAACCAGAAGATGAATCTCAAAAAATGAAAGCTCCAAAATGTTTGCACATGATGTATTAAAACCGAAAGAAGGAAAAAAGATCAAATATTGGGGTAGAAAGGTGAAAACTGGAGAAAGCATTCTTATTAGGAAAAAAGACAGTTAAAAATTTGGTATTAACATTGCCTTTTACATAGAAAACTAGGAAAACATAAGATGCAAAACTCATGAAATAACTTACAGTGTCCACTGTAGAATCCCCAGAACCATTTTTCTTACTCTCATTTGAACAAACATTTCCTGAAAAAAAAACATCATGTGCTGTGATCAAGAAGTTTTTTTTTGTACATGAAAGCAAACATTTCCTGCAATCATACAGCTTAACACTTAACAGCATAAACAACCGGCTGTTTGGTCAAAACAGAGTGAAGCAACTAATATGTTAAAAAGAATTACATATTAATTGGTTTGACGATGATTAACTAATTATGTAATGGCGTAATGCCAAAATGTACAACATATTTTTTTTATAAAAAAGTATGTATCTACCGCACAAGGGAAAAATTTGCTAAAGGAACAGTACACCACCTTCAGTATCCAAAGGGGCCTTGAAGCTGACAACGAATTCTGGATAGATATGAGTGTTCATATTCATATTCCAAACTACATAGTGTTTTGGGCACTGAATGTCATCTACCCCATTATCGTATTCGCAGCCACTAGGATGAAACTGTTCACTGCCAGGACGAAGAAGCTCCATGTTCCCCATTATGACACGGCATAGGACAAAATGCTTAACCCCATTTTCGTCAACATCACAATAAGGCGCACTATAAACATGGAAAAATTGAATCCTCTTGAGCATTCCAACAGAATAATCTATAATACCATGTCAGATAATAATGTATAAAGTTTGGCAATAAAAAATGGTCATCCCCCCCTTCAAAGTAAAAGGTAAGTGCCAAAAACTATTTCAAATAGTAGCGGGTTCGAAGGATTTAAACCTAACATACACTATGTCTATAACCAGTATTGGATATGGAAACCATAGAAGTGCCAAATACAGAACAGTTGTAATAATTGACAGTAACATGATTAACTTCATAAAAATGCAATGACATGTTGGGACAGTTGATTTTTCTTAAAAAAATTAAATATATATAGTTTTGCAAATCATGTTGATTGTAGACTTCAAATAAAAATGGTATATATCATATCATAGACAGTGTGGAGTAAAAGTGAGAGTGACAGTGAGAGAAAATGCTAACAGAGAAATTTGTGACAAATAATTGAATAAGAGAAGACTCGGAACACCCATTATAATTCAGTGTTTATAGATTTTATGAGTGATTTCATTTCAACATAAAGGATAAATTTGCTCACTAGCCTAGCAGCTTATTAGTATAGAAATAAAAACAAGAAAGTCCATAAACTTCTAGTCCTCTTATTATACCCAGACAAACTTATACCATTACTATTAGTAGCGTTTAAAACGCTATCAAGTTCAAAGTTGATCATATGAAAACTAACCAGGCATAAGGATGGGTAACAGCTGCAAGATTAACACCAAAGCCATATATGCATTTGGATGCAGATAGTCCCTTGTGACCAAGCCCATGCTCCATCATTGTAGACAGCTCCTCTTTAGAACATGCAAGCCATGCATATCGAACATTAGCATCCCCCTGAACTCGTTTTGTGATCTCAGCTTGCTTCTGGAATAGTTCCAGTCGGGCTTGCATCGACATGCCTGAGCTGCGGTAAATCTCAACTATATTAGCGTCAGTAACGCCCAAAGTACTCATTCCTGTAAGAAACATCTTCTGTACATAATCCAAATTCAATTTTCCATATGCAGATTCAGTATAAGCATCTAAATCTACATCTGGTCCTTGCTTGATAGTTGCACCAACATTTTCACTGCTCAATTTGTTAGTGCTATCATGACCGTCAGCTTCTACATCCTTAGCCACACCATTAGACCCCCCACTATACTCCCCCAACTTGGATTCATCCGCCCCATTTATTTCAATTGATAAATGTAATTGTATTTCATGTGGCTCTTTCGCATCGTGACTTTCTCCACCCTCCTGCTCGCCTAAACTATTGGGTTCTTCATCAAAACCAGCAAACACTTCAGGGAAAAAGCAGTCCCCTGCCTCATCAATCCAAGCAATGGGTTGTTGCAAACCCGTTTTCAAGTCCACATTATACATATGCAAAAAATCTAGCACAACATCCTGGCCATCTAACTCTACTTCCACAGTTGCCTTTTTTATTTCGAAATCTTTCTTAACCAAGTCAACAACATTCTCAGGATAGTCCAACCAATCACCGTTCTTATAGAACATCAAACGTTTGGGCATCCCACTTTTCTTATAGTTTAAATAATACCTTACCAAGGACCTTGAAATACCAAGACCAGAGTCAGCTGGTTTGCCTTCATCGCCGACCATTCTCTTTTGTTTGATAACCAAGCTTGTTGGTGCTGAATCTCCAGTCAGATGTGCAACACATTGGGTGGCCCGCTTGCGCTTCAGATTCAATGCAGCTCCATCCAATGCCTTTGCTGGGTTTGGCTCCATTTCTATGTACTAGATTACTATCTATTTACACACGCTTAAATATAAAAGCTCAGGTGCAGCAGTTAAATAGAAATCTGGACCTTGAGCAACAAGAATATTTGGCAGTCCCTGGATGTTTAAAACATTTGAGAATATTGAACTAGTATAAAGGATCATGTGCTCATCATATTCATAATAATATAATGTTGACATAATAAAGGATAAAGAGTTTGTCGTCAATAAAGAGCATTCCCTGCACAGGGCAAAACAAGTAATCTGAAACAGTACAATCTCTAAATATATTTAACAAAAATATTAAGTATCTAACTTATAAAATATACCACAAGAATAATCAATAAAATTCAAGCTATATGTTAAATTCAACATAAAAAGCTTTATGCAACACAAACAATTCCAATAAACATGATAATGCCAATTGATTAGAAGCAAAATTTATTCAATTCTACATCAAATATTTTCAACTATTAAATTTTGTTTGATCATCATGATACTAACGACTGAAATGGCCAAGAAAAAACAAGTTCAAAGGATCTATAAAAATTGATAGTTCAGCAACAAAATTGCTCAACAGTATGTTCTTTTAGTAGAAAAAGAGAGACACGGTATATGGGGGGGTAAAATGAATGTAAGAAAAGGGGAAACTCTCCCGTTTATTTAAGCAGAGAAAAGTGAGTGAACAACAACAAAATATCCATGGGGCACACGAAAATAAATCATTCCGGTAGTGGCAAGAACTTAACTCATTTCCCATTTACTCATAACAAAAGTTCCACAGAAATAGTTTCAAACTAGCCCAAACATGGGAATGACCTAAATTCCTAAAGCAATCTTTGAACAACCATTTACTATCCGGCATCCATGAGAGGACTAGGCATATCATAAAAACCATTTACTAAAACATGAAATATAAACTAAAACAATTGAACACAATCAAGAATTGACAATACGAACACATAAATAAATGTATCCCTACCCAACATTGAAGAAACTGTACATGCTCTTCTTCCCAGAGACAGCTATGCTCCTGGTAAAAGAATTCAATAATAGTAGTATAAAAGATCATAACTTTTTCTCAAAAAATTTACTTTGCTTAATCAAAACCAACAATGCCTTGCATTCACCACTCACCAATCCAATCCAAAGAAACTCAAATTGTAGTATCACCGAACCAAAACATTTCCCCTAAAACTAAAATGAATTTAAATTATATACACTGTCAGTGTAAAGTTATTTTACACATGCATCTAATAATGTATTGTCACATCATATATGGTATTCAAAAACACGATGTGTCACATTCATTAAATGATGTGGCAACACATTATTGGATGTATGCGTAAAATAACTTTACATTGACAATGCATAGTAATTAAACTCAATTTGAAATAATAAAAAAAAAAAAAACTTAATTGCATATTTGGTCCGTTACGTTAATTTTAGGTTTCAATTTGGTCCCTTTTAAAAAGTTTCAACTTAGTCCTTTTAGTCAAATTTTTGTTTAAATCGTCAATCTCGCTAACAAACTTTCATATGTGGACAACTTAGAAAGGTATCACGTAGAATTTTTAGAAAAAATCAACTCAAAATTTAACAGAAAGTTAGAAGAAATTAATTCAACGAAAAATACTAACTTATGTTGAAATTAGTAGCATAAGGGACCAAATTGAAACTTTTTATATAAACTTAAATGACCAAATATGCAATTAAGCCTAAAAAAACACTCTATAAAACTAAAAACCACTTCTAACAGAAAAAAAATCCCCAAAAATTGAAGAAAAACAAAAAAATCAATTCAACCAACAAAAACCCTAACTTGATCCACTAAATCAAACACAAAAATAAGCCAAAAACAAACTAAATTACAATAACTGAAACTGAAAATAAAAAATCAATACCTGAGTGAAGCAACACACACAACTACAGAAATAGCAAATAATTTGACCTATATATATCTGTAAATTTGAAACTGTGCATCTAACTAATTGTTATTTTCTTTTCTAACTGAAAAATATAAACCCTAGACCTAAACTATAAGGTTCGGCGAATTAGGTATTTGACAGAAACGCCTAAAAAGAAAAAAAAGTTAACAATGGAGTTTGTTTGTTTTTTTCGCTATGGAAGAACTATGCTAACTGTTCACTTCCCTTTTGCAAGTGTAAAAACATGCAAGATTCATTGTAGGGATTTTGATAATCTTACCTTGGGATTTTATTTTGTTTGTCACAGTCGTTTCTCATTAGTCAACGGTTTTTGCTGAGTAAGCATGTGGTGAGAATTTATTAAATCATTATTTTAGTATGTGTTTTCTTGTTCCCCAAGTTTTAGTGTTTTTTCATTATTTTTTTAATTATATTTATTCATTCAAATTAATAGAATAGAATATAGATCAGCGGTATGAGCTGAAGAATATATGTGTTGAGTAAGAAGAAATCTAACGATCAATCCTTGACGAGAGTAATTTATCTTTTCGATGTAACAAAAAAATTTAATAGAATATATCAAATACAGTACAATCCTCTATTCAATGTTGCTAAAAACGTAAAAGATGAATTTACAAACAAACTCACAACATCCAAGTTAATAACATACAACTGCAAATACCTACAATAATATGATAATGACTTAAAAATTGTTTTTTACACTGAAATTTAATGTTCAAACTCACTTTTAGTTGAATGCATCCAAACATAAATCAATATAATTCTACTAAATTTAATTCTGTTAAAATTAATTCTATCAAACTCAATTATATCAAAATCAATTATGTTCACCGTCAAACCAAACACACATTGAATCTCTAATTGAATGGAGTCGACATTTCAATAAGTATCAAATGAACACCGCAACAATACATCAAATCAAATAGCGCCACAAAGATGACGAACAACAAAACGCCGCACATAAACTACGAAATCACAAAAAACACAAAAGAAAACTTGGACCTGTGTGAGAACCATTTATTATATCAAAATAAAGAAGAAGAAACAAATACAGAGGGGGTGATTCTAGGCCAGAAATGATCTAAAATTACCCATTTCTAGTAAGCAAAAGAGAAAAATGAGATGAGATGGGAGAAAGTTAGGGCCGGCTACGAAGGATCTAGTATATTTGGATGATTCTAGTTTAATTGTTATTTTATATTGACAAAATAACAAGTTATTTTAAATTCACGCATATAAAATGAACGGACTAATGTTCAAACTCCGATCATAACGTTTAATCTAAATTTTTTAATATTTTTGTCAGTTAAACTCTAATTTGTAGACTTTGATTGTTTGTTAAATTATAAATTATTTACTTTTAATGAAAATTTCATGCGTGGTTAGTGATCAATGTGAATTTTTTTGCAAGAAAACATGGGCGGAGAAGGCAAAACTCCACCCTACTCAACTCCGTTGTCAATTTGTCATACATATTCCTCTTTACTAACAATAATTAATAAAGAAAAAACACAAATTGCATATCAAAATCATTACATGTAATGCTTTTTTATTGCTTAATGTTATAAGTTAGACAACAAATCATTCTAGTTTAATGATTGGTACATCATTCATAGGAGAACAAGGTTTACATATGCATTGACCATGTACACAGCAGCTGGGATATCCTTGGCAAACACTTGAACAATTGAGCATTCGAGGGCATTCAAAGGGTCCCCTTGCTTTAACTGATGTTGGTGTCCCTATCATCCATTAAATAATAAATAAGTTTAATCATCAAATAAAGAACAAATTAATTAGTATAAATTTCATAAATAAAAAGAACAAAACATACATAGTGGAGACATATACGCATAGAAAGTAAGAGGCCTAACCAGTTATACAAATCAAAAGGACCAAAGAAAATATTAAAGTAGAGCTCTTTGTCATTGTGTTGTTTTTGAGATATACTATATTGTTATAAATGTGATATATATGTAGGCAAACATGATGGTGCTTATATATATGCATAAACCAAAATGGATGTTAAATATTAGAATTGTCAAAAAAAAATTTGTCAAGTAGTAGATATAATTTTATTGTAAAAAAAAGTAGTATATAATTTTAATGCTAGAAAATATTATTTTCCTTTTTATTTATTTCATGCAATTTTTTATACTATATCAAATTTCAAAACTACATTTTATATTAGAGTTGGTCAAATTTCTATTAAAAAAAATAGAGTTGGTCAAATCAAAATTATTATCAATAAATGAAATTTATATTCAAATAAACTACTAGTATTTATTAGTTTTTGACTCCAAAAAAAGTTTTTATCATTTTAATTAATTCAATATCATCCAAATAACTTTATACAGTACTATATAATTTTTTATGTTTGAAAAATAACATTTTGTTTTGACACATTAAAAAAATAACATACATATTTGATTATTCCCACATAGATGATTACATATTTATTTGATTTCTTTTATCAAAAAAAATATTTATTTGATTTCTTGATAATTATGTTTTTTCGTGTAAAAAAAAGTGAAAAGTTAACTAAAATAAGATCTTACATTATTCCATTCTCCTTTTTTTATAAGAAAATTAACCTATTCTCTTAAATGCTATTGTCATTCATGTATTTGATAAAAGTTTTAAACTCGATTAGTTTTTTGTCCTTTTAAATAAGTTTCAAACCCAAAAGGACCAACAAAAATATTAAAGAAAAGCTCTTCATAATATCGTTTTTTTTTAGCTCTTCTTCTCCAACTACCAAATAGGGGTGATTTAGAGTCAATTTTTGACTCGGAATCACCTCTCTAAATTGTTTTTTCTATTTTTTTTATTCAAATAAGTGATTTTCATATATCGTTTTATGTGATTTTGTCGTCTTTGTGTGGCGTTTTGTTTTCCCGTCTTCTTGTACGGTGTTTTGTTTTCCCGTCTTCTTGTGCAGTGTTTGTTCAGTTCATATTGACAGATTAGATTCGAACAAGTGCAGATTCAACCAATGATTTTTGCGTCTTCAACGTTACAGCTTCGGAAGCATAGATATTCTGGACACTTCAATTTTATCATATATGTAGGCTTTGTCACATTTGTAGACATATTGCCGTTGTATGCTATTAACGTGGATGCTGCGAGAATGTTTGCAGAATTATCCTTTTCAGTTTTTAGCAATTTTGAATCTGTATTGTTCGATGTATTATACCGATTTGAATGAATGAATGTCATTTTTAATAAAAAAAAATATCATTTTTTTATAGCACTACGTCATTACAGGGGATATAATATGTAATTATAAAAGTATAATTTGGATTATTATAATATATAGTAAGTGTTTTGGATCGGACTAAAGTTCAATCCAATAAGTAAAGGTTTAATTCAATTCAAAGGTACAAATTGACATAATAGTTCACATCCATTGAAATTTATAATACATCCTGGTATAGTGGAATGATGACTCATCATACTATAGAGGTAGCGTGACCTTGGTAGTGGAATCGTCACTCTCATACAAACGACACTCTCATTTATTATGAGTTTAAAGGGCATGTACTAGTGTAAATTACTTTTACACTAACATCTAACAAGAGTGATTTAGGGTCCGTTTGGTGCACATGTTAGGGAAATAAGATATGTTAAAGTTTTCCAATCTTGTTTTAATCCGTTGTTTGGTGCACCAATTGAAAATGATAAATTTAACTTACCATTAAGCCTATCCAATTACTCTTTGTTATTTTATTCCTTATTTTCGGCTGGGTCATCCAATTACTCTTTTTTATTTTTCTTATCATGTGTGCACCAAACACATGACATGATATGTGCTAATCTTGTCACTATCATATTGTATTACTATTTAGCTTCTTATCATATTTTGTCGCTATCTTTCCGGCGCACCGTAAACAAGCCCTTAAGGGCCCGTTTGGTGCGCCGGATAGATAGAGACAAGATATGATAAGAACTGAATAATAATACGACATGATAGTGACAAGATTAGCACATATCATGTCATGTGTTTGGTGCACACATGATAAGAGAAAAAAAAAAAAGAGTAATTGGATAACCCAGCCGAAAATAAGAATTAAAATAACAAAGAGTAATTGGATAAGCTTAATGGTAAATTAAATTTATCCTTTTCTATTGGTGCACCAAACAACGGATTAAAACAAGATTGGAAAACTTTAACATATCTTGTTTCCCTAACCTGCGCACCAAACGAACCCTAAAATTCTATGTTATACTACGTATTGGATTAAATGGAGTGACGTGACAAAATACATGATTGTCGGTGAATATTCATTTTTCTTTTATTATATTGATGACTTTGTCTAATGTGAAAGACTTTCACGTTGCACTAGTCATGAATAAAATTGTAACAAATATGAATTTTATAAAATTTATCGTTGAATTGAAAGTTATTATATATAAATCATCAAATTAAAAACTGTATAGAAGTTCAATATCATTTGATATGTTAGTGAGACAACTAAGATTAAAAGTTTATGAGTTTTTATTAAATATCTCTAATCTTAATACTCTTTTTGTACCAAAATATAAGTTATTTTGATCATATTTCACACTAAATATTTCATTGATATTGTAAAATAACTTATATTTTAGTACAATTTTTTGTCTCAAAGTGACTAATCTTAATAACAAATCAATGATTTTTAATATAATTTATACAATATTCTTTTTTGGTACGATAATTTATATAATATTCAGTCAAACACATTAAAATTTATAAATTACTTATTTTTTATAATGCTTGTTTCAAAAAAATAAAAATAAAATAATGTTAATTATAAAAGTAGCACCGTCATCAATCAACCTTAAACTTGGCCTATATTAATAGTAGCTATTACTCCTATTTTAGTAAATTTAGATATTTATTTTATTATTTTATTTTGGGTGATTCACTTTCCACGAGTGTCTTTGATATTTTCATTTTTTTCTTTCACACAAAAAAAGAAGCTTCAAAATTTTCAGTTCCAACCGTTTCACGATGTCTCTTCTCTCTTCCACACTTCGCGTTCCTCTCATCATCTTCAACAACCAAAACCCTAAACCTTCATCTCTCTCTTCTCTCCACTCTCGAATCTCTCTCTCTCCTCGCTCTCTCCGATTTCCTTCTCTCCGCTTCATCTCCGCCGCCGGCGACGCCGATATCCCATCCTCCAAAATCACCGACGAATGGGGCGACAAATCCGACCCTGTACCGGAAGAAAAACCGTCTTTATCCTCCAAGGTTTCAGGCTCTGTTCCTTCTAAGAACGAAGATGAATGGGGAGTAGCACCGGAAGGTGATTCTGGAAAGTATAGTGATGCTGGGAATGGGACTCCGGTTTTTGAGGGTGAAGGTTTGGTTGAGGAGGAAGTGGGTGATAAGAATGAAGGGGTGAAGCGTTCTCTTGTTGATACTGTTTATGGGACTGAGCTTGGGTTTCGTGCTGGGTCGGAGGTTCGAGCTGAGGTGTCTGAGTTGGTTGCTCAGTTGGAAGGTTCTAACCCTACTCCTGCTCCGGTTGAGGAACTTGAGCTTCTCAGTGGAAATTGGGTGTTGTTGTAAGTTTTGAATTTCTGTGTTTAAGGTTTAATATTAGTATTAATTTTATTTTTTTATGAAGTGTTTAGTATTACTATTAATGTTAATATTATAATAATAATAATAATAAGAATTTGAATTCAATATGTTTTTTTTGTTGGTATGGTAGTATAGTGGCTAGAATTTCATCTTATATAAGATGGATAAGTGGACGTACAGGGTTTGAACCCTAATTGTTGTCAATGTTCCTACCAACTGAACTATGCTCGTGGGGATGAGTTCAATATGGTTTTATTTAAAGTAAAACATGTAAAACTTTCAAATGAATGTTTTCCAAAATTCAATCATAGAATAGTAAAAATTTGATTGACATCTATTGGAAATCTTTGTATAAATAGACTATGAAGCACAAACACGGATACTAGACATGACAGTGATCAACACTGATAATAATAATATGTGAAACTTTTCAATCTGGAGTGTTGGTGCTACATAGATAGAGAAAGCATGAATTAATGGTTTTTTTATGTTAGGATTATTTAGGACTTACTTTGCTTTGAACACATAAGAGGATTTTGTATCTTTAGAAAACAAAGGTGTTATTGGCACTGATGTAACTAACTCAAAATGTGTTGTATTAGTGAGTCTTAATCGAAGTACTAATATAGTCTCTATGATTGTCAAAATGATTTCAGGTATACAGCATCTTCTGAACTGTTGCCCCTTCTAGCAGCAGGATCATTACCTTTGGTGAAGGTGGATAAAATCTTGCAAACAATTGATACTGATAGCTTCAATGTTATAAACTCTGTGACATTGTCTAGCCCTTTTGCCTCATTCTCTTTCAGTGCATCTGCTTCATTTGAAGTTCGAAGCCCTTCAAGAGTACAGGTATTCTCATGAAAACCTTCATAATTTACAAAATTTAATAAAGGCAAACGGTTCTAGAGGTTCATGTGAAAGAGGTATAAAAAAAAATATGCATGCCTCAGGTGAAAGGAAAAATGTTAACATGTATTTCTACAACAGTAATCAAAGCCTTTTCTTATATAAGATCAAGTTGTTAAATTGTGGTTGCTATCTTTGATATTGCGAAGAATTGCGGTAAAATATGGCTGATGTGGTTCACACTTATTAAGAAATTAGTTAAGTGCAATTGATATTCTTGACCTCATAAACACAATAAGTGTGGTCTCAAAAATACCTTTCATTGGAACTTGTTGCATTTAAATAAAAGTGTAATTGGAAAATAAAAACTGATATGAATTCAGGGATATTTTAGTAAAGCATTATTAATTGAGTGAAAGTAGTTAATATGCTTATATCTGAGACAACCAAATATGAATATATTTTTGCTTATATTCTGAGATTCGAGACTGGAGCAAGTAAGTTGGTAAGGGCCTGCTTCACCTGAACCAAAAACACATGCATATTGCTCAATTACTTGTGGTTTGAACTTGCATCTTATCGATAGGTAGACTCAATCAGCAAGAGGTGCTGATCCTTCTGACACACTTCCTTAGTTTTGTAGTGTGTCTTTGGGCATCTTTGATTGATATATGATATTTAAGTTCTTCTCAAAATTATTTCTTTCATATGCTCTTCTGCTCGGGTTGTGAAATGAAAATTGACAAATGATTTTCTTAATTTGAAGCAATAAGATGGCAACATAATAAAAAATATACTTGCAGTACTGTATGTCATGTATTTGTTAATACTTCCTGAGTTCATAGTATTGTATCTGCATTCTGTACTTAAGCAGTTTGTTGTTACTTCCAGTCGCATTGTATTTGTTCTTTGGTTAATTGATATTTGCTGCTGGATTGCATAACGCCAATGATATTGCTATAAATATGCTACCCTTTGTTATAAGTTATTCATTAGTTTCTTAAGCATGCTTAGAAATTTTTAGATTTCACATGACTAGGGACTCTTTCTAACATTTCTAAATGAAAACAGGTTACATTCAAAGAAGGATCATTTCAACCTCCAGAGATAAAGTCTAAAATTGACCTACCAGAAAACATAGACATTTTTGGCCAAAAGATTAGCTTAGCGCCTCTGCAACAATCTCTCGGTCCTCTGGAGGGTGTGGTTGCAAACATATCACGTGTCATTTCAGGTCAGTCACCTCTTAAGATTCCCATACCCGGTGAGAGGACAAGCTCTTGGCTTCTTACCACATATCTTGATAAGGACTTGCGAATATCAAGGGGAGATGGTGGTTTGTTTGTCCTTGCAAGGGAAGGGAGTCCCCTTCTTGATCAGTACTAGGAAAGTAATAAGCTTTTCGTTTTGATATTTCGCAACCCCATTTCCCTCTGCCCACCCAAAATGTGATATTCATACATTTTGTACCTTCTCTAGATGTTGTATATTTAAAGGATACAGAGCTTATAATGTAAACCTGTAATTCTACCATATATAAAAATGTTGGAACGATATGTTCACCCCATTATTAATTTTGGTGAAATATTGATTTGGGAGAAGGAATATGAAATCAAATTTATAAAACTACTTATGAGATGATAAAACTGCTTATATCAGTATGCTCGAGCAATTAAGATTGATGTGAAGAATTTGTGTAGTATGGACGCGGTTGTAGTTTTCATTGCTTCTATCGTATCTTAGCATGTTGGATACTGCATTTAAATCTTAGGCTGAAAGGGCTTTCTTTCTCTACGTCATGTTGCGCCTGCACTCTGCAGCAGATATAATAAGCGCAGATATAATAAGCGGGAAATAGAGAGAAAAGGATTTCAGGGAGAGAATAAGAATTGAGTGATTATATGAAAGAGGTTGTAGAGATATATTTAAGGTGGAGGAACTGAGTCTATTTCTTTCCACATATTCCAAGTTAGTTGGGACTGTGAAACATGCATACACCAGAGTTATGATCGGTAATGAACCAAACTAATTCAAAATTAGTTTGAGACTCAATTTGAAAATTAAACACACGCTGACTTTGTTCATAAACCAAATGACTCAAACTTGAGGTTGATAATAAATGAGTTGAACTTGAAAGGAAGAACAAAAATGCTGAAGGATAATGTTGAGCAGCATGTAAAGATTAGGTTAATATTTATGGCTTCAAGTCTAGTGAAGATTTCAACACCTAATTCAGACTTTTGCTGGCGAAAAATGGCCCCAAGTCATGTTTAGCCATTTTTCAAAGAATACGTCATATCTTGGTCTACACTTCTTCAAATAAGATGATTTTTTATATGTTTGAAAGCTTGAGAAACATATGTACAAGTACAATTGTGATTAAAGGTGTAAATGGAACAGACAAAATCGATTTAACCAAAAATTTGAATCAAAAAAACCGATTAAGTCAAAGATCCAAATTGAAGGTTTTGGTTACACCGCCTTTAAGTATAAAGTTTCACATTTTTCACCTCAATGTTTTACATCCATATTTTAAGGGTTTTGGTAACTGTGTTTGCTCTTCTTTTTCGTCCTTGTAGTTCGCTCTTCAAAATAAGCGTTGTTTAAATTTTTTGTAGAGATATTAAGAAATGTAATAATGCTGTCAAAAGAGATGATAATTTTACTAAATTAGCCCTATTTATCATTGGTATAATGCTTTGTAAGTTAAATAATAATTCTATATTGAATAGTATGAGTGACATTTATTTTGAAACTATTTTTTTTAATAAAACGACACTCATTTTGAAACGGAGGGAATATATTTTATCTATGAACTTATAATCTCAAGTTTTTCTGCACTAGAATAATTAGAGGTTATCACATTTTTTCTTAATTCATAACAGTGTGTATACTTCACGTGCACGATATAGGGATGATTGTTTTCATTTTATACTTTGAAACATTTTAAGTTTAGTGTTCAGTGATAATCTTACAAGGTTTTTTATAGGTAACTGAAAAATGAAGCAAATGGCAAATGAAAAGGTCATAGGAAGCAGTATTGATTTATTTGTATTTGATGAACTATCATCATTTTGAAGAACATTGAAATGAATAAAAATGGTAGCGTGCAATTGCAAACAACACCATCAAACATGGATATCATACAAACATGTTCAGACTGCAAGTTGCACAAACACATACAAGTGTTAACTATAAAATAGCTGAAAGAGAATCATAACAGAAATGCACAATCTTCACTATTATTAATCCACATGCAGGTAGATTAATTGCTATATGAGGTTATTTAACTACTAGTTCATTTAACCAAAAAATGAAGAAAAAAGAGAGAGCATAACCACTCATATTATCCAAAATGAAGCATGACAGGCTATACAATGTGCAAAGAAACAAGAGCAAAACTTCTATCACCAATCACCATGAATTTCCAACATCAACATTCAACTACAACTATTATTCAACCACCTTATCCTGTAGAGATCAAAAACTTTATCAACGAATGAAGCTACCAATAAAGTGATGAACATTGAAGACTTAGTTTTGCTGCATCCATTGCATGATGTCCTTCCTGATAACACTCTCTTGCCAATTCACTTTGTAATGTTGTCTACAGACCTCAGGGGTATAGGTACTGAGGTTCCTGCCATGGATGGTAGTCCCAGCTGGATTTGGTGGTCTCATCATCCTTGAAATGCTAGGAAAAGGCTTTGCCTTTAATGAGGTAAACAAGTTCCTATCAGAGTCCCTCTTGAATAGCCCAGAATGATTGGGAGGCTTCTGGTTCGAAGAGCCTGTGGTATGCTTTGTCACGGTCTCTTTCGAGCTACCGCCAGTGATGGACGGATTAGAATGACCACGAATTTGAGCTGAGGGCTTCATTCGATCTAGGCACCGCAAAATGAAATTTCCAACATTCCTACCCACTTCTATGTCTCTTTCTTGAATGTTTCGATGGACCTTGATTGCTGCATCAAATATGGCACGGGTTCGCCTGTGAAGCACCAAAACAGAAATACCAATAAAGATATTGAGTAACAAACAATTCAGTGACAAATAATAGCTACTAATAAGAAACAACAATAAAACAAAAATCGGAGCATACATGTAAAAAACAGTTTTCAAATACTCATGGTGTGTTTTGAATGAACATTTGGCAATTGTGATTTTGAATTTGACCGACTGATTTCATAAAATTGATTTGTAATACGAAGAAAAATAAATCCTCATTTTAAGCTAGGGGGCTATCTATGAAGTACGCACGGAGACATAAAATGATATAATTCAATGTAATTATAAGTGTCGGTGTCAGACACAATGCGTGTCCGACAAAACCTAATACTACTATGCTATAACCTTCAACCAGCCTCATGAATTTTTATCACAACGAAAAATCATTTCTACGAAATCGCAAGAGAATCCTAAATCATGCAAAAATCTTCCATAACCGAAATGCTGGAAACAAAAATAACGAAATGAAGAAACAAACCTGTGAAGAAATAGACGGATCTTAGGGTACTTAGGGCTAACAAGTTTTCGCTGAATCCTTAAAGCAAGCTTATAGGTTCGTTTCAAACCTAAAAAATAAGCAGTTCCAAGTGTTATCTCCCACAGCACCATTGAAATCTTCTTCAACTTTCTTTCTCTTCAATTTTTCGATTAAAAAATTTCTGATTATAATTTAAGTTGAAATGCTTTTTCCTCTCGCGCAAGTTTTCATTCTATTGTTCTATTTTTTTCTTTTCATTTGCGCTGCACAATTTTCGTTGCTGCGTTTTTTCCTGATCAATATTTTGTGGAATTTTGCTTTCTCGGTTTCAGTTTCTTGGAATGGGCCTTAAGCCTTATATGGCCCATACCCGATGTTGACTCTCTAGAACTTTTGGACTTAGTTTGTGCGTATATTCTTGTGGTACCTTATTTATATTCTTTGAGCAAACTTGAGTAGGAGTGTTCGCGGTTCGATTCGGTTTGGATCGGTTATGAGATAAAAAGTCATCCGTTTTAAATAAAAAAGAGTATGCGGTTTGATTTGATTTTTGGATGATTAAATAAAATATCTAAACCAATCTGATCCAATTTTGTACAATTACCTTCGGTTCGGTTTTATTCGGTTTTTAAATAAATAATGCGTAAATACTTGTGAATATAAAAAATATATTTTAATTGTTAAAAAAAATTATACAAACAACTAATAATTATATTGTTAGATATAAAACATATTGTTAGATGGTGCTCTCTAGAACTTTTATATTCTTTGATTTGTAAAATTCAGTAAACTTGAGTATCAAATAAAAGAAAAAATTAACAAAATTGGGTTTGTGTGAAAATGATGGTGCCAAATATGATAGAACATGAGATTATAGGCATGTGATGAGAGTTAACTAAGTTAGATACTTAAGTTAGATGTATAGATAGGTATGTTAGCTAGATATAGAAATGGGTATGTTAGCTTGGATGTGCTATTATAAAAATAGTACATTTTTTTATTTAATCTCGATTATTTTGAAATTATATATAACATAAAATTAAATAATTTTCTGAGTCGTTCAATTAAGATCGAACGGACAATAACTATGTAACTAGATTATATTCATTTCCATGCTAGCTTGAGGTAAATTGATGTTGATTATATTCGCAAATTCTACCATATTAATCAAATTAATATCCTTGTTCTTAAATAGTTTCTCATTCCTTGATTTCCATATACTCCAAATGCAAGCAAACTAAATCACACTTACTCTACTAGTAAGTGCTCTTCCGCCACCTATCAATTCTTCGAATTGATGCAAGTGCGCCAGACCTTCATTTTGTAGTGCTGATGAAATCCCCATCCAATTACAAACATAATGCCAAATACCTGAAAAAACTGGACACTCAAAGAAAAGATGTGAAGCTGATTCCTCGCACCCACAATCACCTACACAAATAAGTGACCCCTGTCCAATGACACATCTCTTAAATAAATTGTCTTTAGTAGCTAATTTATTTTGAAAAAGCCTCCACACTAGACATGAGACTTTTGTTGGAATTGATTTATTCCAAGCCTTCGACAAATTATGGTTTGGCAAACTAGAGTTACCCTCCATAATATACTTGTATGCCTCTTTAACTGAATAATCATTTGTAAACTCTCTAACTTCAAGGTCTACTCGACACATATCATTCCACCACAGAGACTTACTTCTACTGCCCCCTCCTATAGCCTCATCACCTAGCCCATATCTATTTGCCAACGCTTTGTACCAAAGACCATTTCTCTCATTCCTAATTTTCCACATCCATTCCCTAAAAGAGCTATATTGAACGCCCTTAAATTTTTTATGCCCAAACCACCCTCTTCTATTGGTCTACAAACCTTTTTCCATTTGACCCAATTTATTTTCCTCTCATTCTCACTCCCTCCCCATAAAAATTGTTTAAAAAGAGATTCGAGTTTAGAAATTGTACCTTCCGGAGCCTTGACAAAAGAGAGGAAGTAGACTGGAATAGCTGACAAGACTGATTTTAAAATAACTACCCGGCCTCCGATGGACAACTGTTTATGCTTCCAATTTGACAATCTAGATTTCACTGCCTCAATCACTGGTAGCCATGTTGCATTTCTTCTTGGGTTTGCGCCAATCGGTAATCCAAGGTACTTAAAAGTAGTGGATCCCACTTTGCAATTTAATAGGTTAGCTGCCTCTTCAATCCAACTCTGATTAATGTTTATTCCCACCAGAAGACTCTTATGGAAGTTAACCTTCAAACCGGACATCACCTCAAACAGCAGCAAATTTGAAGTTAGAGTGACATATTTTCCCTCATTCCATCTCACGGATTCGCGAACATGGAAGATTAATAAATTTTGTATATTTGTAATCAAAAGTGTGACACTAATATATTGTTATTTTTTTTTGAACAAAGTTACATATTTTGCTTCTTTCTTTTTTTTAAAATAAAAAAAATATTTGGCATCAATAACAAAAAAATGCAAAAGTACTTCCTAATATTTCTTTTTGTTAAAAAAATAAATATTCAATTGATCTTATTGTCACCATGTATAATCATAATATGTATTAACAGTTTATGTGTTTTTTTAAACATCGTTAATCTTTGCGTGTCTCAATAATTATTCAAACGGTTTTGAATTTATCTAAAATTTTACACTAATGATCTATATAATATACGCTTTCAATCCAACGGTAGATTTTATATAATTTATATTACTTAAAATCTTATTGAAATGTGTAACATTTGATGTCAATAGATTCTGACTATATTTTATCTATATAACTAAAATAATATAATCGGGGTCGAAAAATCCATTGAAAAATCTTCTCTGATTCCCTACCCAAAATGTTCAAGGGAGAATTTCTTCTTTCATCTTCATCTTCGTCCCTACAAGAAAAAATTTTCCAAATTTAAAACTCTAAATAAAAAATCTTCACAAATAAATCTGATATCAAGTACAAATTAACAACCCTAGCCAAATACAGCTTTAATTAAAAAAGGGGAAAAAAAGTTAACAAAAGGAAAAAGAAAAAGGGCGATGAAGAGTAAATGGAAAGGAAGCACAAAAAAGGACAAACAATTGAGCAAAGAATAGGAACAATGGGGTCACGAGCCTAAATAAAAATAAACAAAAACACAAAAATACAAAAACAGAACAAAATAAAATAGAAAATGAAAAATAAAATAAAAAATATTTTAAAAAATGAATAAGAATAACAAAATTCACACTTGACACTCTTTAATCTCTCTCTCTCTCTCTACACACTCTGGCATTTTCTGAGTTTCGCTTTCATCCTCTCTGTCTGTGAAACTTCAACACGATGCAAAGACAATCACTAGGCTCACCTTCTTCAAAGCTCCATCTCCATGGAATCACCGACGCCGGAGGTACCACTCTCATCACCGACGAACCACCCAAACCTCACCGTCTCTCTTCCTCACCTCCATCATCCACACCTCACAAATTCATTCACCTCATTCCAATCCTCACTCTCTTCTGCTTCTTCATCCTCTACTTCTTCTCTCACACTCCTTCTTCTTCCGACCTAGATAATTTCACCGGATTCAAACATCATCATATAGGTACACAAATGCAAATCAAACATATCAACATTATTCTTGTTTAATTATTACTAGTATTCCGTAGTATTCGGTGCCTTTATTTTGTAAACTCTTCGTTTATTTGTCTATGTTCGTCTTGTGAGTAAAAACTTGATATTATTAATAATATATTTGCCGTTATTTAGTTAATTTTTTTTTTGTTGGATCTGTTTTAATGGCAGAGATGAAGGATGAAATTGGAGTACATTATGTTGATGTGAAAAGAAGTGATGTGTTAAAGATACGAAGTTTGAAACAGATAACGAAATCTCAACTTCACAGAAAACTCGCAGATTTTTAAGCTTCACACGTGTGGTTCTTTCTTTCTTACTCTTCTTTCTTCCATTCTATATATTCTTGCTCCACTCACTTGTATTATTGTATATCTGAAATTATTGTTTTAGATTTTGTGTTCGTTCATGAAGAAGAAAAAAATGAATAAAAATGGTTTCATGATTATTAGTATCTTATAATTTGGATTAATATTGCATTAGTAGTTAAGTAAATTTGTATTTTAATTTGTAAATGAGAAATGAGAATCTATAGTTAGGAGTGGGGTAGTAAGTTTGTGAGGTGGGTGTTGGAATACAGCTGGATTCTGTGACCGTTACTGAGCCTCGAGTTGCGGTTAAGACTGCCAGCTGGAAAATGCGGTGTTTTAATTTTGTTGTCTCTCTCTCTCTGATAGACAGAAATGGGTTTATTGCCATGGTCAACACAAACTCAGATTCTTATCAATTTTTGTTTTTCTTCTTGTGTGTCTACACATGTAAAATTAAAATTGTATCATTAATATATTAACTCCATTCGAGCGTATAAAACACATTTTGACTAAATGATACACCCTCTGGTCTTATATATAAGATAATTTTGACTTTTTAGATTTATTGTAAAATAGATGTGTCTAGACAATATATCTATTTTATAATGTATCAAAAATGTAAAATGTTTATTATATATAGGATCGGAGGAAGTATTATTTATGTATCTTATTTTGATTGTATTTTTTTCCATAATTTATAGAAGTAAATATTAGTATATAAAATCTTGTTTGATTCGTATTGATGAATATTTTTAAGATATTAATTTTTTTAATTTTTACTTATGTACAATTAAAAATATTAGTGATCAAAATTGTGTATTAGCGAATGTGCAGTGGTCAAAATGAGTTTTATATTTTGAGAATGAAGTAGTAAATTTTAGGCTACCTTATGCTCCAATAATAAAAAGAAGTCAAATTGTCTATAAGTCATATTGAAATCGTTAAATTGAATGTCTATGATTATGATTCAAATATCATCATGATTCGTAAAAAAAAAAATCTAACTTGGATATCAAAAAATTCTATCAAATTTAGAACTTGTAATATTAAAATAGTAGTATTACTATATTTTACACCTTTAAGAAGTTGACGGCACAAAATGTTAATTGATTCATCGATGATTGTCACTGAATTTAATATGACCACAATTTAATTTCTACAGTTTTTTCTAAGAGAAGACTAGAACTACTTAATGTCATAACTCGTTCCAAACTGAACCAAATTAATCAACTTAATAGATATTACTACATTTTGTTTCTGCATTTTTCTTAAAATAATTCTTTCAAGTTCGCACATGCATGTTTTTCTCATACTCATCCATATACTAGAATATCAGCTGACCTAAGTGTGATCTCTTGTCATGCACGTCGAAAAACACAAGAACATTTTTTACGAGATCATGTCTACATTTGAAGTCTAGAAGCTCCCTGCAATGCAATGCGTGCTCTCCAAATGTATTCAAACATGTCTTACAAAAAATCAAACAAGCCTCGTCAAAGAAAATAATGGTTTTATGAGGCGATATCTAAGATATTCTGATCATACTCTATCAGTGACATGTGTTGATCCAACCAATCAATGGGGATTGCGAGAAGAAAATTCTGGGATGAGATGCTTTCAAACATTCAAAAACTATTTTTTTTATCTTATTGTCATGTTAAAGTTCTTTTTTATATCTCAAGAGAAGACTGAACTACTTGATGTTAAAACTACTTGATGTTAAAACTCTCAACTTAATGGATATGGATATGGAATACTCCCTCTGTCCCAAAATGTAAGAAAAAAATAAAAATCACACTTATTAAGAAAAAGTAAAATATAATGATTGGATGTAAGCTTTTTAGTAAAATTTTAGTAAAAAGGTTACTTGAAAAGATGTATAAACAATTTTGATTGGTTATTGGTTATGAAAAAGGTAAGAGAGAGAGTGAACTTTTCTTGGAAATGTAAAAATTTGTGTTTTTCTTTTATATTTTAAAAAAAAAAGATTTGAATTTTTTCTCTTACATTTTGGGACGGAGGGAGTACTATATTTTGATTATGCATTTTTCTTAAAATAGTTCTTTCAAGTCCCAACTTAAATTTGATTCATATAACTAGAATAAAACTCCTAAAAAATGATAAAACTAAGTCAAATAGTTTTAGAATAACTTACAAAAATTGGACATCAAATTCATACTTGACAATTGACATAGGTTATTTCAGCTAGGTATCCGTTGGTGGTGTTATTGGGGTTACACGTGACATCATTTGGTGTAGGAAAACGGAACGGAACGGAAAAAGAATGATGTGCATAGAAAGTGTCGGTGTTGGAATTTTATAGAAACGGTGTCGTATCAGAACTATTGGTGAATGAGTAAATAACCAAATGACTGAGTTGGACCAGGATCCAGTGTGGTTGATGATACTGTGGTTATCGTTGTAGGTGGACCCCAGTTTATTTTATTTTGATTGGTTGGTATATAATCATGTTCAATGATGATGAAACAATATAAAATGGTAGGGAACACCATTCATCAATTCAACTCTATCCAAAATTTTATGCATACATGAAGTATTGTATCATCTTGATCTTTTAATATTGCTTTTGTCGACATACTATATGATATTATTATGAGACACGTAATGACAATATTGAAATAATGTAAGAATTGGACACGAATTAAAACCGTAACTTTCACACATATAATTGAGAAATTGTAAACCAATTTGACATTGTTGATAAGAATACTTAGACAAAGAAATTGACAAAAACGTTCATTTATTTTTACAAATAAAATACAATACTAGTAAATTATTAAGAAATAGCATTGATTTCTTTTATCAACAAAAAAAAACATTGATTTCTTGGCGCATAGCATGTCTTTTAGACACGTAACCAATTTTATTCTTACAAATAGTTTACGTGTCTTAGTGACATAGTATATAAAATAAACACATTATCAAAAAATAGTATATAAAATAAACAATGTTTTTTTAGGCAATATAAATAATGTTTTTTTTTTTTGACAAGATATAAATAATGTTTTGAAATTTGGAGTATGTGTAAAATGGACTAATAAGAACAATGCGCGAAGAGTAGATATTTATTTGTTTTATTAAAAAAAATATAGAGAAGGCAATAGTTTTTGTATTATTCTCTTTAAATGTAATATTTAAAAATGCAATATAAAAATTATTTATACGACACACATCTTGTAAGTTGATCTTACCTGATCAGAAAAATGACGGCCACCTCTGTTCCGCCGCAAGCCTGCTGAAGGAGGAGATGGGGGGGTTGTACCTGCAGGGACTCCGACGCTCAAGTCAGTGAGAGTAGGAGCAGCGAGTACAAGTTAGAAGAATAGATACCTGAACCATTGTGAGGAATGGCATATATATACCCCCAGCGCTGGGCCAAGGCCATTAATGAGGAGGCAAAGGATCCGTCCCTGCCATTAATGGCTGTCGGGATTCTGACTTGTTGTCATAATGGGCAGTGAATGCTCATTATCCCGATGTCGTCCGTTACGATTGTGTGTAACGGCGCGAAGCGTTTAAATATCCTATGTCGAGCATACAGGTGCTCGAGGGTTTGTGTTACGTGTGCGAGCAGCTCTTAGTCCTAAACGGGCGAGTCTTTGCTTGTGGCCTCCAGCTGAAGTCGAGCAGGAGGACTGGGGGCGATGCTCGGCCCAGTCCAGAACAGAAGCCCCCCAAGTCGTTACTCTCAAGTTTGGGAGTGACGAGTTTAGATGTCGAGGGTTCTTTCCACAGCGAATCATATGCTCGCATATTTTTAGTGTATTCCGTCGAATGTCGGGGAACAACTTTTGCTCGTATTGTCTCTTTCTTGAATGTCGAGATTTCGGTGACGTGCGCAGGTTTTGGATGGAAAGACGTGACGTTTTGACGTCTACTTTTTCTGATTTTCGCCACGTGTTACTTGTGATCTGACGCACTCAAGTTCCTTTCTGTTTTTTCGCGCCTTTTAAGGCGCGTGGATGCGCGTGGGACAGTCCTGTCTTTTCGTTTCAGGCGCGTGTGGCGTAACTGCCAACCTTTGGGCTTTCCCACTCAAATTCAAACCGCTATAAATAGGGGCTGAGTGGGTTTTCATTCGGTTTTCCAACTTCTCTCAACCCTTTCTTCTTCCCATCGTCCCAAAACCCCTTTGCTTCTTAGATTTCCATAGCTTTCACACGAATTTGCTCTCCAGGCGCCTATTTTCTTCCAAGTTTCGTCAACTTTTACTGGTAAGTTTGTATGATCCTCTTTGGTCTTTTTGGATTTTTATCGTGTGTTGTAAGTTGCGGGTTTCTCTTTTCAGACTAGTGTTTGATTCTCTTGCGCTCCTGTTGTTTACATGTCTTTCGCGTTTGTGTTTATGTTAGGACCCATAAACAGTTGAGGTATTTGAAAACTCTAGGTTAGAAGATTGGAGGCTTTGCTTCTTTTCTGATTTTTCTGCCTTCCATTGCGATGAATATCATAAGTTTTTGGGTTTAGGGGGAAGAACGCGTTGAATTGAGTGAAGGGAATTACGAGCGTTAGCGGCTCGTTTTCTGTCGCTGTGTATACGTTCGACATATTCTAGGTTTAGGGTTTTGTGCTTTATTGCTCGCGTTTCTTTCGAAATGCTCGCCAACTTGTTAGGTTAGGGCTTTCTGTTCGTATTTGCGATTCTCGCGGATACTCGGGAAACCCTAGGATTTTTCATTTAGCGTTTCCTCGCTGTACTTTATGCTTGACACGTCCCTATTCTCGGGAAACGCCTCTTTATGCCCCTTTACATGCAGCGCGGGGGGGCTTGCTTTGCTGTCGAATTTATCGTCTTTTTGTTCGACTTTCAGGTTCTAATGTCGAGCAGTGAGCGCACAAATTCCGACCGTCGAGGCGTCGAACATGATGCCGATAGTGTCGAACACGTGGTCGATGTTGAAGATGGGAATCCCGGACATGTTGAAGGCGAGCAACCAGACAATCAGAGAGTTCCCTTTTACTTGAGGGATTATTCCTGGGTGGCTGAGGAACCTAGGACGTTGGTCTCTGATTATGCTGAGGACGATTCGCAGAATCCCACCTGTTTTCGGGAAATCGCGTCCGGCGAGCATACTGACGAGTGGGGAATCTTTCTACCCTCTCCTCGTCACACCATATGCATGGAGTTCCCAAAGTGGCGGGTGCCCATGTATGAAATTTGCTTCGCGAAGATGGGCTGTAGGATGCCCTTCACTGATTTCGAGAAGGCTGTCTTCCGACATGTCGTCCTCGCCCCCTCCCAGATCCATCCGAACTCGATGGCGTTCATTCGCGCCTTTGAGCTTGTCGCGGAGTATTTAGAATTTACTCCCACGGTTCCTCTGTTTTTCCATGCTTTTAGTGTTCAGAGAGCCGCGCGGAAGGTCGGGGGCTGTAGCTGGGTTTCCTTTAAACAAGGTATCCGACTTTTCAACATGTTCCAAGAACGTGGTTATATGCTCCTGCGTGAGTATGTCGAGGGGTTTGAGCCCGCGTTTGTGATTGGCAAGGACAAAAATCCCATGTTTGATAGTAGGGGAAATCCTTTGCGTGAGGTTCGGTATGTCGATACCAAGGCCCTTTTGTCTTGTTCGACAAAGGATGAAGCAATGAAATTGCTAAGTATGGAGTCGATTTCTCTATTTTGCTGTGTTCTGCTTTTCTGCTTGACTTTATTCGACTGCTATGTTATTATTTCACTTGCTTATCTTTCCCTTTGACTGTTTCAGGTAAGATGTCGGTTTTGCAGCAACGCTTGAAGAGGATGGCTACTTCTAAAGCTCTCAAGGCGGATGAATCCGCCAAGCTGGTCCTCGAGAAGCAGAAGAGTGCGCTCGACCTTGAAGGTCAAGCTAAATCAAGCATCCCTGCTAGGGAAAAAAGGCAGAGGTCTCCGTCCCACCGAGAGCCTGATGTCACCAAAAGAAACAAAACTTCTGGTCCGGGTGAAGGGACGAGCGATTCTCATGCCGAGGAGATCGTGTTGCCCGAATTGCTTCTCAAGCCTGGTCGTATTGGAGTAAAGGTTGCCCCAGCAGACATTGCTGCAGTGAGGAGTATGGACACCGAGGATCGTCAGTCGAAGGTGGAGGATTTGACCCATTCCCTTGGTGGCGTCATGTCGATGCTTCAGATATTGAATGATCAGCTGTCGACTGCCGTTAAGGAGAGGAAAGAGTTCCAAGCCAAGGTAGCGACTTTAAAGGCGAAGTTAACCCAGGCTAAGAACGGTTTCGAGGACTACAAAGAGAAGTATAAGGTGCAAGTGAATTTAGCAGGGGAGCTGGATGAGGCGAACCAGAAGGTCGAGGACCTGGAGAAGAAAATCGCTGGGCTTGAAGAGGAGAAAATCACTCTGCTGAAGGAGCTGGAGGAAGGGAAAGCGGCTGACCCTGAGGAACCCGTCGAGTACAGAGGCTTGAGCCGAGCTGAGCTCATAGCGAAGCTCCGAAAACAAGACGAGGAGTTTATGGTGGGGGTGGATGAAGCCTTCATCAATGCTGTCGATCAAATAAAAATGAAAAATCCCGGGGTCGAGCTAAATTTAGATGGGGTCAGCTCTACGAGGATCATCAAAGATGGCCAGTTGGTCGACATTCTAGATTATTCCCCCGAAAACCAGCCAGATCTTCAGCCAGATGCTCCCGACGAGGATGCCTCTTAATTTTGTAACGTACATTGGTGGCCTGCGTGCCTTTTTGTTGTAATATCATGACTCTTGTATAACTTCATGACAATTTATTTACCAAGTTCTTTGCTCGCAAATCTTCTTCGTTATGTTTTTGTATGTGCTTTCATTACTTTTTGTCGTGCATTGTTATTTATGGGAAAGAATCCCGATGTTACTTTTCTCGGCGAACTTCGTCGTCGAGGAATTAGCTAATGTTGTCGACGGACCTTTGTCGTCAATTATTATTTCTCATGGAGTGTGGGGAACTCCAAGGCTGCTCGGTTAATTCATCCGAACATAAACGAGGGAGGGTCGAGAAGTTATAGACCTACCCCCGTGACGAGACATCCCATCGCGAGCTGGGCGTTCGCCAGTGATGCTGTACAAGATGAATCGCGGGGATTTACTTGTCACATGTATTTTAAGGCAAAAGGCAAATGCTCGCATCTAAGCATTTCCCCGTTGTACAAGTGTGCTTCGACCGTTGTATTGGTCGTAGCTTCACCCTCGTTAAAGATACGATTTGTTCATTAACTTTAACTATAATAGTGTTTAAGCTTATCGCCATTCCATGTCCTCGGTATTTCGCCTCCAGTGAGAGTTTCCAGCTGGTATGCTCCGTTCTCTGTTTTGGCTCGAATTCTGTAGGGCCCTTCCCAGTTTTGGGCCAGCTTTCCTTCGGTCGAATCCTTTTGATTGCGGCGAAGAACGAGGTCGCCAATTTCGAATGATCTTTTGATTACTTTCTTGTCGTGGCGAAAAGCTATTTTTTGTTTCATTGTCGCCTCTCGTATGGCGGCCTTCGTACGGATTTCATCGACGAGGTCGAGTTCCTCTTGTAGAAGATCGTCGTTCATTTCCTCGTCGAACGGCGTTTCCATTCTCCTCGACGGCTCTCCTATTTCAACGGGAATAACCGCCTCGGTGCCGTATGTTAGCCTGAAAGGAGTTTCGCCAGTAGTCGAATGGGGTGTCGTTCGATAAGCCCATAGGACATAGTAAAGCTCCTCGACCCATGAGCCTTTGGCGTCACCGAGTCTTCTCCGTAGTCCTCGCAAAATGACTCTATTGGCCGCTTCCGCTTGCCCGTTAGTTTGTGGATGTTCGACAGATGCGAAGTGTTGTTTTATGTTTAATTTTGTCATAAACTCTTGGAATTTTTTGTCCGTAAATTGTGTTCCATTGTCCGTTACAATCGCCTGTGGGATTCCAAATCGAGCCATTATGTTTCGCTTGAAGAAGCGCAACACGTTTTGGGCTGTGATTTTGGCGAGGGGCTCTGCCTCGATCCATTTCGTGAAATAATCCACACCCACGATCAAATATTTGTTTTGCCCGGGGGCGAGGGGAAAAGGTCCGAGTAGGTCTAATCCCCATTGTGCAAAAGGCCACGGGGAAGAGAGTGTCTTCAACTCACTCGGTGGAGCATGAAGCATATCTCCGTGTATTTGACACTTTGGACACTTCTTTACGTGCTCTTTCGCGTCGTCTTGCATTGTCGGCCAATAGTAACCCGCCCTGAGGGCTTTTCTGGCGAGGGATCGTCCGCCTAAATGTTGGCCATTTATGCCCTCATGTATCTCGAGCAAGATGTACTCAACTTTGCTTTCCTCGACACATTTTAGAAGTGGAATCGAAAAACCTCTTTGATATAGTTTGTCGTCGAGGATGGTGTACATGCATGCTCTTTTTTTAATTTTTGCTGCCTCTTTTGGGTCTGATGGTAGCTCACCTTTTGATAAAAAATTGTATACCGGGGACATCCAGCTGTTGGCTTCCCCGATATTGAGAACGTCGATCAAAGGCTCGTTTTTGTGAATGCTCGGTTTGGACAAAGATTCTTGAATGACGGATCTGTTGCCTCCCTTTTTTCTTTTTGTGCTAGCCAGTTTCGAAAGGATATCCGCTCGACTATTATGTTCGCGCGGGACATGTTGGACGTCGACGCTATCGAAGTGGCTTATCTTTTCGTTTATTATAGCCAGATACTCGGCTAAGTTCTCGTCTTTCGCTTGATAGGCTCCCGTTACTTGGGAAGCCACCAGCTGGGAATCGGTGCAGATTTTGACTTTTCGGGCGTCAAGATCCTTAGCCAATCTCAGACCAGCGAGGAAAGCCTCGTATTCTGCTTGGTTGTTTGTTGTTTTAAACGAAAGTTCGAGCGATACTTCTATCAGTATGCCCTCATCGTTTTCAAGAATGATTCCGGCTCCGCTTCCTTGGGAGTTTGAAGATCCGTCAACGAAAATCGTCCATCGGGAAGAATTAGTGGTCGTTGAGGACATCTCGGCTATGAAATCCGCTAGTACTTGGGCTTTCAAAGCCTTTCGCCCCTCGAAACGGATGTCGAATTCGGATAACTCGAGTGACCACTTCAGCATTCTTCCGGCCATATCTGGTCGTCCGAGCAACGCTTTGATTGGTTGTTCTGTTTGGACTACGATGGTGTGTGCGAGAAAGTAAAGTCTAAGCCTCCGGGCTGCTATTACTACAGCTAGCGCTATTTTCTCTATTTGCTGATACCTCGTTTCGGGCCCTTGTAGTGCTTTGCTCGTAAAGTAGACAGGTTTTTGTCCTTCACCCGTTTCTCGAATGAGGACCGCGCTTAAAGCTTCGTCCGATACGGCAAGAAAGAGATATAGTTCTTCGTGTTGATCTGGCCTCGACAGGACCGGAGGTTCGGACAATGCCTTTTTTAAATTTTGTAGGGCTTGTTCGCACTCGTCCGTCCACTCGAACTTTGACTCTTTTCTCAGCAACTTGAATAAAGGTAATGCGTGTTGCGCGGACTTTGCCACGAACCGCGATAGTGAGGTGAGCATGCCATTCAGGATTTGTATCGATTTCTTTGAATCGGGGGTGGGCAGTGCGGCAAACGCTCGGCATTTATCGGGATTTGCTTCTATCCCTCGTTCGGTTAGATAAAAACCGAGGAATTTCCCTGCACGTACGCCGAAGGTACATTTTTCGGGATTTAGTCGCATGTTATACTTCCTCGCTTGGGAAAATACTTTACTAAGATGGCGAGTATGATCGACCTCCTCCTTGGATTTAACGATCATATCGTCCATGTAGACTTCGAGCATGTCTCCGATTTCGTTTTTGAAGACTTTGTTCATCATCCTTTGGTAGGTGGCGCCCGCATTTTTCAAGCCGAATGGCATTACGTTGTAGTAGTAATTGCCTGATTCGGTCATGAAGGCCGTGCTCGCTTTGTCGGAGGCGACCATTGGAATTTGATTATACCCTGAATATGCGTCCATAAAAGACAATAATTTAAAACCAGAAGAATTATCAACTAATTTGTCTATGTTAGGCAATGGATAAGCATCTTTGGGACAAGCCCTATTGAGATCGGTATAGTCAACACACATGCGCCATTTTCCATTAGATTTCTTAACAAGTACAACATTTGACAGCCAAGTTATATATTTGGCCTCAGAAATAAAATTTGCCTCTAGGAGGTCTTTTACAGCTTTTTCTGCAGCCTCCGCTTTTTCGGGAGACTGCTTCCTACGACGCTGAACTACAGCACTAGCCTTTTCATCTATCGCCAACTCGTGGCAAGCAACATCTAGATCAATACCCGGCATATCAGCTGCACTCCAAGCGAAGAGGTCTGCGTTCTGGCGGAGACATGCAATCAGTTGATTTTTTACCAAGTCGGGGAGGTCGGCACCGATCTTCACCCCTTTCGCTGGATCTTCTCCGAAGGGAACAATTTCGAACTCGCCATCGGGAATAGGGCGAAGAGCAGTATTCTCATCGGCACCTTGAAAGTCTTCATTCAGACGAGCATCAAGGTCGATTGGATTGCTGATGGTGTTCACGGCTTCTGTCGTCACGGGAGCTTTGTCCTTTTTTGGAGTCTTGACAGAGGCTTGGTTTCGGGCAGCAGCCTCGAAACAACGGCGAGCAGCATCAATATCACCGTTCACAGTAGCCACTTTACCGTTAGGAGCATAGTATTTCATTTTTAAGTGGACAGTGGATGGAAGAGCGAACATTTCAGCAATTGTCGGTCGACCAATTATGCAGTTGTACAGCGATGGACAGTCGACGACCAAGAACTGTGCTTTGACAGACTTGGCGGATTCACCCTCTCCGACAGTTACGATGAGGTCGACAAAACCCCACGGTTTTGTGGTCGAACCATTGAACCCTTGCAAGTCGGATCCAACATAGGGGGATAAATGCCGTTCTGTCAGTTGAAGGGTCCTGAAGAGTTCAGTGTACATAACGTCACAAGACGCGCCAGTGTCGACCAGAATCCTTCTTACATTAAAGTTGGCCATGTTGGCTCTGATGAGCAGCGGGATCTGGAAATTTGGAGTCCCTCCGGGCACTTCACTTTTGTAAAATGCCAAGGGTAGATCTTCCCCGCTTTCTGATAAGGTAACGTGCTCGGTGGGTGACACGCTCATCAGTTCTTGGAATTTCCTTTTCACTGATCCGATGGTGATCTTGTTGAATCCACCACCAGATATCACCATAGCCTTTGGAAAGTTTTCCCAGGATCCATCCATGTGTTTCTGAAAATGGTCGAAGATATCTACTTCGCCACCCGGTTGAGTAAGGAAATCTTCTGGCCGAGTAATTGACATGGCGACAGGCAAGGGATTGCTCCTGTCGGATTCGCCTTCGGATGGAACGTCCTCGACTTTCTTAACTTCGCGGACTTCCTTTTTGGGGCGCTCATCTTTCTTGTGCCCCCTATCCCCCCGAGCGGTGTACTGTTTTAAGTAACCCTGCCCAATCAGAATTTCAATTGCGTCTTTCAGATGGACGCAGTCTTCGGTCACGTGTCCATGACTACGATGGAAACGGCAGTACTTGGTTTTATCTATCCCCGGCTTGTTGATTCCTTGTTTGGGATAGGCGACTTGACCTTTGCGAAAGTCGGTGTTAGCGCATTCGGCAAAGATGCGATCCATGGGGGCATTTAGGGGGGTATAACTAGCGAATCGTCCAGAAGGGGGTTTAAACTCCCTTTTTCCCTTGTCTCCCTTTTTGGGATCTCCGTGTTTCTTTAGCTCGCCTGCCGAGCTCGCCTTAACTCCTGCTGAGCCCGACTTTGCGAATTTCTCAGCAGACATTTTCTCTTCGTAGCGGATGTATTTCTTGGCTTTCTCGAGGAATTCTTCCAAAGTACGAACTTCCTCGATTCCCACTGCCCGCTTAAAATCGCTCCCCTGGAGCAGTCCACGCTCCAGGAGGTAAAGCTTCATGGTGTCAGGGGTTTCGACCTGAATAGCTTCTTTGTTGAACCTCGATAGATAGTCGCGCAGAGGTTCTCCTTCGTTTTGAACAACAGCTTCAAGAGACGCTGCTGTCTTGGGGTGTTGCTTTGACGCCGTGAAATTGGCAGTGAACTTTTTGCAAAGATCATTCCACGAGTCAATAGAATTCGGGGGCAAACTCCGAAACCAGGCCATCGCTGTTTTTCTCAATGTAGTCGGAAACAGCTTGCATTTCAAGGATCCAGAGGCTCCTCGACAGTCTAGCATGGCGTCAACATGCTCGATGTGATCATCCGGGTCTCCTTGCCCGTCATATAAGTCCATGGTTGGCGCTTTCTCCAACGCATGGGGCAATCTCATATCTCGAATCCTCCTTGACAGAGGATTCTTGGGTTGTTCGTCATCGTGCCTGGCACGTGTTTCCCGAGCATTTCTAGGCTGGTTTTCGTTTTGCCTAGGGGACTGGCGCCTCGGAGGTGTCCTTCTCCTCGGGGAATGGTTCCTGGGACGCTGGGAATGAGGTCCCCTTTGAGAAGGTCGAGGAGACCTTGTCCTCGACCTAGATTGAGCCGGCGATCTCCTGTTACTGCTCGCGTCTGCCCGAGTATGTCGAACGGACCGGGAGGATCGCGAGTACTCCAACGCGTTGATCCTATGACCTTGCTCTATTATCATTTCCGTTTGGCGATTCATGGCCTCGATAAGTTGCAAAGTCAACTCATCGGTGCGGGGTGGAGGTCGGACAATGGGGATGTCCGGCTCGGGAACTTTCTCTTGAACCGGTTCATTGTCCTCAGTGACAGGAGTCAGCCTTCCGTCGATCTCTTCATGAAGATTTGGATTTTCCTGGTTTCGTAGGTGGCCGGCGGCAGAGTTGTTGGCCACCCTAGCGCCGGTAACAGCTTTGCTGGTGGAACTTTCGACGGCCGTCATAATGTAGAAAGGAAGTTTTTTTTGTTTTTTGGTAGTTTTGGTCTTAAGCTTTGAGAAAAGACGGGGAAACTAGTAAGTTCCCACAGACGGCGCCACTGATCTTACCTGATCAGAAAAATGACGGCCACCTCTGTTCCGCCGCAAGCCTGCTGAAGGAGGAGATGGGGGGGTTGTACCTGCAAGGACTCCGACGCTCAAGTCAGTGAGAGTAGGAGCAGCGAGTACAAGTTAGAAGAATAGATACCTGAACCATTGTGAGGAATGGCATATATATACCCCTAGCGCTGGGCCAAGGCCATTAATGAGGAGGCAAAGGATCCGTCCCTGCCATCAATGGCTGTCGGGATTCTGACTTGTTGTCATAATGGGCAGTGAATGCTCAGTGAATACAGGTGCTCGAGGGTTTGTGTTACGTGTGCGAGCAGCTCTTAGTCCTAAACGGGCGAGTCTTTGCTTGTGGCCTCCAGCTGAAGTCGAGCAGGAGGACTGGGGCGATGCTCGGCCCAGTCCAGAACATAAGTAATAAGAAAATGAATACTTTCATTTTTTGACTTGAAGATGATGATTGATATAATTACTAATAATTGTAAGATGAATAAAATTATCGCTTCTTTGGATTGATATATTAAGCTTATTCACACTTTACATGAAGACAACAAATATGTTGATTTAGTCGAAAAAAATGTGATGATTGACTAGCATAATCTATCGTCGAATTTTTTGGAATTTGATTCTTGTTGAGATTTTCCTAGTGAAATTTAAAGAATTTATTTTTATGATATTTTGTGAGCTTGTATTAATTTGTCTAAGAATGTTTACACTTTAGCTCAATCTTTTTCCATTTGCTTTCTCTTTGAGCTTTTAGCTAGCACTCTATTGTACACAAAAAAATCTCATTAATATTAGAAGTAAATGTCACTCACAGTTAGTAAAAGTGTAAAACCATTCACTCATGAGATTTATTTGAAGTTAAATGATATGAGTATTTATTATAATTGTCTTGAAATTTCATTGGAATGAAAAAAGGAAGAAAAATAGATTCTGTCTCTAACGTGCTCTCAGACACGTACAACGTGTTCACCTGCAGAAAAATTTCTGTCAGGCACATGCAACTTGCTAGAAGGGACGTGCAACGTGCGCGCGACCAGATTTTTATTTTGTTGTTTTTGGGGTTTTTTTGGTCAGATTTGTTCCAGTTTTATATGAGATTTATTCCTAGTTTATTATTATATTTTACCCTATAAATATAGAAGTTTAAGAACAAGGAAAAGCAAGAGAGAAAAGATGTAGCTCCAAGAATAAAAAAAGAGAAGAAGGGGAAAACAAATACATGTTTATTCTTCATCTTGGAAACACTAATTTAAGTTTCTAGGTTACGGGAAGAAACTTGAGTTTAGGGAATTATTAGGTTGACGGCTAATTCTTGTAACCCTTATTGGGAGTTTCGTTGTAACGGTGATACTTTGGTTATAGTGGAACAGAGGGGCTGCTCTCTCCTCTAGATTAGGTCATATTGACTGAATTGGGTAAACAAATCAATTGTGTATTTTACTGCTTTCTCTATAATCTCTCTTATCTTTATTGTCTCTTTGTTCTTCGATACGTGGTTGCTTAATCACTTTGCTCCACACATCAAATTTTATTGGTGTGACTTTATTCAAAAGGAATTCACAACAATTGGCGCCCAGCGTGGGGCAAGGATCAAATCGTGAATTAGGCATCATGGGTTTGAAGTTTAATGTTGACAAGTTTACCGGAAAAAACGACTTCGGGTTGTGGAGATGCGGTGGTAATAATACTCAACATCAGCCTGGAGAGGCGGTGCTAAGAATACCCGCGTTACTTTGAAAAACAACTTTATTATGAGGATGTGAATGTGCTAGTGGGTTAAGTTGAGAATCGGAGGAGAGTCAAGTTATGGACTTTAAGGCTCTTGTCACATGTATTCAAAGAAGGGATACTTTGAGACTTAAAAGCTGGTTGAAGGTGGAGTCGTTCACCTTGGAGACGGAAAACTTGAAAGGTTAAAGGTATGAGTTCGGTTTAACAACCATATGTTTCTTTTGCATGATGTGTCGTATGTTCCTGAACTTTGATGCAAAGATAGTAGGTTCTACTATTAGTCATGCATATGTTACAAGTGGTGATTCTCATGATGTGGTTGAGTTGTTGACTTCTGGTGGTCTTGTTAGTGACATGGGTTTAGTTGGACTAGTGAACAAGGTTTACTAAATGTTGAAACTAAACTAGAATTGATTGGAAACTAACAATGACTTGAAGTATGTTTCAGAGGAAGTTAGAGAGGTCTTGTCAATTACAAGGTGGAGTACATGGTGGAATTACTTTGGTGGAATCTCAGATTGAGGTCTAGTCTTTCAATAGTGGGAAAGAAACAACATTATCTCTTGGAAATAGGAAGGAGAGTGGAAGTGTTGAACCAAAGGGGTGTGGCCATGAAGACCTTGGTGGTAACGTTTCAATTGTGGCTGAAGAAGTGCAAGACCTTTAGAGGATCTTAAGGGAGGAAATTGAAACCAACCTTGATCAAACTAGAGAACTTGTTAGACTGCGGGAGGTAGTTGGAAGCAAGGGGAGTTTTGATGTTGCAGCTTGAGGTGGATCAACCTAAAATTCCAAGGTTGGTTTGGTGCTAAGCAATACTTCAGATGACAGAAGGTATTCCTAGGGATCGAAGGGTGGTTGAGCTTGTTGAGCTATCTAAAATTCCGGTGATAGTTGTGTGCAAGCAAATTTTCAGGAGGACGAGTTTGATCACTTTGGGGGCTGAAGAGGAAACAATGCATCTTGTTGGGCTACATGAAGGAAAGGAAGCAATGCTTGCGGGAAGCAAGTGAAAGCAAGTGCCTAGGTCAAGGTTCAAGTGTAACTTGGACCTGACCTTTGATCTTGAATAATAGAAGTTAAAGATGGAGAGAGCAACATGGTGATTGGTGTAAGTTGGCATCACTATCGATTTAAAGTTAAGGTGGAAAATTGTTAGAATTGCCTTGAAATCTCATTGGAATGGAAAAAGGAAGAAAAACAGATTCTGCCAAGCACGCCTAACGTGCTCCCAGGCACGCACAACATGCTCACCTACAGAAAAGTTTCTGTCAGGCACGTGCAACGTGCTAGAAGGGACGTGCAACGTGCGCGACCAGATTTTTATTTTGCTATTTTTTAGGCTTTTTTGATCTGATTTGTTCTAGTTTTATATGAGATTTGTTCCTAGTTTATTATTATATTTTACCCTATATATAGAGAGGTTTAGGAACAAGGAAAAACAAGAGAGCAAGGATGTAGCTCCAAGAAAAAAACAAGATAAGAAGGGAAAAACAAATACATGTTTATTCTTCATCTTGGAAACACTATTTTAAGTTTCTAGGTTACGGGAAGAAACTTGGGTTTAGGGTAGGATTAGGTTGACGGCTAATTCTTGTAACATTTATTGGGAGTTTCGTTGTAACGGTGATATTTTGGTCATAGTGGAACGGAGGGACTGCTCTCTGCTCTAGATTAGGTCATATTGACTGAACTGGATAAACAAATTAATTGTGTCTTTTACTGCTTTCTCTATAATCTCTCTTATCTTTATTGTCTCTTTGTTCTTTGATACTTGGTTGTTTAATCACTTTGCTCCACACATCAAATTTTATTGGTATGTCTTTATTCAAAAGAAATTCACAACAGAATTGATGTTCCCTTCTCCAACATATCAATTGTTCAAATTTAAAAAGTCTTTTATTCTCTAAGTTGCACTTAGAAACTCATTTTATTTGACTTTGCTACTATGCACATAAAAAAATCGTTAATCTTGTTGAGTCTCAATAATATATTAAATAATTTTTTAAATTTTTACATAAATAATCTATATAATATACATTTTCAATCTAACGGTATATTTTACAAAATTCGTACCACAACTATATAATTCTAAAACTTGTGCACCATAAACAATATGATATCATGTGCATATTAAAATTTACTAATATTTTAATGTCATAGAGTACGATTTATTAGGTTTTACTAGGATGCAATTTTCATTGACAAATTCATGACATGATTAGTTTATTCTACCCACATGAATATATATGAAGGTCAAATTCAAGCTAGATCATAAGCATATAATTAAGAACTTTGAATTCCTTTTACTCAAAACAATAACGGACAAGCTTTACCATTGGAATACAATTAACCACTAAAAATTCATAGTGTGATTGATTCATTTCATCATTCACAAAAATCATATCTTCTTGTTCTTTTTCTCTTTAAAAAAATTTGTTATCCACTATACCAACCTCAACTTATGGTTTTGCATTTATTAGAAAAATTAAAATAAAACTTGATGATAACGATGGGTAAAGCTAAAGATTGAATCACCAAAACATAATTTAATTGAATAAAAATAAAAGAAAGTGGGTCACACCTTCACGAGTTGCACTTTGCCAAAACAAGCTCGTGAATATGAACATTGACGAGAGGTTGTTGCAACGGTACTAGAGTGTGATAGTGTCACTATGTTTTCCTTGCATATTCATGCTTTAGAATTTAGATTTGAATCATCTTCTTCACGTAGCATGATTCTTTGCCGTTAGGAAATGATGCAATCATGCAGTCAGTGTTTAATTTATAAATTTTTACAGTGAAATATGACGGTACAAATTTGATATTATCAATTTTTTTTTTTAATTTCATTACTTTATCTTTTCAATTTCGTTCGTTAATTAATTAATGTTTCAAAACAATAATTAGCATGACCTTTAAAAATAATATGAATGATATTAAGTCACTATTTTAACAATCAAAATGTGGGATCAAATAGTTTTTTATTCTTCTTCTAATGCAATGATCAAATAATAAGTGAACTTTATTTAAGTCAAACAAATCAATATATTACTACTATTAATTGAAATAGTTTTTACAAGAATTTACGTGCTTGGCATGCATGTCTTTCACTTGCTATTATACTCCTATTTTTATAAGACTTTACATGCTTCTTAATATATATATATATATATATATATATATATATATATATATATATGCATGGAGCTATGGGTTCGATTCCTCCATGGTACCCCACCTTCAATTCATTGTGTATATTATATTATGTACTCCATCCGTTCCATATTATATAAAAAAAATCACAATAATAAAAAAAGGGTCATGCTAAACAGTGCCCCTGACATTTGTTAAGCATAATAAAAAAAGAAATAAAAGATAAAATTAATGCACAAGTTTCAAGACTGAGGTATTGATGAATACACAAGTTTTAAGACAAAATTTCCTTTTTAATAAGCTTAACTAATGTCCAGGGGCACTGTTTAGCATTCTTTATAAAAAAAAGTAAAATATAATGATTGAAATTATGTTTTTTTGAAAAAACTTATATAAAAAGATGTAAAAACAATTTTTATTGGTTATTGATTATAGAAAAAGTAAGAGAGAGTGAGAGTATATTTTTCTTGAAAAGATAAATATTTATATTTTTTCTCTTATATTTTGGAATAAAAATAATTGATTTTTTCTCTCTTATATTATAGGACGGATTTTTGAAGTTTTACATTAATTAATATCTAAATATTTAAACTAAAATAATAAATATATTACAAAAGTAATAAATTTTTATAAACAACTTTTTCGAAATTGTTTGTCTTATAAACAACTTGATCATAACAAACACATGCAACGAGTAAATATATATTGCAAAAGGGAAAACCAAAATTGTTAAAATTTATTTGAATGCAGTGTTTAGTCCCTGTTAAAATCACTTTATAAAATATCCATTTATCAAAATTTAAATAATGTTAGTACTGTTTTTTTTAATGATTTTTGCGGGTATGATTTTTTACAGGCATGATTAGAAGAAACCTAAAAGCCAAGATTTATAGATTTTCATGCAGCTTTCTAAATAATTTGCAGGATGGTCAAAGGTAGAATGGTTGTTAAAAAGGATGTGCATAAGTAATTCTTAGAATACTTTTATTTCCGTTCCAAGTGAAATCTCTTCTTCAATTTAAGTGCGTAAACTTCTAAAACACTCTTACTTCTTATCCCTAAACCTTAAAAATTAAATTCGTACCGCGATTATCTAATCATAAATGTTTTGCATAGTTGATAATAGGATGTCTCGTGTGTTGGGGTTGATTGTCGGTGAAGACAATTGATTGTCGGTGTAGACAATGAAGATTGAAGACCATTACAATCAAGGTGGAGATTGTTGGGGTTGATTGCAATGTAAGTCTCACATTGGTAATTAAGGAAAATAAAAGGTCAAGAAAATTATATTGGAGAAGTCCCACATTGCTTAGAATAGTGGAGAATGGGGGAGCTCAATGTTATATAAAGAGATCTCAAGTTTCTTGTTTCAACACCAACACCAAGATGTAGTATCACTTGTAAACACTTTAAGTTTATATTTGTGTCTTTGTTTTTCTCTTATGCTCTTGTTTTAGAGTATTTTGAGATGTAGTTCAAATATCTACTTTGGAGAGTGTGGGTATACTTGGGTCATGGGGTGGTTGAGAGTGAGTCTATGTGTTGTAACAATTTTCACATAGTGTTTATTCTCTGGTTGTCAGTTTAGACAACGGTCGTGGTTTTTCTCCGGAATTGGAGTTTCCATGTTATATTCTTGTGTTGTTGATTGCTCTCCTTGTTTATTATTATTCCTTCGGCACTGATTTTACCCAACATCGTGTTTATTTGGTTTTACTCGGATGCAATTTTCAATGACAAATTCATGACATGAGTTTATTCTACCCACATGAATATGAAGGTCAAATTCAAGCTAGATCATAAGCAAATAATTAAATACTTTGAATTCCTTTTACTCAAAATAATATATAATTGATACTTAACGGACAAGTTTTACCATTGGAATACAATTAACCACTAAAAATTCATGGTGTGATTGTTTTATTTCATCATTCATAAAAATCATATTTCTTGTTCTTTTTCTCTTTAAAAAACTTTGTCATCCACTATACCAACCACAACTTTAGGTTTTGCATTTATTAGAAAAATTAAAATAAAACTTGATGATGACGACGGGTAAAGCTAAAGGTTGAATCACCAAATCATAATTTAATTGAATAAAAATTCTGATTTTAAATGGGATCTCCGCAAATGAGTGGTAGGATTGGTCCCCTCAGATTAATTGGTCATTAAGTCGAATATCGAGATTAAGAAAAATGAATAAAAAAAAAAAAAAAAAGTGTTTTTACCAAAAAAGAAGAAGAAAGAAAGTGGGTCACACCTTCACGAGTTGCATTTTGCCAAACAAGCTCGTCAATAAGAACATTGACAAGAGGTTGTTGCAACGGTAGAGTGTGATCAGTGTCACGCGTGTGCTATGCATTCTCCTTGCATTTTCATGCTATAAATTTTTTTGGTAAATGAATTTTTTTTTTTGACGACATTATTTGATTGATCGTTGAGACATTTAAAGATTAATTACGTTTAAAAAATAGACAAATTGTTAATTTTAATGTATTTCAATAAATCACAACTTTTTTTTTACGACATTATTAGAATTCAAAAAAAAAAAGAATTGGTGTCAAACTAGTTGATGTCAACGGAATCCTGACTCATTTAAAAAATATCCATCAAGACAAATTAAACACATTTTATGTGTTTTTATATATCAATAAAGAATATATGATCAAAGTATATTATTTATTTGAATATATAGTACACACGTATCTCAAATTACACTTAAAAAAAAACGAGGAGCAATATTACTACTATTTTTTAAATAATTTTTACAAGAATTTACATGCTTCCCAGAAGTATACATGACTTTCAGTTGCTATTATACTCCTATTTTTACAAGATTTTACATGCTTCTTAATATAAGTACATGATTTTGTGTGTGTTTTGTTTTGAGGTGTATATAATTGATTTTGATAGAACTAAGTTGAATGTAAACTGATTTATATTTGGATATATTAATTTGAAAGTGAGATTCTTATGAATAAGTTGTGATGTTTTGATAGTTTGGATGAAGATTGATTTTGAAAATGCAATTACCAAAATAGGTTTTAGTATACTACCTTCGTCTTAATATAAAATCTTGTTTGACCAATGCACGTACGCCAATTCACAACTTTGATCACTAATATATTTAATTATCTAGTCGTAAAAATTTGATATTTTAAAAATACTCATCAAAACAAATCAAACAAGATCTTATATGATAATATTTACATCAAAATATAATAAATGAATATTATAATTGGCTTAAATACACTTTTGATCCTCTAACTATTTTCAAGGTTTCACTTTAGTCCTTTAACTATTTTTCGCTCTGAATTGGTCCTTTAACATTCCTCCGTTAATCAATTTGGTCCTAACCGTTAAAAAAATTAAAAAAATGTTAACTATTGTCTACGTGGCACTGAATGACTTGAATTCTAGCTGTGTGACATGGCATAATGTGTCTTTAGAGAGAGAAGAAGAGATAGAAGAGAAGAGAAGAGAAGAGAAAACTCTAAAATTAAAATTAGGGTTTTTAAACTCCAAAATCCCAAATTCATCCCCAAATTCATGGCATAAACAATCATCAACCTCCAATTCTTTCTTTAAACCCCTTTTCTTGTTCACAACAACAAACCCATCTTAACATCCACAAATCCAAAAAATTAAAAAACTCAAACAATCAAACTCAAAATTAGGGTTCAATAGCATCTTTAATGTTAGTAGTTAAAATGGTGTATCTAGAATTTTTTTGAATCTGAAAAAGTTGATTTTTTTAGGTTTGTTGAAAGGGGTTTATGATGGAAGTAGACAACACTATTAATGGTTCAGATTCCATTGATAAATCTAAGATTGTAGAAGTGAAACCCTTGCGTAGTTTAGCTCCTGTATTGCTGAAACATGTTCAATCCTTTGTTTCTGGTCAATATCCAACTCGTTTTCCTCCATTTTATTCATTTGTGAAACCTCAAGAAATTTCTGTTCATAAAAAAGCCGAGGAAGCTTCTGTTGATGGCAATGAAACTGAAGATAGTCCTGTTGTTTCGAAAGCAGCTCCGGATACACCTGTTGCTGCGAAGGTGACTCCGTTAAGGGCATATGGTGAAGGGGTGAATGGTGAAGGTGATGATGATTGTGAAGATGATAGTCGAAAAAGGGTCCAGATAATATACAGAACTGCAAAGAGTTTCTTAAGAGGAAGAAGAATAAGAAACGAGACCATGAGAGAGCAAAATCGACGGAGAGGTGACGAGATCGACGGAGAGATGGCGACTACGAGATAGAAAGAGAACGAGACAGATTTAAGATCATGAATTTTTTCTTTTTCTCTCATAGCCACAGATTGTCTTCTCTTTTCTCTTCTTCTCTCTCTAAAGAATACATTATGCCATGTCACACAACCAGGATTCAAGTCATTCAGTGCCACATAGGCAATAGTTAACGTTTTTCCAATTTTTTTAACGGTTAGGACTAAATTGATTAACGAAGGAAAGTTAAAGGACCAATTCGGAGCGAAAAATAGTTAGAGGACCAAAGTGAAACCTTAAAAATAGTTAGTGGATCAAAAATGTATTTAAGCCATTATAATTTGATCAAACAAAATCTTATATTTAGTGACAGAGGTAGTATCTAATAGGTGTATCAAGTACAGCGTAATAATAATTTTAATAAACAAGGGGTTTATTGTCATGTATGTTGTCAAAGGGTTTTGCCGCCAATTTACGAAGCGATTACCGATTAGGGTTTGCTTGCAAACTATACGTAGGACTAGGAGGACTAACCAGATATATAAAGATAAATAATTGTTATTTTTAAGCATACAAGGATACAACATGCTGGGTTCCTATTCCCAAGCAGATCGAACTACTCCTTTGATTCATACACAATCAGCCATGTCGACGACGACTCGGTCGCCGTTGTTCATCCCCGACTATCTCCTCACTGAGTTCCTATCGTTACTTCTTGTTAAATCTCTTCTTCGATTCAAGTGCATAAGTAATTCCCGAAACACTCTAATTTCCGATCCAAATTTTGTGAAATTCCACCTCAAAAAATCAACATCACGAATTCCACACTTCACACTTGTCACTAATCACAACAAAAGGATCATAAAATCTATATATGATAAATATGATGAATTTAAGACCGATGAAAGTATCGTTCCATATCCTATAAGTTCTTTTCTCGATAATCATTCGTTTACTCTTTCCGTTGATCATTGCTATCTTTTGAGCGAAAAAGATTGCGCCCCTGATTTAGCTGGTTTTTGTAACAGATTGATATGTTTGACTAATTATCGTTCCGTTTGTAATTATGAAAAATGCGAGTACTGGCTTAGATTTTGGAACCCAGCCACTAGGCAAATTTCTAAAAAATTTGGGAGTTTTCAAGATTTTCATGATTTCAACTTCAATTTTGGTTGTGATAATTCCACCGGCACTTATAAAGTGATTGCATCACGTTATATTCGCGATCAGTTGACAAACGAGGTGAGAGTTTTTAGTGATAATGTTTGGAGGCATATTGAAAATTTCTCAGTTGTTTCCCTCCACTCTTTCAGTATATGTTTTAACAATGAGCATAGAGCTGTGTTTTTTTAATGGCACTCTTAACTGGTTGGTTATTCACAATGACACCCTGTACATTTGGTATGATGGGCAGCCGAATATTACAATTAAGCAGTTTGTTATTCTTTCGCTTGATCTGGGGACTGAGACATACAATCAATATATGTTGCCTCGAGGTTTTGATGAGGTGCCTGCAGCGAAACCAACTGTATCAAATATATTATCGCCTTTCGATTGAATGTTACATTACATTAAAAATTCATCCTCGTAAGGTCTACATATGTTTTGTGTGTGAATCAAGTATTCTCTGTGCGTAATTATAGACCCTAATATTTTGAACTGAATAAGGTCACAATGAATGACAAAATTCTCACTAAAAAATTTAACATTATTGTATTCGTAGAGTTTGATTCAAACTTAAAACCTCTGATTAAGTTGAAAAATAATTTTTACCGTTTGATTATTAGTTACATAATAAAATTCTTACATATAAAAAATTTAATTTTAAAAATGTAACTAAAATTATTCTCTTGAACTAAATTAATCAACTTCTTATTATCCATTAATCACTCTCTATTGGAACTACAAATATATAGTATTTATTTGTAAATCATTTCATTGATGAGTTGTGTGGGGAGAAAACAATATATTAAATGGGGGCAACACATAAAATTGTTTGGTTTTAGTTATGAAAAAAAATTAAGAGTGGGGTCAATTGACCCCATTTTCTACTATGTAGATACGTCCCTGATTTCAGTGGAAACCAAATAGAAAGTCATATAACAACAATATAAAGAAGTTGTATATGAAAAAAGTTATTTACCTAGAGATTTGCAACTTTTCCATATATCAAACAACATTATCAATTACAATAAGATCAGCTTCAACCCTCACCTGTAGGCTGCAGCAACAACAACAACAACTTATTTCAATGCACCAAAAAACCAAAATCAGAAATTATTAATTCAAAGTAAAGAAAACTCATATGAGAAATACAAAGAGAGGAGGATGAGATCAGACCTTACACAAAAACATAACAGGAGAAAAAAGATGTTTTCATTCGAAATTGAACAGATAATCATCTGTTTATGTCACCAGAGGAGAAATAGATGGAAAGAAAAAAAATTAGGGCAAATGAAGTGGGAGGGGAGAGATATCGCATATAGAAAGCAAGAGTTTGAGTGAATTTGAAATTTGAAAGGATGAAAAAAGCCATAAGAGGCGCTGATTTTTCTTGGCATGTAGCTTTCAATATGTTTGAGCCGTGCACTGCTATTCTGAAATGAGACAGTCTTCTTCACCAAGCTGTTTTGTTTGTATTGGACTGGGTCAACTTGTATTGGGCTTTCCTTTTTGTCTATTGAGAAAAAAGATTTTTTCATTCGAAATTGAACGGATAATCATCTGTTTATGTCACCGGAGGAGAAAGAGATGGAAAGGGAAAAAATTAGGGCAAATGAAGTGGGAGGGGAGAGATATCGCATATAGAAAGCAAGAGTTTGAGTGAATTTGAAATTTGAAAGGATGAAAAAAGCCATAAGAGGCGCTGATTTTTCTTGGTATGTAGCTTTCAATATGATTAAGATTAAGCTGCTTTGTTTGTATTGGACTGGATCAACTTGTATTGGGCTCTCTTTTTTGTCTATTTCTTCATATGAAGGCCCATTTGGTACAAAAACAGAGCGAAATTTAAAATTTTCAAAACAATGGTGATATGTTCTTGTTTGCTAGTGTGTTTAAGCTAAATGTGGTTAAAGAATTTGAATTTTGCTTGATGATTTGGCAAGATGGTGGTTAGAGGAGGACATGTGTGAAAACTTTCCTTAAGCTTTGTTTGCATGTATATTATTAAGATTAAGATTAAGATTAAGATTAAGATTAAGATAAGATTAAGATTAAGATTAAGATAAGATTAAGATAAGATAAAATTAAGATTAAGATTAAGATTAAGATTAAGATTAAAATTAAGATAAGATTAAGATTAAGATTAAGATAAGATTAAGATAAGATAAGATAAGATTAAGATTAAGATTAGATTAAGATTAAGATTAAGATTAAAATTAAGATTAAGATTAAGATTAAGATTAAGATAAGATTAAGATTAAGATAAGATTTGTATATTATTAAGATTAAGAATAAGAATTAAGAATTAAGAATTAAGATTAAGATTAAAATTAAGATAAGATTAGGATAAGATTAAGATTAAGATTAAGATTAAGATAAGATAAGAGAGATAAAGATAAGATTAAGATGAAGATTAAAATAAGAACAAGATTAAGATAAGATTAAAATTAAGATTAAGATGAAAATCTCTTTATAAACTTTGTATTGAAATATTCATTCATTATGAAAATGAGAATTTAGTCCTTTCTTCTTATCTTCTTTTTTAGGAGGCTGCTCTACTCTCGAAGTAGAGTAAACCTATTTTCGCAACCCTAACATTTCCATTATCATTTTTTTAACCTGTCTCTGTAATTTTTAAATCCCAACATACTTTTTTGGCTATTTTATTTCAGATGCTTCATTTGTGGAGGAGAAAAACAATACGATGTCGGAGATATTACACATGATAGAAAATGAAAGGAAATCCAAGTAAATAGCCTGCATCTCAGTAGATAGCAAATAACTTTGTGCAGGGTAGGGTAACATAAAATTGTTTAGATGCTTTTGCTCTTGTACTCAGCCGAATTGTATGAGTAGTGTAATGCAATATTAACAAATAACTTTTGTTAATAAAATTGTCTTTTAAAAAAATGGCGAAAAAATATACACACGTCTTATATACTTGGACAGATTTGTTATATCTATAGATCTATAAATAGATGATAAAAGGAAAAAATAGCTTAATTTTATTTCTTCAAACATACATTATTTGTTGTGATTGTTTCATTCTTTTTTATAGTTACAGGTTTGTGATTGTTTTATTCTTAATATTTATGTATATTTAACTATATTAAACAATTGTTGTGTCATGATGTATGTAGAGTTATAGGCTTAATCTCTTCTTAATCTTATATATCACAACCAACAATACATTTGGTAGCTTTTCCTTCATGGTTTCATTGTTTTACTCCTCCTTTTGCACCCATATTTTGGACTATGTGTTTTCTCACATAGGTTGCATTTGCTTTTATTTATTACTGTCCTTTTCAATTTTAATCAAAACATGCCTCGGTTGTTTCCATAACATCATAATAGTTTTCTCTTAAGCAATTTTCAGCCATCTCAAAAGTTTGAGCTAGTTGCTCCTAATCAACTGCCCCAACATGCAATCATGTTGAATAAAATCAAAACTTTGATAGTCTATGTTTGGTTCTATGGTGAGAAAAATTGATTTGAATGAATTGATTCTAACTAAAATTGTGTTGTGTTTGGATATATTCAACTAAAAGTGAGTTCAACATTAAATTTCAATATAAAAATCAATTTTAAAACTACAATTTATAGCTTCAAGTAGAATAAAAAAAAGTTATTCTTTTAACATAAAAAATATACTCTATTTATAATTTATTAAAGTATACCCAACCGGCATTGCAATTTTTGTTGAGTATATAGTACAAAAGTAATAGATATGAGTAAAGAAATGTTATAAATCTCATTCTTTTTTGAAAAGATTGGATGATCCTAAATTAATTTTTTAACATAGAAAAAAATATGTATTTTTAATCATCCGTGCAACGCGCAGGTTTATATCTAGTTAGGATTAGGATTAATTATATAAAGATTTTTTTTTTGGTATTTTTAAGCCTAAAAGTTTACAACACGCTGCGTTCCTATTCTAATCAGAACTGCTCCTATCAATCAGCCATGTCGACGACGACTCGGTCGATGTTCATCCCAGATGATCTTCTCACCGAGTTCCTGATATTACTTCCTGTGAAATCTCTACTTCGATTCAAGTGCGTAAGTAATTCCTGGAACACACTAATTTCCGATCCCAATTTTGTGAAATTTCATCTCAAGAAATCAAAATCACGAAATCCACACTTCACACTTGTCACTCATCACGTGAAAATGATCACGGGAGAATCTCCAGATGGTAGGGACGATGATTGCGAGAATGATTACAGTATCATTCCATATCCTATAAGTTCTTTTCTCGATAACCCTTCGTTTTCACTTTTTGCCGATCATAGCTATCTTTTGAGTGAAAAAGATTGCCTTGGTATAGCTGGTTTCTGTAATGGATTGATATGCTTAACAGGCTATGATTTATTCAGTAGCATGCTTGAATATGAGTACGAGTATTGGCTTAGATTATGGAACCCAGCCACTAGGGCAATTTCTGAAAAATTTGGGACTTTTCAAGATTTTCAAGGTTTCAACTTCAGTTTTGGCTGTGAATGTTCCACCGGCACTTATAAAGTGATTGCAGCACGTTATATTCGCGATCAATTGACAAGTGAGGTGAGAGTTTTTAGTGATAATGTTTGGAGGCATATTGAAAATTTTCCGATTGTTCCTCTTAATTTGTATAATGTAGACTTTGAGCCCGGTGCTGTATTTTTTAATGGCACTCTTAACTGGTTGGCTATTCACAATGACACCCCGTACATTTGGTATTTTAAGCAGCAAAATATTACAATTAAGCAGTTTGTTATTCTTTCACTTAATTTGGGGACTGAGACATACAATCAATATATGTTGCCTAGTGGTTTTGATGAGGTGCCGCCTGCGGAACCAACTGTTAGTGTGTTGGGGGATTGCCTTTGTTTTTCTTATCCTTACCAGGAAACTTATTTTGTTATATGGCAGATGAAGAAATTTGGAGATGAAAAGTCTTGGATTCAATTTCTTAAAATTAGTTATCACGATCTTCGATCAGACTATGACTTTAGTAGTGAAACTACGCTGAAGTATCATCTTCGATGCTTTCCAATGTTCCTTTCTAAAGATGGTAATACGCTAGCATTGTATATTACTGATCAAAATCAAGAAGTGCAAGCAATTCTCTATAATTGGAGAGAACAAAGAGTGGAGCGAACAAAAGTTAGCGTGCATAAAACTATTATTGATGATGGTAGTAATTGCAGTATGTTATATTGGCATTTGGCCAACATTTTTGTGGAAAGCTTAATTCCCATTTGTTGAAAGTAAGTTCATCTTTCTTGATTTATTTGTTTTGATATATATAAATTCATATATGTTTTTTTTGACGCAATAAATTCATATATGTTGTTTTCATATTAATAGATTATGTGAATATTCATTTTTATGATTATTAAACTAAGTGCGTGGGTCTATTTTTATGTTTAAAACTCATATATCTATTTGTATTTGAAGCCTAAAAACACTTGTACAAACACTATATTATTAGTACATGAGATATTGGATATTGTTCTTGCCTTCTCGGTCAGCTTTTGCTTACACCCTTTCAAGTGCATTTATTCAGATTTTGTTTTCAAGCATTAATTGATATTTTCCTACGTGCACGAGTGCCTTATTGTTGGGCAATGGAAACTGCTTTTGGATCATATGACTGAATTTCTATTATCATTTTTTATTCTGTATCCGTCAAAAATTTCTTCTCAATTTGTATGTTCATATCTGAAATTTTTATGAAGGGGACTAACAAATACTAATGCAAATGTTATAAATGTTTGGGAGTTATTTGAAACTTTTAAAGTGTTTGGGACCAAATTAAAACCTAAAATAAACATTTGGGAATTATTTGAAACTTTTAAAACGTTTGAGACTAAATTGAAACCTAAAATAAACGTTTGGGACCAAATATATAATTAAGTTTATAAACTAAAATATAAATCTTAAATTCGAATGATAACTATTTTAAATATAAATCTAAACTATATTTAAATATACAATATTTAGTCAAAATAAGTTATATAAATAGTACGCATTACTTTTTTGGGTGTACTATAACGAGCATGATGTGTGGAAAGTGACATAGCACTGCATAGATAATTATATAACAAATGCAGCAGGTTGTGTTGATATGTTGCAGAAAATAATTGCTGAACAGGAAGCGAAAACAGTGGCAAGAATTACCATGGTCTTATGGACAATTTGGTGGAGACGGAACGAACCAAAAGTGTTGGAACGACCTACTCCCATCGGTGTTCAATGTTACTCGGCGCGCTAGAGATGCATTACAGGATTGGAATTTCATGCAAATCAAGCAATATAGTGCTCACAGTGATGCTGCAAATACAGCAAATATTGTTTGGAATAAACCTGCTAATAATGATTGATGAATCTCTAAAATGTAATATAGATACTGCTTGCTATGCAGATTATATTTACTACTCTGTCGGCCCTTGTATCCGCGATAGAGATGGAAGATTTGTGCAAGCATTCATGAAAAAATCATAGCATTTTCTTTTGACTTAGTTCAAGCTTCTCATTTTTTGCTAATCCCCAAATTTTTAATGTTTGTCCTTCTTATATTGAACATATTATCATAAATAAAATGAACTAAGTTTGCTTGTGTCAAAAAAAAATCTTCTAAGAAAATTTAGGCATTACTCTCAAGGCTCGATTTGTTTAATTTATCTTCTTCTTTTCTTCTTCTTCTTCTTCTTCTTGTGCATAGTTAACTTTACATTATGATCGAGGTACAATATCCAACCATACAAATTGAATAACAAATAATTCACCTTATATTTATTGGAGAAATTGCTGCAGCAATAACCTAAATCAAGATAAACTTGGATTTGCAAAATAAATATATCTTTTTATTTTCTTTTAAAACCACAAATTCTAGCGAACTTAGATGCGGTGGACTTGTTCGCCGATTCATGTTCTTTATTTTTTAGCGAACTTGAATGAATAAATATCATTGTTATTGTTGGGCCTTAGCCCAATTATGTAACAAGCCTAGCCCAAAACACATTGTAATAAGCCTATATAAGGCATTGAAGTTGAATGAGAAAGTAATAGTGTAGTTTTCACAACAATTGGTATCAGTTTTGGACCCCCCTTTTCAGGGCCATAACTGTAAAAATGAAAGTTAGTTGCAACTAACTTTTTCACACTCGCGCACGCAACTACCTTCTTTCTTGATCTTTCTTCATCATATTCACCATTCTTCAACAGTTTCTTCTGCATTTCCATGGCAGATTCAACCTTCGTTCCCACATCCATACCCAAATTCGATGGCTACTACGATCATTGGTCCATGCTTATGGAGAATTTGCTCCAATCTAGCAAAATTTGGGATGTTGTCGCCAATGGCGTTTATGCAGCTCCGGCGAATGCAACTACAGAACAACTTGCACAAGCTATTGCAAGCAATTTGCAAGATCGCAGAGCCAAGAACTACTTGTTTCAAGCAATTGATGGAATGATTCTTGAAACCATTCTTACTCGTGACACTGCAAAACAGATTTGGGATTCCCTGAAACAGAAGAATGAAGGCTTTACGAAGGTGAAGCGTGCGCAGTTGCAATCCCTGCGACGTGAATTTGAGATCTTGACCATGAAAGATGGTGAAACAGTTACCCAGTACTTTGCAAGAACCCTTACAATTGCAAATCGCATGAAGCTCATGGTGAAACCGTCGAACAAGTGATGATAGTTGAAAAGATTCTGCGTTCTATGACTCAACACTTCAACTATGTGGTTTGTTCGATTGAAGAGTCCAATGACGTTACCACGTTGTCCATTGATGCTTTACAAAGTAGTCTTTTACTTCATGAACAACACATGACCATTCAGAAGGAAGAAGAGCAAGCGCTGAAGGTATCAAATTCCACTACACGTGGTTCCTACCGTGGTCGTGGACGTGGTACTCGTGGTAGAGGGAGGGGAAGACAATATAAAGCACGTGTTGAATGCTATCATTGCCATAAGCTTGGCCATTATCAGAATGAATGTCCAGATTGGGATGAAAATGGCGCAAATTTTGCAGAATTTGATGAGGAAGCTGAGATGTTGTTGATGGCACATAATGATACTAGCACTGCTGCACAAGAAGAGGTGTGGTTTCTAGACTCTGGCTGTAGTAACCATATGGTAGGAAATAAGGAATGGCTATTCAACTTTGATGATTCATTTCGTGAATCAGTAAAGCTAGGTGACAATTCAAGAATGTCTGTGATGAGGAAGGGAAATTTGAAGCTCCATATAGGTGGGATAACTCAAGTGATCACTGAAGTATATTACTTACCAGGGTTGAAGAGTCTGCTAAGTATAGGGCAATTGCAACAGAAGAATCTCACTATCATCTTTGAAAAAGACACCTGCAAAGTGTTTCATGAAGAAAAAGGACTAATAATGTCAACAAAGATGTCACCTAATAGAATGTATGTGGTGTTTGCACTAGTTCTCATCCCTGCTTGCATGAAGGTCACTCAAGAACAAACTCATCTATGGCATCATAGATATGGACACCTGAGTTACAAAGGCTTACACACTTTGAATGCCAAAGACATGGTTAAAGGATTACAAGAGCTGCAAAAATAAAATGAAACATGTACAAATTGCTTAGTTGGTAAGCAACACAGAGATGCCATTCCTAAACAAAGTAATTGGAGAACTTCAATGAAATTGGAATTGATACACTCTGATATCTGTGGACCCATTACACCAGCATCAAATGCTAACAACAGGTACTTCATTACCTTTATTGATGAATACACTAGAAAAACCTGGATATATTTCTTGCATGATAAGTCAACTGCATTTGAAGTCTTTAATAAATTTAAAGCCTTAGTTGAAAATGAATCACAATGCAAAATTAAGTGTCTTATAACTAATAGAGGTGGGGAATTTACTTCCAATGAATTTAATGAATTTTGCAGCACTAATGGAATCAAGAGGCAACTGACAACTGCTTATACTCCCCAGCAAAATGGGGTAGCTGAGAGAAGAAACAGAACCATAATGAATATGGTAAGAAGCATACTAGTTGGAAGAAAGGTTCCCAAAGTCTTCTGGCCTGAGGCAGCAAAGTGGTCCATTCATGTGTTAAATAAGTGACCAACTCTATCTGTTAAAAACATTACACCAGAAGAAGCATGGACTGAGCATAAGCCATTTGTTGATCATTTTAGAGTCTTTGGTTGTGTTGCACATGTACATATCTCTGATGTGCATAGGAAGAAGCTAGATGGGAAAAGTGTCAAATGCATCTTGTTGGGTGTTAGTGATGAATCAAAGGCTTACAAGTTGTATGATCCTATAGCAAAGAAAATAATAGTAAGCAGAGATGTTGTGTTTGAAGAACACAAGTCATGGAATTGGGATGAAGAGAATATTACTTGCAACACAAGTAATGATTTTGAAATTAATGAAAAAGCTGAAAATGAGATAGGTCAACCAGTTGACCACAATCATGATAATGAAGCATTAGTTGAAAATAATGGAAATGAGTCACCAGCTTCATCAGACATGGATACTTCAGATGATGATGATGACATTGGTGCAGATGAGCATGTTGCAGCTGCTGGTGCAGAGGATCTACCTCCAAGGGTAAAAAGAAAGCCAGGACATTTTGATGATTATGTCAATGGTGAAGAGTTTGATGAGGACAATGAATTGCACAACTTGGCTATATTCAGTTCAAATGAGGATCCTGTTACATTTGAGGAATCGACCAAACAACTAATATGGAGGAAGGTTATGGATCAAGAAATGTCTTCCATTGAAAGCAATGATACTTGGGAATTAACTTCTCTACCACCAGGTGCCAAGAGAATTGGTGTTAAATGGGTATTCAAAACTAAGTATAATGAGAAGGGTGATATAGAGAAACACAAAGCTAGATTAGTGGCAAAAGGATACTCCTAACAATATGGAATTGATTACAAAGAGGTGTTTGCACCTGTAGCTAGGTGGGATACAATTAGAACCATATTGTCTCTAGCTACAAGTAAAGGTTGGGAAGTCTATCAATTTGATGTTAAAAGCGCTTTCTTACATGGGGAAATTGAAGAAGAAGTCTATGTTGATCAACCAGCTGGTTACAAGAAGGGAGGTGATGGTATGGTGTATAGACTAAAGAAAGCTCTATATGGACTCAAGCAAGCACCACGTGCTTGGTATAGCAAAATTGAAGCTTATTTCTGTCAAGAAGGATTTGAGAAGTGTCCTCATGAACACACACTTTTTGTGAAACAATCAAATCATGGTAAGGTGTTGATTGTCAGCTTATATGTTGATGATTTGATAATAACAGGAAATAATGAGGAAATGTGTATCAGCTTCAAAAAATCAATGGAAAGTGTGTTTGCAATGACTGATTTAGGGAAAATATGATATTTTCTTGGTGTTGAAGTTAGACAAGATGAAAGTGGAATCTTCGTACATCAACAGAAATATGCCACAGAGATTTGGCATGGAAAATTGCAATAAGGTTTGTAATCCTATTGTCCCTGGATGTAAGCTAACTAAGGATATGACTGGCAAAGAAGTGGATAGCAAAAGGTATAAGCAAATGGTTGGCAGTTTGATGTACTTACTTGCAACTAGACCTGACTTATGCTATTCAGTGTGCTTGATTGCTAGATATATGGAAAAACCAACAGAGCTACATATGGCAGGAGTAAAAAGAATACTTAGATATTTGAAAGGAACTGTCAGTTATGGCATTCAATATGAGAAGGAAAGCTGAGTGAGTTAGTAGGATGGTCAGATTCTGATTATGCTGGTGATTATGATGACATAAAGAGTACTTCAGGATATGTTTTTAGCATTGGTTCAGGAGCTATCTCATGGTCTTCAAAGAAGCAGCCAATTGTGACTTTATCAACAACAGAAGCTGAGTTTGTTTCAGCTGTTTCATGTGCTTGTCAAGCAATATGGTTAGAAAGGATCATTACTCAACTTGATCAATCAAGGAGTGTTACTAGCAGGGAAGGAATTGTTATCTATTGTGATAATAGTTCAAGCATAAAATTGTCAAAAAAATCCTGTAATGCATGGAAGGAGCAAGCATATTGATGTCAGGTTTCATTTCTAAAGAAATTTAAGCAAGGAAGGAAGAATTAAAATGGAACATTGCAGCACCAAAGATCAATTGGCAGATATCATGACAAAGCCACTAAAGCTGGAGATATTTCAAGACTTGAGAAATAGATTGGGTTTGTGTAGCTATGTGCATGAAAATTGATTGAGTTGATAGCACATATGTTTGTTTTACTGTCTTAGTGCTTCTGATAGCACATGTGTTTGTTTTTGATGTTTTAAACTGATATAAGCTCATATAAGCTCTTTTACATAAGCGCTTTTGCTTATAAGCTTTTTTCTTTTGTTGATTGTATTCGGTTTAAGGGAGGGATTGTTGGGCCTTAGCCCAATTATGTAACAAACCTATCCCAAAACACATTGTAATAAGCTTATATAAGACATTGAAGTTGAGTGAGAAAGTAGTAGTGTAGTTTTCACAACAATTTTTGTATAAAAAAAGTATATTTTTAACTAGTATTTATATATACTACAACCTCGGTTCTTAATTATAAGATCCTTTTGAAAAAAATCTTTATCCCTTTTTATATATAAGATTATCTTTGAGCAGCAAGGGAATATATATATATATATATATATATATATATATATATATATTTTAAAGCAAAAACTTCACTAGGCAAGAGTTAAACTCACCCAGGACATATATTATACATAATAAGACGAAAAAAGTACAAGAACTACTAAATCCACCACGCCGTAGAATTCTCTACCTAAAATTTTCAATAATTTTCTTTTTCTTCTCAAAATAGTCTTTGAAAATCTCAATCATATACACCAATAAATTGCAATACATAGAATACAAAATAATTACCACAGGATACTAGAAGTACACACAATCATAAACCCACATCTAAAGAAGCAAAAAATACCAAAATCCGCCTAAAAAGATCGTAAAACACCAAAAACACACATCAACAACGGAAAAAGAAGCTAATTACTCAAAATTCAAATGGGCATAGCATAACGACAAAGGGGACATACATGACTTGTTTGTAGCCACTTTACAATACAATTATAGTGAAATATGTGACCACATGCCATTGTTGATACCTTCACTTCATCATCACTATCACCACCTTCTTCTAAATCATCATGAAATTTTTCCATGCATATGCAACAACTCCGAGGAAGTGAATAACATTTAAGAGAAGAAACAGCTTCATTGGATGCAGGAATCATATTTACAACCTCATGAATTACTCTTTCTTCATAATGTTTCATCTCCACCGTAATTTTTAAATCAATAGGAATCTCTATGACATGATCGGTAACTTGTTCCGCAAGTCGAAAAGATTCGGGGAAACCAAAAATCTCTTTAACCTTATATATAAATTTCAATGATAGTATGCTAAGGTTTTCAGAATTATTGAAATATGGACAAGAGAATGAGAATCCTTGTAAGTGTAACCAAAGGAAATCTTGGTTTTGTGTGAAGAATTCATTGCAATTTATAAGTATTGAGGTTGTAAACGAACATTGTTCAATTGTAATAGTTCCATCAGTTGAGGAGAAATCATGATGGGTAACACTAACAGTGACATTAAACCTGAACAAATCTGACATGTTATGTGGCCTCACGTTTTTAACTTGACAATAAAAACATGAAATTTTTTCTCGTATCATAGTAATTAACTAATTATAAACGGAGGTGATTAGTACTTTTTTTATCATTATTCATTGATATATATATATAACTCTGTACGTAGAGTTACAAAAAAATATAATTATTTTTAGATCATACTACTTATCTTAAAAAACAAACAAATTTTAAAAATTCTAAACTAAAATATAAATCTTAAATCTCAATGATATCTATTTAAAATATAAATCTAAAATATATTTAAATATAAAATCTTTCTAGAAATATTTAAGCAATATTATCAACAGAAGGCTCAATTTTTTGTTTTTTCTTCTTCCCGTGTATACTTAACTTTAAATTTATTTTGTATGTAAGGTGATATCCAACAATACAATGTTTTTTTTTCCTTACGGATCCAACAATAGCAACAAAGAATAGCAACAATAGCAATTTGCTGCACCAATAACCCCAAATCAAGATAAACTAGGATTTGTTTTCTTTTCTTTTGAAACCACAAATCCTAAGATAAGTAAAAATAGAATAAAAAAGAGTTAAGCACTAAAAGATAAGTCCAACATATATGGAGGGCTGGGGCTATTTATAATAACTTTTTCTTTTAATTTAGAGATAAATATATTTTTGCTTCTTATAAGATACGGACATTTTAAGTTTAGTTTTTAATTATAAATTTTGTCTGAATACAGTGTTTAGTTACTGTTAAAATTAAATTTGTTTAGTTAACCTCATTTTTTTAGATTTTTAAATGATTTTTTGCGGGTATGTTTATCACTTCATAAAATGTTCATTTACCAAAATTTAATTATTGTTGGTACTAAATTTTTGAATGATTTTTGCAGGTATGTTTTTACATTAGCCATTGACGAGAAGAAATCTAAAAGCCAAATTTATGGATTTTCATTTAGCTTTCTAAATAATTTGCAGGATGGTCAAAGGTAGAATGGTTGTTAAAAAGGATGTGGTTGTGAGTGCAGTGGGTTTACACAACAAGATTACAAATATACAAGTACTGAATATTGTTGCTTTAGCATAATACATACTAACAAACTTTTAAGATTTTGAACACTTTGTTGTTTTGAATAATGTTTGAAAAATTAAATCTTATTTTATAATATTTTAGATAATTTGTACTTCAGACAAAAAGTTTACGATGAATTGACGAAACAAATCTTAGCATAAGTAACTATTTATATTATTCTTTATAACACGAGCATTGCATGCATTTCTGCAACAACTAAATAAATATATATATATACTATTAATATTGCATTGGTATTTGATTTTCTCTCCTTCTACATGTGTTGCTCAATTATATATAATAAACTTGTTACTAGTTTGTCTCTAAAGGAATCTTAATGTAATGAGTATGATGAATTTCTTCCTATTTCTGTTCCTTTTTATATTTCTTCTTTTCCACCCCATTTCTGCATCAAATTTTCACAAAATCAAACAATTAACATTTGATCTGCATTCTGAATCTGAACAAGCATCCTCACATGACACACCACCATCATCACCAACCAGATACTTTGAGGTAACAAAACCAATTGAACTTCCAAAAACAAAACCATGTTCATACCACATTCTCCACCACCATTTTGGCAACACTTATAACAAACCTCCAGTTGTTGCTAATTACACCCCTCCCTCTACTTGCACATCTAAAAAAATCTCCAAAATTGTCCTCGAATGGAAGGCGAGATCAAAAGGAAAACAATTCGATCGCATCTTTGGCGTGTGGCTTGGTGGTGTTGAGTTACTCAGAAGCTGCACAGCAGAACCAAGACCTAATGGGATTGTTTGGACTGTTGAAAAAGACATCACAAGGTACCAATCTTTGTTATTGAATCAACAAAATCAAACTCTAATTGTTTATTTGGGAAATATTCTTGACAAAATTAATACTGGTGTTTACCATGTTGATATCACTATTCACTTTTACCCTTCTGATGTGAACACTTTTAATAATCATCATGAGATAAAAAAGTTCAAATCTTTAGCATATGGAGGTGATTTTCATCCAGATTTGATCTTGCCCATTTCAAGAAATCTCCCACTGAATGATGGGTTATGGTTCCAAATTCAGAATTCCAGTAATGTATGCTTGAAAGAGTTCATAGTTCCACAAAATGTATATAGAGCTGTATTAGAGGTTTATGTTTCATTTCATGAGAATGATGAAGGTTGGTATTTTAATCCTTCAAATGAATATCTTGATGCAAATAACATTACTGATACACCTGGTAATGGACCCTTTAGAGAGGTTGTGATTACTCTTGATAAAATGGTTGTTGGTTCAGTATGGCCTTTTACAGTGATTTACACTGGAGGGATTAATCCTCTCTTGTGGAGACCGATTACTGGTATTGGTTCATTTGATCTTCCATCTTATGATATTGAAATTACACCTTTTTTAGGGAAAATATTGGATGGAAACACTCATTTGTTTCAGTTCCGCGTAACGAATGCATTGAATGTTTGGTATATAGATGCAAATTTACATCTCTGGTTGGATGGAAAGAGCAGTAGAACAAAAGGAGAACTCATGAATTACATTGACAGACCTTTGGTTGAATTTCTGGTATCTGACTTTAATGGTTTAAATGGAACATTCTTTACTAGTGTAAAGAAATCATTTTTGTCTAGTGGATGGGTTAAGTCCTCCTTTGGTAACATCACAACCAGTTTTGTTCAAGATTTTGATTACAACAACTCAATGGTTATGACGAAGAATGGGGGCAAACAAACGGTGAATCAAATAATTGTTTTCAACAACAGTGTTCTAGCAAAACTTCCATCACCCTTTCGAGATTCAGTTGATAACACAAATAGAAGTTTTTTCCTTTACTTGGATGTGGATAAACTTGAGCAGGATAATGATACTTATTTATCAGTTTCAAATTTTACATTAGGCATTGATGAAAAGAAGTCTAAAAGCCAAGATTATGGATTTTCGCATAGCTTTCTAAATAATCTGCAGGATGGTCAAGGTACAATGGTTGTTGAAAAAGATATGATTGTGAGTGCAGTGGGTGAAACACAACAGGATTACAAATACACAAGTAATGAATATTGTTACTTCAGGAAAATTGGTTGCTCAAATTACACTATTCTTTATGATGAAGTCAAAGATTCATGCAACAATAAAAGTCACTCTCATTCTGATCTTGGTTTTATCAGAATGTTTACTGTTAAGCTCTAGAGTTCCTCTCTTGCTCCAAATCCAATCATGGAGATTATCTCTGCAGTGGTTGTGTCCAACTCTTTTCATTTTGCAACTAAGGTTTTTCAGTCTCTTGTCCTAGTTTTTAAGTGTAGAGAAGTGGAGAATCCAGAATTGGAATCCCAACCCCTTCAATATTGTCTCTAGTACCTATCAACTTAGCTACACTCTCTTGTATTGTTTTTTTTACTGATATTCAATGATGATATTGTGATGTGCATTGAATGGTTCTGTAATGGTTTTCTGATGCTCCTATGTTGGAAATCAATATGAGTGAATTATGTTGATGATCTCACAATTAAAATTTGTTGAGCCGCACAATTATAAAATATACGAGTAAAAAACAGGTACATTTGTTTAACTAAAAAACACGTGAACAAGTTAAACATTTTCTTAAATAAAAATCATTCTTCTTGGAGATTTGTATTTTGCATTTTTGTCATATAAATTTGTTGTGTAATTGTTCCGTTTTAAAATGAGTGTCGGGGGAATTGTAAGTAAATACAGTTGTGAAAAAAAGAAGAAAAAAAAGGTTGTGCAGGCAAGGCCTTTGTTAAAATATCAATGAGTCAATGTTGTGCCTTTGGGTGGCTCCATTTATAAACTTCAGTTAAGTCAAGTTCAAACTATTATCTGATAATAACGAAGTACCAAAGGGAATGAGAGAAATATATAATTTAACACCTACGAAATATATAGTAAATTGGTCCAAGTAATTGGTAAAACCTATCAACATTCACATCGAATATGTGATAGTCTGGAAACAGTTTGCAGGAGTTTCAAAGAAGATAAATATATACGCAAGAAGCAAATTAAAGGATCAAACCCTGAGCAGGAGCAGGACCGCGCCTGGGAGACTGCTGCTCACTTGCTGCTGCTGCTTTTGGGGACTCAGAAACGACCTGTGCATGCTGTTCTTCAGCCTCTCGTTTCTTTTGCTGCTCTTCATTCTCCACTTTCTCTTTTGTTTTCTGACCTACTTCCGCAGCTGCCTTAGAAACCCTATTAAAAGCACCCGTTACCCAAGTGGCCCCAGTAAGTATATAGCGGTTCTTCATTATGGCAGAACCAGCAGTGCTGACTGTCTGTTCTGCAGCTGCAAATGCTGTTTTTGTCTTTTCTGAAACCAGAAACTTTTGATCCACTTCTCGAACTTTATCACTCACAACTGTAGCACCAGCACCTATTTTCTCGCTAAGCCCAAATTTTTGATCAACAGATGCAACCGTTGCTGACGCTGTCGATGATAACTGGAGCTTCTCATCAAAAGCCTTTGCTTTGTTGACTGCATCTTTCCCTAAAATAAATCCTTTAGCTGCCATGCTGGAGACAACATCCTCTGCCTTCCGCAAAGCAGATTCAGTTTCACCAGGAGTTTTAGTTTCATTTACCTGCAAAATTTGACATAGTTGTAAGGCCGAAGGAACCTGCTTATATACAATAAAAAATAGAAGGTCTAAGCCAAGCTCACAGATGAAACCAAGGCACCAGGTGGAAGTTGGTAATCTGGATCCAGAGTTATTGTAACCGAGAGGTCAACTATAGTTGCTCCCTGAAATAAGTGAAACTATGTTATATTTGGTTATATACGATGCAGCTGAGACTAACTTATTCACAAAAGAGAAATGAAGCACGTTGTGAACTCATAACTACATTCAATCATACAACTACATTAGATACTACAATCAGATACATATCCTACATATACAATAGGTGACAAGCTATTCTTTCCAATTACCACAAAAAATAACCCCACCCAGAAGGAAATAGCTACTGGGCTAGTAAGCCATTTACCAAAATATCAATCTTGTACTGAAGAACGATTGAAACAAATATAACTTGCATCAGTCCTTATTATACTTCAGTATGCATTAGAGACTATATTTAATATTTCAATAGTATTTTAGTAAAATTATTATAATGATTAACTTGTTATTTATCTTTTAAAATTCTTGTGAATAACCTTAAATGTGGTCACTTAATTTTGGGAGGATGAGATATTGAGTGATGGTAAATGGATTACCGATAGCAATACTGCGGTCTCAGCTCCCTGTGAATCCTTGAAGGTAACATAAGCAATTTGAGATCGTTCATCATGACTGTATCAATATATAGAAATTAAGAATTAAGAATTGCATAACAAAAACGAAAGCACTCTAAAAAAAGTGGCCGTACAAAACCAAGTGCAGTAACTGACCTCCTTAGGTCGACATAATGAATGTCACCAGAAAAAGAAAAGAACTCCTGAATGTCCCGCTCGGTTGCGCCCAAGGAAACGTTACTGACTTTAACAGTTTTTATCTGAACAAAGAAGAATAAGGCAATTATTAAAAAGTCTAAAACAATGAGTACCTACCTCTGGATATGGATATGCATTAAATTTGTGAAACCTCACTCGGTGAAGAATTCAAAGCATATTACTCATCTATACCGACTATCAAAGCAAAAATACCTTATGATATTTCTTGTCAGTATGTTATAATGATATCTATGATTGCTTTTCATAACAACGACTTAAAAATTTATAAAATCACAGGTAAACAGGGACAAGAAAAGATGATGCTGAGTTCAAAGATTCATAAAATAATTGAGAAAAAAATGAGAGAGGAGGTAAAAACCTTAAAGCTTATCATTTGACCAAGATCATACACCAAGATCATACATTTACGTAACACTTTAAAAGGATAAGTCATAAATGTCTATGTCTTTCCTTATACACAATTTTTTTTTTTTGGTTTTTACCACCAGTTTAAACCGGTTCGGGGGTCAGTTCTGGCATCAAGTGGTTCCAGCCCCCTCCCGATCGCAGTTGCGGGGGATCGAACCGCGGTCCTCTCTACCAAGTTCAGTGTCAATCACCACTGAACCAACTAACGATTGGTTAATATACAATTTTATTTGAAAGGTATTATCAATATCATATCATAGACATATAAATATTCCACAGTCAGACAGCTAGTACTTTAAAGTTGCTAGAATATCTAGAAATTTTCCCATAATATCTTTAACATTATATAGTTCATGATATCACTCCTTTTTTTTTTTTTTTATAAACATATCACTCCTTATTTAATTAAGGCGTGTTCATTTCATGGTTTGGGTTTGTCCCTGACTAAACCATATCCAAAAATAAACCACTTTCAATCCTTTTCCCTTATTTTATCAGTTATAACAATATTTTTTTTACAAAAAGGTTATAACAATTAGAAAGTATGAATAACAACATTCCACAAAAATATTAGATAAACTAAAAAATAAAAAATCAGAAAGAAAAAAAAGCAGCATCTATGAAGAAAATTTCATGCTTATATCATGTTTCACACAACACAACTCTATTAATTAGTGATAGGAACTTCAGAATTATGTGGCTTTCAAGTCTCACACAGAGTAGTATAAGATGCTTGGTGGATTATCAAAGTGGCTTAATGTTCCCCTTTGATAGCTAGCTTTTAAGCTAGAGTTCTCCTAAAGCTTGAATACCTATCATTTACCGAGTGGCGTGATCAAGAAGGTTGTGTAGCCCATATGGTAGATGAAACATGCAAATCACTATAAAAACCACACCACACAACCTATGGACACCTCCATTATCCCATTCACATAATCACAAAGGGTAACAAAAAACACCAAAGAAAGCCCCCAAAAAGTACTCAATCAACTTTAGATAGTTCCCAATTCAATACAATTCTCTTGAAACGATGCAAGCACCGATTGGCGATTGCTATGTTTTAAACCTTTGATAGCAAACTTAATAATCAATCACAAAACAATGTAATTTCAGCAAGACTTAAATGATGTTTTGGTCCCTGTAAGTTGGCGTGTTTTTGGTTTTAGTCCCTGTATTTTTATTTTTTTGAAATTGATCCCTGAATATTAAAATTATTTTGATTTTAGTCCCTAAAGTCAAAATCTGCAGGAAAATTCAAAGGAAAACAACAGATTATCTTACGGATTTTGACGGGACTAAAATCAAAATGCTTTTAACATCCAGGGATCAATTTCAAAAAAATAAAAATACAGGGACTTAAACCAAAAACACGCCAACTTACCGGGACCAAAACATCATTTAAGCCTTTCAGCAATCATGTATACAATTATACTTATGATACCAAACGCTACATAATCGTCAGCAAAATCAATATACAAAGGTTAAATCAAAAAACTAATCAAACATTAAAAAAAAGGAAAAATCATAATATGCATGCAACAAGATGATCGGAAATTTCTTAACCTAACGAAGGAATTCGATATGTAAGCGAATATAGAGAAAGAAAACTCACCGACATCGGAAGAGTTTTCCGGTGATCGGAAACGGTTTGATAGAAATTAAACTGATTTGGGTGGAGCGAGCACGTCGTGGTGTGATTAGCGAGGACAGAGTATAGAAGAAACTGTTTCTGTAAGATTTAAGAGGGATTGATCGCACGTGTGTCAGGATGTGTCGCGCGTGCGAGTACTGCCATGGATTTCAAGTGCTATGCACGAAATCACGTGAATGACCCACCTGTCCTGATACCAACTCATAACAATATTTTTTTGTTGGCGAGTGCTTTTGGTTTTAGTTTCTATAAATTATATTTTTAAAAATTTATTTAAAGTTGTTAAAATTATTTTGGTTTAGTGTTCAAAGTTAAAATCCAATGAAAATTAGAAGGATAATCTGCATAAAACTTTTAAATTTTTTTGCGGATTTTAGTTTTAAATACTAAAACTAAAATATTTTAAATATTTAAGAATTAATTCCAAAAAAAATAACATACAGAAACTAAAATTAAAGACACGCGAAATTACAGAGACCAAAAGATCATTTAAACATATTTTTTTGGTTACATATATTAATATATTCTTGCCAATGAATATTAAAAAAAAATTGTTACAATCATTTTGATGTATGTTAAAATCATTTTAGTCTCTATATCATTTTTTTAGAAATTTATTTATGTATGTTAAAATCATTTTGATTTTAGTTCATAGAAAATAAAAATTTACAGGAAAATTCAAAAGAAAAATCTGCAAATTTTAAATTTGCACGAAAATTTAAACAAAACATTTGCTGATTTCCATACAGATTTAAGCATTTAAGGATTAAAACTAAAAGATTTTAAACATACATTGATGAATTCGTAAAAATAAAATACATAACTAAATAAAAAATGCAGGTACATATAAGGACGAAAATGTCATTTAACCCAAATAAAAAAAATATTTGGAACCAAGTTTTATTTAGAACCCACTTCTTCTCACATGAAAGAAGATTGCAAAAAGTTGTGGGACCCACACTATTTGGAACTCTCCCATAATTTTTTGCAGTTGAAACAAATGAAATGGACCATCTTTCTCCAATTTTTCTCTTTAACAAACTCTCTCTTCACAATTTCTCTTGAAACAAAGAGACCATTAGTGATATGTGTTTTGAACCGGCCAAATGATTCGATTACTCAATAAAGATCCACTTGTATGGTAAAACTCAATTAAGTATCAAATTTAATTGTGTCTCTCACGCTTATGTAAGGAACACTTCATTTGTTATTAAGGTAGCCTTAGTCTCTCATTCTCATAAATTATATTCCACCTCATTTCTCTACTAACTTGAGTGTCAGAGTGTCTTTGCAATAACACCCTAACATCTCCATGGATCTTTTGCAGGTACATCCCCTCTTTCATGACATCTCTATAGATTCCGACAATTCCCCTCATCGATCCATCAACACTATGAGATCCCAAGTTTTCGTTTAGAACAATATGGGTATAAATAGAGAAAAAAGAATATATAATGGCAGTATAAAATAATTTTACATTGTCAATTAATAACGATCATGTTTTTCGTCATATCACTCAATAACATAGAAGATTAATGCTTTTCAATTGGATGATCGTGTAAAATAATTTTATATTGTCGATGTATCTCCTTCAAACTCATATAAATATATGGATAATTTATAGTATCATTTTACTTTCTTTTCTTTCACTTTGATTTCCACCAAACAATTAAAAAGCATTCTACTTTCTACTAGTCTACACTCTCTTTTAACTTTCTTTCCTTCCACTCCACTTTGTTCATTGTTCAGTCATCCAAACATAGCATAAGATGCCACATGTATAATGGAGCTAAACACGTGTGTTATGGGTCCACGTGGCAAGAAATGAGGAACTGCAAAGTGTGTGTCTTTCTTCATCTTCCCCGGCACGCTACGCATACAACACCATTTTCATCATTTCAAATTCCAACACTTCCAATTTCACCAAATTCCGATCACAATTTCACCGATTTTCATCAGAATGAGTTTTCAAGACATAGCCGGGCGGCGAAACCAAATGAACGGCAAACAAAACCCGACGCAAGCGGTTGCTTCCGGTATATTCCAGATCAACACCGCCGTCTCCACTTTTCAAAGACTCGTTAACACTCTCGGAACCCCCAAAGACACGCCAGAACTCCGCGACAAACTGTGAGTCAGCGATCACTGCATCACTCTTTCACTGCATAATTCCTAATTAAATCGATCGCTTTCTTAGTTTCATCATTTTCTGAATAGGTTTTCTCTGTTTTTGTAACTGACAGGCACAAGACGAGACTTCATATTGGACAATTGGTGAAGGATACATCCGATAAACTTAAGCAAGCTAGTGAAATTGATCATCATTCTGATGTTAATGTGAGTTTCAATTTTAATTGCATGTATGTGCATATTATTATGTTCAATTTAGATGAAATTAATTAATTAGGGTTAATAGGTCGATACTTATGTTCAAGTTTTTGACTAGTTGTTACGGTTGCAGCTGTGGTTGCATTGTATTTCTATTGTGATTCTATTTTATGAAAAATTGTGGAGACTGTAATTGTAATCTAAGAGGTTGTTACTAGGCTGTCACTGCAATTGCGGTTGTAAACCGCATTAAAACCATATATGTGCTATAACTGTTTATTGCATAGTTATCAAATCGAGTTTTGAATGGTGAATTGAAGACCTATTTTTTGAACTGTAATCGAATCATATTATGAAACATAGAAGATACATTACCATAAAAATATGGCATTTTTAACTTAAAACACGATACATACATTCTAAAATTGTAAGATGATATATTGTATATGAAACTCGGTAATTCAAAATTCATGTCATATTTCAAATGACTAAAAACAATGACTTGCTTGCTATACAAACTTGACAAAAAAAAGTGTCTGACTATACTAACTTTAGGCAATGATTCGTTCGAATAGATCATGTTCTTAATTGATGATAATTAACTGGGATTCAAGATGAGGTTCAGTTAAAAATAGATGTGCACTAGAGCTTTGTATCAATTGTGTTGATGTACTTGTGACATGATCTTTAATTCTATTTACTTGAAAATAAATTGAGAAGAGGTCTTCAATTCTCCTTACTGTATTTGCAGGCAACCAAGAAGATAGCAGATGCTAAATTGGCCAAAGATTTTCAAGCAGTGTTGAAAGAATTTCAGAAGGCACAACATCTTGCAGCTGAGAGGGAGACAGCTTACACTCCTTTTGTTCCACAAGCAGTTCAGCCGTCCAGGTGACTGACCAAATGTTATTGGAGTTTAATAGTGGAAGAGACAAAACTGCTAATTATTGATGTTGCTACTAGTTTAGTTTCTATTACCTATTCATACAAATGTGCAATACTTATAGCATGGGCTTTTCTTTCTGCCCTGCAGCTATACAGTCGGCGAAGTGGGCGTTAGTTCCGATAAAAGTCAAGAACAGCAGGCTCTTCTTGTGGAATCCAAAAGGTGATTTTTGTACCTTACTTCCTAGCAAATGAAGTGATTTGCAGATCCATTTCACGATATTATTTATTTAAAATATTTTGAAATATCTACCCTCCTCATAAACTTCAGATAAGTTTGCAATATAATATGATGTGTTAAAACAATATTTTGAATGTAATTTTAGATCAAATGTTAGAGTCATATACATTTGCAAAATTATGTGGCGAGAAAATATAACTGATGCAGGATTAATTTGATATGAAAAACTCAACTTCAGTTATTTTTCAAATGGTTGCTTCTTAAACTCGACCTATAGTATTATTTATATATGTAATTTATATTATGTTGAAATGGAATTAATACCAATAGGTGTCTTCGTTTTTCTAAGTTTTCTGGGTGGCGTGAAGAATGTGGTGACATATCAATGGCATTGGCAGCACTCTTCCACATGAAAATAAATTTGATGAAAAACTGAACTTGCATTTGTATTATCAGAAGGCTCCTTTTCAAAATTTAAGCATTTGCATTATTTTAGTTCCTTAGCCTTTGCATTATTCATGCTGCAGACAGGAAGTAATAGCCTTAGATAACGAGATTTCCTTCAATGAGGCTATCATCGAGGAAAGAGAACAAGGCATTCAAGAAGTACAGCAGCAGATAGGTGAAGTAAATGAGATCTTCAAAGATCTGGCTGTGCTTGTTCATGAGCAAGGAGCAATGATTGGTAATTAGTCCCCTGATCCCTCCCATCCTTTATTTTTTCTAATTATACATCCTCTATCAACTTTAATTTTATTGGTTTAGGACTTTAGGCTAATTTTTATTAATTGATGCTTTTTTTTACAGTAGTTAATGGATGTTAAGAATTTCATTTTGTAGATGATATTGGGTCCAACATTGAGAATTCTCATGAAGCCACTGTCCAAGCAAAATCGCAACTTGTTCAAGCTTCAAAGACACAAAGATCAAATTCATCTTTGGTATATATAAACTTTCCTTTTATGATAGGATTGATGCTTTTAAGTATCCCCTTCCTCCCACCCACCACATTAATTTAGATGTGGGAATTCATGAGTAGATATAGTAGATGCAATGGTTTAGTGAATTGAAACCTTCTTCACATGTTGTACTGAACTTAAATAAGGCTATAGCCTACAGAGTATATGGTTCATAACTTTAGGAATGAAAAAGGCCAAGTTACACACAGTTTAACTTAATAGTATGCGGGCATTGGTTGCATTGAGTACGATTTTCAGTTTGCATACAGTGCATACCATTTTAATTTCTGTTGAGAAAGGGATTTGTTTTGGGGGGAAGGAGTGTGACATTGTGATGGATGAATTCTGTTACAATTAATTTCAGCTTAATTTTCTAAGAGAAATGTTAACATGTGCCTTAAGGGCACATGTTAATGATTTAAATAAAGAAGTTTTTATAATTATAAGAATTGAGGTAGATTATTTATTATGTAGATACTTTCTTATTGTGACTTTTTCTTTTATCTTAGTTTCATGTAACTTTTCTTTGTCAATCTCAAATGTTCTTGGCTGTTTGTTATTTCCCCCCTCTATCTAGGCGTGCTTGCTTCTGGTGATATTTGGAATCGTGCTTCTCATCATAATCATCGTTATTGCTGCTTAGTCCACTATGCATCAAATGCAGTATTTACTCAGCTGCAGAATCACTCTTGCTGATACTTCCACTGAATGGTGTTTTACCTGTCTCATAAATGACTGGGTTTTGTCACTTAATCTCATCATAGCGCGGCAAATCAATTATTCTATCCTGTGTTTGTTGCTTAGGGGGTATATGTTATCCTCTTTATGTTGGTGTTTGCAATTTGTAGGATGTGTCACAACTCACAACCTACTTGTTGTGTAAGTGTTCTTGTTTATATTCAATAAAAGAAGTATTTAATTCATTCTTTAATTAACTTGTTCAAAAAGAAAATATTAATTCTTTACCTGTATATGCTATCGATTTATTTTCATATGCAAGAACTAGTGATTAAACTATCATTACTAGTTTGAGAAAAAAAATTAAATATTGAATATGATTCTTTGCAGTTTCTCATGTAACTAACGATAACTATCAAGAGTTAAAAAAAAAAACTACTAATGGCACATTCTTTAATTATTTTATATAATAAAGATTCATTCTTCTCTATACCAACAAAATAAAAATCACTCTTTACCAACAAAATAAAAATCACTCTTCTAAGTTCTAACAAAATATGTTAACTCTTTTTTTTTAAAACAAAATATGTTACTCTCTCCGTTCCAAAATTATTGTCTCTGTTGACTTTTAAAATTTATTTTGACCGTATTTTTTTACTAATATATAAAGACAAATATTAACAAATAAGATTTTGTTTGATTTGTCTCAATAAATATTTTCATAATATTAAATTTTTATAATTTTTCATGAAAGAAAATTAAAATATTAATATTTCAAATTATACATTAGTATGCGTAAGGACAGTTTTGAGACGGAGGTAGTAATTTAGTTTGTAATCTTTTAGCAAACTACTATTCTAACTTTCTAAGATTCATGTTACGCATTTTCTTTGAAATAAGATTCATGTTAGACTTTGGAGCTATGACCATGTTATAATAAATATGAAATATTCACATTCAATGATCAACACATAAGACCGATTCTTTACTCATGGTGAAATTTTCTAAGTTTCTCACCAGGTGAACTAACCACATACTCTTACTCTTAATTCTAATAATAACTAAATTACCGTCTTATAGTTAGTTTTAATTAATTTTCAAACCAATCTAATCTTAATTTGATCATGTAAAAGTTGAGTTTAATCAAGTCTTTCTATGTGTTAGTATATAAAATTGAACCGAACAAAAGTTAAGAGAATATATTAAAGACATGTCTTAATTCTTTCATACTCACATCTAATGTCACAGGTTCAACTAATTCAATAAATAATATTTTAAAAACATGGTTTGGCTTCTTAAGCTTCTAACGATTAGCATTTGAAGCACATTGCAGCATAGCAAAAAGTCATGATATTGGACTCAGAGGCTGCAATAAATCAAAAGTCCTAAAATATCATTACTACTTTAAATCCATATATCACAGATAATCCTAGCCAAATTTATATATAGGAGGAAATGAAGTTGTTAACAATGATGCCAAATTTGTATATAGGAGGAAATGAAGTTGTTAACAATGATGCCAATACCTTGGGTACAAGGCAAGTACCATTGATTTAGAACTTTAGGACCTGGAATATCTTGGCGCCAATGCCATTTCTGCACCACATAACTCTACAAAATTTAAAACAAAATGAAACCACTGAAATAAATTTAATGGTGTACTTGAGTATCAATACAGACATAAACTTGAAAACGACCGATTTGGATATCAATTAGTCCGTCCCATTGTCTTTTCGTTCACATCTCTCAAACACAATTGAGTACTAAGACCTGTGAAGTCAGAAGAGAAAAAAATCTTAGATAATGAAACACACAATATTCAATTACGTAACTTGTTTCTTAAGGTTTTCTAACAGAATTCAAAAATAGTAACAAAATATACTAATGAACGATCTTCAGAAAAGGCTCACAGGACTGAATAAATGAATTTAACTTGTTAGTATATTGAATTTCCCACTGTGTGCAGAAGTAAACTAGCACACCTCAAGATTGAAAAATCAAATGCTGTTGTCGGCAAGACTATTTGCTTTTGCCAAATTTGCTTCTCTCCAGATTGCTTTGACTTCATCTGTCCGGAACCGCTGGGTGAATGTAGAATCCTCCAGTGCAGTTGACAAGCCATGGGAAAATTCAAGGAGACCGGTATAAGCTATCATTGCACCATTATCAACGCAGTACCTATCATCAGTGGCAAACAACCTTCCGCCACGTTCAGAGCACATTGTTCTCATCATCTCTTGTAAGCGCTCGTTGCAACCTACACCTCCAACTATAAGAACATCTTTGGTATCACAATGAGCTATGGCTCGCTCAGTTATCTCCACCAACATGGCAAATAATGTCTCCTGCATCATAGAATGAATATCAACTCATAAATTATCATTAATTATATCAATACACTATACTAGAAGGGAAAGCATCAACACAAAACTTACCTGCAGAGAGTAGCATAAGTCCCCAGGCGTGCACTCATTATTTTTTAGCTTTTCATTAGCAGTTGCTTCGATATAGCTCAAAATTCCACTAAAAGATACATCCATCCCTTTAACAACATAAGGAAGGTCTATAAATTTCTCTCCTTTCTTTGCAAGCTGAAGGGTCAGAAAAAGATATCAGACAAAATTCAGACAGATCAAATGATGACAACATTATTCAGTTAAGCGTGATAAAACATGGCAAGATGTTTAGAATATCTTTTCCATTTTAATTTTAATCACAAAACAATCACTTATTTTCAATTTATTTCTTGTTCAAATGTTTGTATGGACTATGGATAGACAGCCGAAGAACAACTTATATTTTCACTTTTCTGGTGAACAACAAATCTTTAAAATTAAGATTCAAAGTGAAAACTAGTGGTAATTTTGTCATTAAAACTAAAAATAGAAAAGGTATTCTAAAGTCAAAGTTTCCAAAATGGATAAAAATTAGAAAAAAAATATTTACTTGGAGCTTGAAAAAAGAACATCTAATTAATCACGGTCCAATTTGTAAACTAAAATAACACAGAATATAAATCAACAACTTTGAGATCATAAAACAAGAGAATCAACAACTCAGATATCAGAATTCTCAAACTGAAGATAATCGATTCAGTTCCCTTTTTCAAAGTAAGAACAAACACATCATACTCTAAATTTGCAATCCAAATCATGACAAATTATAACAAAAAAACCATTCATCTATTGTCAACAAAAAAAACATTCAAATACTCCCTCCTGCCTTATTTGTAACCAAAAGTGAACTTTTTAATTCATTGAATATCTGATGTCTTATGTATCTAATTTAAATAAAGGTCAGATACATCGATTATTCAATTAACACCAACAATAGGCTTCTTCCAAAGCAACGAAAGAACACGAACAACGATAGCGGAAACTTGTAACGGTGCACCCATTCCAGGACCTTTAGTGTAACAAATGCAATCAATGTCTTGTGGAGTAATGTTTGATGTTTGTAACGATGATTTGACAAGTGGAAGAATGTGTTGAAGATGATGTTGTGCTGTTTCTCTTGGTAAAAAACCTTGACCAGGTGGTGTTATATATGTGTGACGAGGATTTGAAAGGATTGTTCCGTCTAATGTTACTATACCAACGCCTATTTTGTTTGCAGAACCTTCAAATCCTATTGCTATCATTTTCTTCGTTTTCACTTTCAACAACAAATAACAAAACCAATGAGCTGGTGATGAACTGTTCATCGTTCGTTCGTTCCAACACCAAACCGCAGAAACGAATTCACAAGAAAGAATCCAACGGTTAAACAATCAAAATAAACTTCAATTCAAATTTCTTTTTTTAAAACTAAATTAAGATTTGATTTTGTACTAAAATATTCAATTAATGTTTGTGAAATTTAGGTATTATATTGATTAAAAAAAAAAGACATGATAGGAAATTTAGGTGCAAAAATATACTCTCTAATGTTAATTTTTTTTTATAAAACGATAAATAAAAAGTAACGAGGTAGTATATTTAAGCCTTTTGTTTTTACCACCTTTATATCCATAAAAAGTAGTAATAAAAAATTGTTTAGTACCTAAACAATTTTTTAATCAATATAATACCTAAATTTCACAAACATTAATTGAATATTTTAGTACAAAATCAAATCTTAATTTAAGGTGCGTTTGATCTGCTAAAAAATAGAGTACTAGACATGACAACTTTTTGTACCCCGTTTGATGTAAAAACTGGTTATGGGACTGGACAAAATAGGTAGCAAGGGACAAGACAAAATCAGGAATTTTTGTCCTTCACTAAACCACAGGACAACTTAGGGGGGGGTTATTGGATTGGGATTTCGATGGATTTCGAGGGATTATTTTGACAAAAAAGTCTTGAAGATTTTAAAAGACTTCGTGGGATTATATTGATTTTGTGAGATTTTGAGAGACTTTTTTTAAAAGATATTTTACAATCAAGATTCTTTTTTTTTTGTGCCGTGGAAAAAAAAAAGTCTTGATTAAAAATCTTGATTGGATAACAACATATTTTGTGGTATTAAAAAAAAAAAAAAAAGTTTTGATTAAAAATCTTAATTGAATAACAACGGATTTTGTGGCCTTTAAAAAACAAAAGAAAAAGTCTTGATTAAAAATCTTCATTGAATAACAACGGATTTTGTGGGATTGAAAAAAAACAAAAAAAGTCTTGATTGAATAACACAAGACTTTTAAAATCCATTAAAATCCCTCAAAATCCATTAAAATCTTTCAAAATCCTAATTAAATAACCCCCTTATTGTCCACAGTACAATTATAAAAATACAAAAATACCTTTTTTATTTTTAAATATGAAAAAAATTATCTCCTTATCTCTCTTCGATACAATTTTGTCCTGTCTTATACCATCTTATTTTGTCTTATTTTGTCCTATACTATCTTGTTCTGTCATGTCCTCTGCTTACTGTTTTGCGAATCAAATCTTAATTTAATTTTAAAAAAAGAAATTTGAATTGAAGTCTATTTTGATTGTTTAACCGTTGGATTCTTTCTTGTGAATTCGTTTCTGCGGTTTGGTGTTGGAACGAACGAACGATGAACAGTTCATCACCAGCTCATTCATCGATTTCAACTACGGCGGTCGTCGGTGGTGGAGTCGGAGGTATAAGCACCGCTGCCGTTTCCATCGACGATTTTCACTTTCCTTATCACATCTCAACGGAAGAGCGAAAAGATGAAGCTATGTTAGGTTAACCTCTCTCATCATAATCACATCTTTAACGTTATCTTCCGTAGCTTTATTCAATTCAATTTCTTCTCTATTTGTTTTTATCTAATTTCAAAATTGGTATGAATTTTATAGTGTATTTGCACATAACACATGCATTCTGATTTCCGATTTTTGCAGTACTAAAATCGGATCTTATGGCTGCACTTGACAAGGAGGTTAAATCCTTGGATGAAGATAACTGGAAGTTTGAAAGACCTCGTTCTCGGATACACCTTACATCACGCCGAGGCGGTTAGTATATCAATTCATTTAAAAGTCTTATTGGTGTATTGTAAGTATATTTAGGGTTTCTTAGAAGAATTATTTTGAGTATTATTGTGATGCATTTTGATTTCCCCTAAATCTTACTTTATTATGGCATTGAATTAATTGGTGCTATTTATTTTAGTCATTGCTCATAACCAAACATTTAATGGTGTTGAAACTAAATGAACTCATTCTAATAAATGTAGTTGAAAAATATGTATATAGTACTGGTGTGTACTTTTGATTATATGTATGCAGTTTCTCATTAGTATGGATAGTCAAACTAAATACATTCTATGAATCCTAAATCAAATTCGATAACTATCAATCAACTCTATAGCATCTCATCTACCCAGTCCAGGACAGTTTCTGTGTTGCTGCTTATTTCCTCACTGCATGATTAACCTATTAACAAACAGAACTCAACTTGGTGCCTTTAGCTTGGCCAATATAATTGTTATATTATCTAATTCTAATGTTAAATCCTCAAAAACAAATCACCGTCATGACCTGGTTGAAATCTAATTCTAATGGTTGAAGTCTAGGTACTGATGTTTCACGAAAGAAAGTAGGATTGGATTAAGGATAATTGTGTACCTATACTGTGATATTTAGTTAGATTTGATATTTTCCTATAAAATGTCCACACAATAAAAACCTTCAAATGCGGTTTGCATGTTTATGCTGATATTTTCGACCCGCCGTACCCCATTTCCTCCTCATTAATTTGCTGATGTCTCTGACATAAGCAGAATGATAGTACCATAGGAAGTAGAATATTGCTCTTTTGAAGGTCCTCATTATGGTTATCTTGTTTGAATTGGTTTCCTTTGCTTTAGAAAGTAGATGAGCATATCCTTCTTTACATTAACCTAGTAGGCCTGAGACACTTTAGCTTTGTTTCTTCTGAATATTTTGCTGCAGGTGGTCATCTCCATAGGCCCACAGAAATTTCAAAGAATTGGAATTTTACTCCACCGAAATAGTTGAAATAGAACTATCACCTCAAAGCACCATTCCTCTGTTTAATTATCAAGTGATTATGGCTGCATTCTGCAGATAAGAGTTATTAGGCTACATTTCACTCCCCTTGATAGAAAGCATAGCAGTTATGCTACAACTTCTGGTGATGATATATAGTTCTGGAAGAACATGATGAATTGATGATTGAATAGGTGTCTTTCTAGTTTGGGGAGAGAAGTTGGTGTCCTCTATGTATGCAGTATCTTGCTTCTGTTTTGGGGATCACTGGTTAATTGCAGTTGATTGTTTCAAAATTTATGTATTTTAATGTAGTCAGTCATTAAAAAACCAAGAAAAAATAGATTATGGGTTTGTATTTTTATATTTGACCTGTTTATTTTTTTGACGAGATTTAACCTGTTTTTAAATATTTAAATATATGAGTTCGGCATTATATATTTATTTGATATGAGTAAGGAGTTACACAAAGTTAGATGAAAATTTTACTGATGCAAAGAAAAAAAGTGGGGAATGTTCGTTTAAACTTCAAAAATAAAATAAATAAGAAATTCTTTTTTTTTAGGCAATAAATGAGAGATTCATTTTTAGAGATTTTACAAACAGTTTTTTTTCTTGATTATAATTACAAAATTCATTTTGTACTTTAAAATGTGGCTACAATTTTTGCTATAAATATGAAAGTTTTTTTGGCTTAATTACTCTTTTGGTCCCAAAACTCATTTCTTAATTCTCAACTTTCAAAGCTATTTCTTTGTATTTAAAAAAGCAATTTCTGTAAAATTAAAAACTAAAACTTTCAAAGCAATTATACTGTCAATCCATACATTAACAGACCAATGCAAATTTGGAGTCCTTCATTAAAATTGTGAACCTTCTCTGTTATATCTTTATTTGGGGTGAACTCAAGTATCTTGTATCCTCCTACTGTCCTACATCTAATTCCTGTCATTCCAATTCCTAACTCCAAAGGAAAGTAAAATCATCTCTGCCTTATTCAAAAATCCAACTCAAAAGAGGAACAATTTGTTACAAGATTTTACTTATCTCTCGGCCGAACTATAAATTATTAGAGTTCTTTCTCTCAGAACCGGAAGATTAACACACAAATCCAACTCAAAATTTCTTTTAAAATGATCTGAAATAATAAAAGCCTATGTGTACTAAGCTAAAAACCTCAGACCAAATAAAAATCAAAGTCTAGTGAATTTCACCCACAAAGAACATAATCCTTCATCCTTTTGTTATAGCAGCAAGAGTTTCTTCCCACAAAAGGGTGTTTCAGAAGCTCCAAAACTGTTCCTCTCTTCCTCCAATCCTTCTCAAGACACCTCCTAACAAAACTTTGAAACTCTTGTGATGCCTTTTCAGGCATCTCTAGTCTCTCACAAAAACAAATTGCACACATCAAAGTAGCCCAATCAGGTCTCTGTTGAGGACCAACCAAAGGAAAATGACCTAAAAGACATTCCAACATCACAACACCTAATGACCAAACATCACCAACAAATTCATCAACATTTTCACCACCCCATCTTTCAAGATCAAATCTTTCTGGACTCATGTATGCACATGTACCTGCATTCATATTATTTGCTTTAAATCTACCTTCCACTACATGACTAACTCCAAAATCTGCTATTTTCACCTCCCCTTTTTCATTGACAAGCAAATTTGAAGGTTTAATATCTCTATGAACAATGTTCATACCATGTAAATAGTTTAACCCTTCCAAAACACCCTTAGCCAATACACAAATTACCTCCTCAGGAAGCCTATGATGTTGTTGCAAGATATCATGCAACGAGCCTCCTTCCATATATTCCATAACAAAACTAAGGTCACCTGACACGTCTTTTGTCTGAAGTGTCGGTGCTACATATTCAGGATTGTAAAAAACTGCATGACACCTTACAATATAAGGAGAATCAACAACCCTTTTGAGAATCTCAGCTTCTAGTGTTGGTGGTTGACGAAATCCGATACCATTTTGATCAAAGTTTAAAACTTTCAATGCATAAAAGGAATTGTTCTTCTTGTGATGAACTTTATAGACAATTCCACCATTTCCATGGCCTAGAACTGCTACTTTTTCAAGGTCTAAGAGGCTTATGATTCCATGAGATGATGGTGATGAAATCAATGATGGCATTTGGGTATGGTAATTAGCCAAATTATGAGAAGAAGATGGAATTTGAGATTTTGGTAAGGAAAGCCTTAGAGCTTGCCTCTGCCTTCTTTCTCTAATAACCAATGTCATAATTCTTTGGTTTCACTTTCACTCGAAGAAGAAAAAAAACTTTGAGATGGGGTTTAAAGAAAATGAAAATGGGAAAGATTTGATTCAAGAAATATACGAGCTTGAGTATAGTTTGTTAGTGTTTGAGAGTGGTAACAAGTGTCTTATGATTGCTCCGAATTCATTGGACAGGTGAGGTTTTAGTGGTGATATCATAGTTTGTTTTGATAATAGAATTTGGTTTAATGTTTTCCTATGTCGTTCGTTAGATTGAGATTAAACGATTCATTTTTTATTTAAAATAAAAATTATCTTTCATACTTAAAATCTAGATCGTTAGATTTTGATTCAACAGACACTGATGTTTTTGATTCCGTGCATCTTAGGATTGTTAAATGCAGCAAATTGAAATTCAGTAGTAGTTATGCTAAATTTTGGATGTGTTATTTTACTGCCATTTGTTATTTTATCTTTATTATTTTTATTAAATCAAGTTAGTTTCTAATTTTAGGTGAAATGAAACAAAACATTAAATTTTATGGTTGTTATTGAACATGTGGATCTACAAGCTTCATAAGTTTGTTATAGCATGAATCAAGCAGCAACATATGGTGACAAACTGAGAACTATAATAATGTATATAAGTTAGAGACATTAATTAATTATGAAAAGGAATGATAGGATTAATATGCCTAAAGCAAGTGTTAAGTTGGTAAAGTAGTGACATAAACCGAAATGAAAGAGTTTATAGTTGTAGCAGCAATGCATCACATTTAACGGATCATAATCCGAATGTGAAGGCAAAACCATGTAACAAAGTTGTTATTTTACCTAACAAACGAAAAATGGGTAAAGTTTTATTTGCATAATTAATTAAAGGAAACAGATGCAGAGGCCACTTGGTTAAAAATTAAAAGTGATAAATTGTTAGTTGAGTGGAGATGGAAATTTCAATAAAATATATAAAAAAAAAAAACAATGAGTAAAGCTTTAAATTTTGATGTTTGTTTTGGTGCTAGTCAAATTTGAATTTAATTCGCTTAAAATTTTTTATTTTTTTAAAATTAAAGATATACTCTATGCGCAACTGCAGAGAATAATCTCTTCGAGATAATTGAGATTGGGTTGACATTTCCCAACAAATGAAACATACATTCATATTTTCAAATATGATAATGTCATTTTTGGTTGAATATCATTCATTTGTTTCGGGTTTGAATCTTTTGTGCATATAATTCCTTTCATTGGGAAATGAAAATTATTGAGGCAACGTTTTGCAAAAGGGGTTACAATTAGAATGTTAAAAGTGTTATTGGGAAAGTTAAGTTAGGGGTCAAAATTACAAATTTAAGTGCAATTTTAGCCTAATATATATTATAAAATAAGGATAAAATTTAGATGTACTTACTTTTCTATGGTCCTTAACCTAACAAATTATAATTTTTCCAAATTCATGAGTTTTTAAAAGTTTGTTATAACCAAAAAATGTGAATTTTATACTAAAAATCATACGAAAATTCATTTGGTTAAATACCGAACTTCAAAAAAAATCATACAAAAATGGACCTAAATTTTATCTATAAAACCAATATATTTTGTATTCAATATTAGGACTTTTTTTTAATTTTTTTTATAATAAAGATCAGATGAGTGTAAAAAAAAAAGCAGGCTAGATGAATATTAGTTGATATGGTTTGTCTTGCGATTGATTTGCTTTTAGATATTTTACATACTCGATGTATATCCTATTTTCTCTGTTTAAAACTTTTAATTCCAAATTTAACCCTATATTATTTAGGGTTTTGATCCTTGCATCTTCCCATTTTTGTCTTAAACTTTTCAAATTTATAAATCGAATCTAAAAATGATTTTTCATTTGGTACATATATAATATGACTTATTTAGCGTTTCTTTAACTAAAATAAATATTTAGCCTTTTCAAATAAAAAAAATAAAACAATTAGCTGACATGAAAATAAGTTACCTTACCAAATAAGTGATTTTGATATTAAATAATTTAGAGATTATTTTTTAGGGATTTTACAAAAAAACAGAAGTTATTTTGTGTTTGTTTACTTTTATAAAAATTACTTTTTAAAACAAAATAATTTTTAGCTTGTTTGGATACAATCATATAAACGTGATTTTGTATCACAAATTACCATAAAAGACAATTATTCAAATGTAATATATATATATATATATATATATATATATATATATGGCTCAAGTTTTTGTTTTTCATTATGGGCATATGGCTTTATATAAAACTAATTTCTAAATCATACTCCCTCCGTCCCTAATTATAAGACCCCTTTTGACCAGTGCACGTACGCCAATGCACAATTTTGATCGCCAATATCTTTAATTATTTAGTAGTAAAAATTATAAAAATTTGATATTTTGAAAATACTCATCAAAACAAATCAAACAAGATCTTATATGTTAATATTTACATCTATATATTATTAGAAAAATACGGTCAAAACATGATAGATGAATAGTAAAATTTAGTCAAAAAGGGTCTTATATTAAGGGACGGAGGGAGTAATATATACTAACAAACTAATCCTATAAATTTAAGGATATTTTTATCTGAAAATTTTTGACACTTGTTTTCTCTAAAAAATCTATTAATATCAGTTTCAGATTTTTAGCAGTTTTTAGATTATTTTTAGATTCTGATTATTTTTAAAAGTTATAACAAACATGTGTTATTTTCTTAAAAGTGATTATTTTTTTAAAAAAAGTGATTTTTTTATAAAAAAAAAACTATAACAAACGGAAACAGCCTCACAATCGAGTGCATTTCACTGTCGTTTGAGACAGTTGTTGTAGTGGGGACTCGCGGAGGCTTCTTATGAGCAGGTGGGTAACTCAACATTTAGGCCAGTACTCGGTAGTATTGATGATCGCCTATTACAATATTGATGTTGTTTATAGAAACAGTGGTAAATAATTAGCCGCATTACTAACCATTGTCAATTTTTGTCATTCATTCTTGTATATCTTTGTAAACAATATCAATTCTGTTTTGTAAATGAACCTATTAGTAAATCTTGTTTATATTCCACTTTAGTCTATAGCTCCGTCCATGCACCATATATTATTAGTGGTTGTCAACAAATCCAATTTCAAACCGTTAGATCTTATCCGAAACACATATTTATATTGTGGTGGTGGGAACGATATACATAGAGGCGGAGTCAAGGGTGGCTCGGTCGGACTACCGCCCATTCCAAAAAATTGAAAATTATTTGAATGTTTTTATTGAAGTAGCAAAAATTTTCACAAGAAAGAAGGGTTTGAATTGTGAACTTTTAAAAATTTAACTATAAAATCAAATGTTAGATTTATCAAGAACAAAAAAGTAAGACTGATCTTAGATTGATCTAGCAAATATAAAATCACACTTATAACAAATATTAAAGAGTGTAGTGTGTGTAGTGTTTTTGTAAAAGCTTGAGAAGAGTAAGAAGAACACACAAACAATTTTTATACTGGTTCACTCTTAATCTTGGGCTAGTCCAGTTTTTCCACTATGTCTCTTGAGATACTATCGATCTCTAAATACAAATCTTCTTTTGATCTCACACAAGATCAAATTTCTTAATCTACCTTATCCCTAAGGTAACACTCAAACAATATGAACAATTGACTTGAGCAAATCTTTCTTATAAAGAGAAGTGGTTTTGTGTTCTAAGCTTTTGTGATAAAATCAACTAAGTTGAAAAAAGCTTATGAAAAAGATATCTCTAAAAATCACTCTAAGTGTTTATACAGATCCAGTATAATATTTGTGAGCTTTGGAGTGATAGAGATGTAAAGAAGAGCTTTAAGATTGCTTGTATGATAATGATATGATTGTTTTGATGTGTGTTAAAACTCTTGCTCTTCAATGTTGATAACGAGGCCTATTTATAGGAAATATTTGAGTCTTCAAGCCTTGATCAACAAGTATAGTCGTTACTCACATGCAAATAGTAAGTGGAGCCTCTTCCAATTAAATTTAATCAATTAAATTGAAAGCAGGAGCGTCTGCCAGACCGGTCTCAAAGTGATCCTGTAGGCAGATAAATTTGAGGAGCGTGTGGAGCCTTTGCTTGCTGAGCTGGAATGAAAGTACATTGCTTGGACATCAAGAATAGCTGTTGGGAGTATTTAGTACAACTAAAATCATTCTCTAATTGATCAGTCTTAGACCAGTCTCTCAAAAGAGCTGATGAAGGACAATAAAATATTGTTGGAGAATGATATTTGTACTTGACATAGTGGTAATAAACAGCTTTTTACTGTAATGGCTATATATCTCTAGAATCTTGACTTTGTCCTTTCTATGTACTTGTCCATGAATTAAGGAAAAGGTGTGAGACAAGTTCCATTAAAATAAAATTACAAAGGTACATTGCCAACCATTAAATATACTTTGTTGCTGTGTTTTGATTGGACTATGTATTCATAAAGTGCAGATCAGATGAGAATTAAATAACAAGAACATTAGAGAAACATTCTTGATCTTGTGCACATGACTTTGTTCTTCAAAAAGTTCAACAATGGAAGGATCATATTTATGACCAAATATATTCTTTCATAAAATGAACTTTGCAATAACTGATAAGAATCTTCAATAAAAGTGATAATTTGTCTTGACACAGTTGCCTTATCAGTAAATGCAGCAATCTTGATAATTTGTTCTGACGAACCCAGATCAGAGACCAGTCTCAGATTGGTCCTGAAACCTTCAAGTTGCTCATTACATAGTTTAAATGATCCATTCAATCCTGTCTTAATTAGTACACTCAAAAGCACTTGTTAGACATTTAAATGATCATAATTATACTTAAAATATAATTAAATTAGTTTGTTATAATTAAAAACATCAAATAAGGATTTTGCCTCAACACTTATGTGTGTATAAATTTATGAGTACATGGTACATATATTAGAAATATGATTTTTTTTTAATTTTTGCTTAAAAAATATCAATCACAATATTATTATTCTTACAATAATTTTTTATATTTATATATTTATATCTATATAATATACTATTTACGAATCCACTAGAAGTAAACTATTTTAAGAAATAATTAAATGATCTTCTCACATTCATCGAGTATTTATTACTTCATAAGACACATTAATGGGATTTAATTGAGAAGATTTTTTTTGAAAAAAATTATTTATTTAAATATAAAAAAAACATTTACGTAATTAATTTAAGACTTTAATTTGTAAAAAGATTTATTTTTAATACTCTATAATGCACAAAATATAAAAGAAAAAGAATTAAAATTATTATGATTAAGTTTATATAAATAATAACAATTTTAACTAACTGGGTCAAAATTAATAATAATTTTATTGAAAAAATGATTTCTTTAATTGTAAAAAAACATTTACGTAATTAATTTAATTTAATAATCTAATTTGTAAAAAGATTTATTTTTAATACTCTATAATGCACATAATATAAAAGAAAAATAATTAATATTATTATGATCAAGTTTAAATAAATAATAACTTCCTAAAAAATTTTAGGCTAAATGTCTTGATTAAAATCAATCAATTTTTACAAATTTAGTCAACTTTCATTAGTTATCCTCACAAATCAAGCAATTATGAATTTAAGTTATTAAAATCGAGCAATTGTGAAATTTTGTGAGTTAAAATCAAGTAATTGAATTATAAATACAAAATCTCTGTGGAAAATCACACAGGATACACACATTAAGATACCATTCAATAAAATTATTTTTATTTAAAAAATTTATAAGAAAACACATGGGATACACTATTCAAGGTACCATTTAGAAATACATAGGGTACACGCAATCAAAAAATTATAAGAAAACACACGTGATACAAACACACTTAAAATTAAACATATTTCATTTAAAATATCACATTAGGAATTTTTATTTAAAAAAAAAAATTATTTTAAAAAAGACAACGGGGCTAAGAAATACAAAACGTGTTAAACTTGAGGGCCAAAATTGAACTAATGAAATTTAGGTTATTAAATTGAGCAACTGTGAAATTTAGGGAGTTAAAATCAAATAATAATTGAATTATCAATACAAAGCCTTTGTAGAAAATCACACAGGATAGACACATAGTCAATATACCATTCAATATAATTAATTTTTTTCTTAAAGAATTTATAAGAAAACACAAGGGATACACACACATTCAAGATACCATTTAGAAACACACGGGCACACACATTAAAAAAACTATAAAAAAACACACGGTGTACAAACAATTTAAAAGCATATTTTATTTAAAATACCACATAAGTAATTTTTAATTAAAAAAAGTCAACGGAATTAGGAAATGAAAAATAGGGTAAACTTGAGGGCCAAAATCGAACAATTGAAATTTAGGTGACTAAAACCAAACAATTGTGAAACTTAGGGAGTTCGTTAAAATCAAATAATTGAATTAACGATGCAAAATCTCTATGAAAAATCACATGGGATACAAACAAATTCAAGATACCATTCAATATAATTATTATTATTATTTTTTTAAATTTTTATAAGAAAACACACGTGATAAACACACATTAAAGATATCATTTAGAAACATACATTCAAAAAATTATAAGAAAACACACGGGATACAAACACACTTAAAACATATTTTATTTAAAATACCACATTAGTAATTTTTATTTAAAAAAGACAACGGGACTAGGAAATACAAAATGTGGTAAATTTGAGGGCCAAAATTGTACAATTGAAATTTAGGTTACTAAAATTGAACAATTGTGACATTTAGGGAGTTAAAATCAAATAATTAAATTATCAATACAAAACCTCTGTGGAAAATCACACGGGATAGACACATAGTCAATATATCATTCAATATAATTATTTTTTCTTATAAAATTTATAAAAAAAACACACAGGATACACACATTAAAGATATCATTTAGAAACACACGGGGCACACACATTAAAAAAAATTGTAAGAAAACACACAGGGTACAAACAAAATTAAAAGCATATTTTATTCAAAATACCACATAAGTAATTTTTAATTAAAAAAAGTCAACAGGACTAGGAAATGCAAAATGGGGTAAACTTGAGGGCCAAAATTGAACAATTGAAATTTAGGTGACTAAAATCAAACAATTGTGAAACTTAGGGAGTTCGTTAAAATCAAATAATTGAATTAGCGATGCAAAATCTCTGTGGAAAATCACTGGGATACAAACAAATTCAATATATCATTCAATATAATTATTTTTTCTTATAAAATTTATAAAAAAAACACATGGGATACACACACATTCAAGATACCATTTAAAAACACATGGGGTACACACACATTCAAAAAATTATAAAAAAAACACACAGGATACAAACACACTTAAAAACATATTTTATTTAAAATACCACATTAGTAATTTTTATTTAAAAAAAGATAACAGAGCTAGGAAATACAAAACGTGGTAAACTTGAGGGTCAAAATTGAACAATTGAAATTTAGGTTACTAAAATTGAACAATTGTGAAATTTAGGGAGTTAAAATCAAATAATTGAATTATCAATACAAAACCTCTGTGGAAAATCACACGGGATAGACACACTGTCAATATACTATTCAATATAATTATTTTTCTTAAAAAAATTATAAGAAAACACAAGGGATACACACACATTCAAGATATCATTTAGAAACACACAGGGCACACACCTCTGTGGAAAATCACACGGGATAGACACATTGTCAATATATCATTCAATATAATTATTTTTTCTTATAAAATTTATAAAAAAAAAACACACGGGATACACACACATTCAAGATATCATTTAGAAACACATAGGGCACACAAATTAAAAAAATTATAAGAAAACACATGGGGTACAAACAAATTTAAAAGTATATTTTATTTAAAATAACACATAAGCAATTTTAATTAAAAAAAGTTAATAGAACTAGGAGATGCAAAATAGGGTAAACTTGAGGGCCAAAATAGAACAATTAAAATTTAGGTGACTAAAATCGAACAATTGTGAAACTTAGAGAGTTAAAATCAAGTAATTGAGTTAAAATGTCTTTAATCAATAAAGTTTTTCTTCTTCTTCTCTGTTATTTAAAATATCACTGTGGAAATTTTTTATCAGTTGAATTATCGATGAAAATATATATATAGATTTTAGTTAACCTAATATTCATTTTATATGGTTAAAATGTTAAAATAAATGGACAAGGTAAAAATAAAATTAATTCTAGAAATTAAATGTTGTGCACGAATTTTTTTTCTTTCTTGCCAAGTAGTTTAGTGGTAAAAAAATCACCTCTTAAAATAATTAGACAGGGTATCTTGATTTCAAAGTCTGATTGGGCCGACTCAACTCTTACCAAATAAATTATATTCATAGGAATTATAGTAAAAAAAATTCTAACTAATCAAAATATGATGATTTTTATATTATTATTAAAATCAATACAAAGAAATACAACGTCAATTATATATGAGACAAGTGGTAGATATTCATGTACCTAATTTTTCTTTATGGATACGGTATCCAACAATGTAAGTTGGACACCAAATTTGTTTCCAAAATGTTATATATACGTTTAAAAATAAATATATTTAAATTTAATTATTATTAAAATAATTTAAAAAAAACTTATATCATAATCAAACAAGTCATCCGAGCCGTGAGTATTACCCACGGTATTGCCGCGAGTAAAGTCAAAATACGATTCAAAATAAAAAATTAGTTACCCACGGCTTCTCCGTGAATAATATACACGGTAGTACTGTAAATAAAGTCAAATTTAATTACCCACGGCAAATCCGTAGATAAATATGAAATATAAGTTTTATTTTTATTTTATTTTATTTTTTTGTTTGATAAAACCTTTCATATCTAACCAAAAACATGTATTTTGCAATTGACGTAACAAAACCCTATGCTGCTCCAAGCTTTGAATCGTGTGACTCCATCCATCCCCAATAGTTTCTGTTTCGACCAAGACTCCACCCATCCCCGGCGGCGATGGTTTCAGCGGCTGCTATCCAAGCTACGATGGCCGGCTGCAAGACCAAAACGGTAAGTTCGAGTTCCTTTTCCTTTTCGTTGAAGATAGTTTTTCTTGTTTTCCTTGTTTTCCTTTTTTCTTCCTTTTCATTCCTTCTGAAATACATGGAGTATTGTTTATGTTTATTATTATGTACATGCTTTTTGAGTTTCTTAATTTGTAATTTAGGGGATATAGTAAACATACCAATTGTTATTACCAATTTAATTTGATATTTACCCATTCCGATTTATATGTATGAGATGATATCTGAGTTCAGTTGGTATTGTGTTTTGGTTCAATTTTTAAAACCCTAATCTTCAATTTGACCCCCAATTTCATAAAATTTTGATGTCATTTGTTTTGGTTGATTCATGTTTGTGTTGAGGGGTAATGGTTAATCATTGTTTTTCCTGTTTTATTTATAAGGGTTGTATAGAACAACATTAGAAATTTGGAGTGTCGAAGGGATATATGCTTTAAACATTGAAATTCTCATCCTTTGAATAACTCCTCAAACATTGATCTAGATTTTTATGTCATAAATATCTCATTTTGATTGAATAAACTAAGGAATTGTAATTTGTGTTCAACATATATTGAGTGAATAGTTTTACATTGGAACCTTCCCTAAGTAAGGTAATATTGAATAGCCTAAACGTGAAGCTACATACATTATATTGCATCCAAATTGGTAAGTGAGTTAAGTTCATACTTTATTAGAATTTGACTTTGACAATTATGAATTTTACTTGTTGCAAGTGTTATTTTCTTAGTCATTGGCTTCATTTTCTCACGAGGAACAAATCGTTTTCTTAGTAGTGTCATTTGTTGTTTTGGGGTTTTCTCAGCCTTGTATCCAGTCTGGAGCCTTGCGGTTGCTGCAACCATAATTCTTGTAATTTCATTCTTTACTTTAACCAATTTTTTATGTTTCTATTGAATGTCTAAGGACTAGTGTTTGCTTAAATTTATGCACTATGTTTCATTATCATTTTAAATCTCTCTAATAATTCAAATTAAAAGTTAGTTGATCATGATTTCTTGTAGATAGGAGCAGTACCAACTATGTCCAGTGAAGTCTATTTCACGGCTATTGAAGGCTTACTACATAATTTACAGAACTAGTAATTTAAGAGCATAGAAATTTAGTACGAATCATGAAATGAATTATTATATATAAACTAGTAATATTTGTTTGTCTCTTTTTGGTACATATAGGAAAGACCAAAAGTATATCCATTGAGGCATGGTGAGTTCATATGTAATTTCAATATGTTATGTTGTGTCCTTTTTGGTTTAATTGTTCTTTTTTTTTTGATCAGATAGAAAACACAAGGAAAAAGTCATTTCAATGAGCTAACCGTACATTCCTTCAACTTGAATGTGGTGTATGTTTTATTTTCTAATATAGATTGGTATTAAAGTTGATTATCTTTTGCTAATTTGGTTTGGTTTTGCTAATCTAGTTTGGTATTTTTTAATATAGATTGGTATTGAATGTGGTGTGTGTTTTAATTTCTAATATAGATTAATGTTCTTCATCCTACAAGTCTTATAGAAGTTATTGCGACTATTATATGTTCAGGACATGTACAAGGTACTATGGAATGTAAACATGGAGAAACAGCAACTTGGCTATTTGCACAAAGGTACTGCCATGACAATGTTATAATAGGCAGAGATAAATATCAATAGAATAAGATTAGGGACTTGAGTAAGATTTTTGATCATAATGATTTATTTTGTAGTAAGAGACTAGTGATGGTTGCGTCATTGCAAACATGTTGTATAGTTATTTTTTTATCTCTCACTGTAATTAGTAAGTGTTTGATCTTGCTATTTTTGTTGAGAAAATTAATTAAGAGCTTAAGGTTCTTGTTTATTTTGATGCATTTTTTTATTTTATGTAATGGTTTATTTGTAAAACATTAGTTAGATATCAAATTATGAAATACATGTGTTGATTTGAAGGATATAATGGTTTATTTGTAGAACATTAGATAAATATTGATTATAATGTTAGATGAAGTTGAAGGATATCAATTCAAGAAAAAAGTATTATTAGAATATTAAGAAGAAAAAAAAAGGATGTTACCCACGGCAATGTTGTGGGTAGTCATTACAGACAGTTATTCTATGGGTATGCAATTCTGAATGTTTTTTACGGAACAACTGTGGGTAACCATTACATATGGTTATTTCTTGGGTAATTAGGTACAGTTATGCCGTCAATAATAACGTGAGTTAGGCCGTGGGTAATGCGTGAGTAACGTTACCCACGGCTTTTGTATGGGTAATGAATTACCAACGAGCGTTTTCGTCACGGACCCGAGCCGTGGGTAATCCGTGGGTTATTTTCAATTACTCAGAGTAAAGCCGTGGGTAATGGTAAAATTGGCCGTGGGTAGAGACTAATTTTCTTGTAGTGAAGTAAAAACTAACCCGTACTTTGCACGAATAACTTATACTAGGTCACCAATATTTAAGAACGGAGAGAATAGTACTGTACATCCTCCGTCCCTAACTATAAGCTCTTTATAGAAAACGTTTAGTCCATAACTATAAATCTCTATACAAATTATTAGGTGCATTAATTATTTTTCTTTAAATATACCCCTAATTAATATTATAAGTTATAACTCACTCCTTCATTGCCATTATATTAGCCCCTCTGACAAATTTTACGTATATTAAGAAATGTTGGTAGTGTAATTAATATGTCTAATTTGTGTGTGAATTTTAATAAATTGTCTTTTGTTTATATGTGTATTTAATTTAATATTTTGTATTTCAATTTAAGTTAGTATAATAATTAAATATATGTATACGGAAAAAATAATGAATACATATAGTAATTTGTAAAAGACCTTAGAGTGTCCACCAACTTGTCACATCCAATTAACAACTTTTTTATTAGTTTATTGGTTTCAGTCCGCCACATGGATTGCATCGTTGCTTCCTCAAGCAACAGTTCGTGGTTGTTTGTGATTGACAACATGTAGTAACGATTCACTTTTTGTGAGATAGTAAAAGAAATTCAATTTAACTATGTATAAAATAATGATATAGGAGATAAAATTATGGGACCCAATATGAGTTCTTCAAAGTTTACTATTGAAGCAAAAAAACAATAAAATGAGTTCATATGATGTGGCATTGTGGAATCCGCTCGAAAAACTCAAATTAAGTTGCACCATTGGAGATGCTCTTATATTTTAGAATTAGATTTTTTTTTTGAAATGATGCTTATAATTGGGAACAAAAGGAGTACATTGTAATAAAAACAAGTCAAATTAAATAACAATTTAATAAACTTCACACACGAATTAAACATAATAGATACCCTACCAACATTTTGTTTTGATAAAAATAAAATGATATTCATTCATTTAAATGGATAGAATACATCAAATACAATCACATTCAACATCGCTAAAAATATAAATGATGAATCTGCAAACAAACTCACAGCATCCAAGTTAATAGCATACCAAAGCAAAATGCCTACTACAAATAATATGAGAAAATTAAAATCACCGAAATATCTATATCTCCAGATCTGCAACGTTGATGTCTAAATCATTAGTTGACTCTGTAATTGACTGAAGTCGATCTTCCAAAAAGAATCAAATGAACACCGCAACAATAGAGGAAATCAAAAGCGGCGCACAAGACGACGAACAACATAACACCGCATAAGACGATGAACAACACATCGCCGCACTTAGACAACAAAATTAACAAAAAAACACAAGAAAAATGTGGTATATGTAAAAACTGCTTATTTATATGAAAAAGGGATAAAAAAATAAATGTAGAAGGGTGATTTTAGGCCAACAATAACCTAAAACCAACATTTCTTAGAATATGTGAATTTTAACCAAAAGAACTTATAATAAGAGACGGGAAGGGAGTATGCATAACTGTACGCATTAATTGTGAAGAGAATATTAAATGAGAACAAATTTGAGTATTAAGTATTACCAGATTTAATCTAGCACATGTAATGCATTCTAGTATCTCAAGTCTCAAAAATTATGTTTAGAAATATGAAAATCTAATTAATCTAATCTTAATGAATGAATAACAATGAAAAGAAAGTAGATATAACGAAACAAAGCACTTTTCAAAAAAAAATAAAAAACAAAGTATTATGCCATTCTTTGAAAATTTATAACAGAACTACATGATGAAAGAAAATTTTCATTCCATTGTTTTAGAAGTAATCAAAATGGTATCGATGATTAGAAAACATCAAAACAATAACTTGGTTCCATTTCATACTACAAAATTAGTTTTCATTTTTCAAAAAAATAGAAGTAATGGTGGGGTGAAACAGTTATCACTAGGTTCCATTCCATCTATTCTAATCAATGATAACTAATGTCATTCAATATTTCAATTCATTATCTTCTATTTCATTCTCTTTTATCAATTGAAACATAGCCCAAGGATAATATCAGTAACATAAGAACAAACAGCCTGTAGCTAAACGGCGAGTAATGTTCGAAGCAAAGAATCACTGTCAACCATTGTTCCTGTCTTTGTTCATAAAGTAAATCTTCAAAGCAAGAACCAATGTGCACTTCTCATACACCTTGAGTAATCATTACAAATATCTTCTCTTTTTCCCATTTCCCTCTTCACCAAGGAAACATCAAGTTGGGGACAAAACTGCACTATATATTTCACATATGTTCAACTCCAAAGATTTCCTATAACATTGAAAGAATTGATCAGGTTACTGATAAAACACTCCATAACAAGGATTTCATGACAAAGCTAAAATGTTCAATGCCACAGAAAAGGAAATTAGATTTAGGTGAAAGTATGCAAAAACTAAGCACACAATAGACCAATTGAAAAGTTTCTCAGTGAGCAAATGAAGGTGTAATTATATTATATGCATCATCATTTGTGTAACTTTTTGGGGTTAGGGATTACCTTGGACAGTACAAAAGATTAATACAAAGTTTATAGATGATTAAATTCTTTTGGCATCAGAAGAAAGAAGGCCCATCTGCTCTGTTAGTTGATCCAGATGTTGAGTATTTTCCCATCCATTCTCTGTTGGCTGCACCTCATTCCCTCTGGATATTTCATCAACACTGGTCTCAAGATCCTCTGGAACTGAAGATTGCAAAAAATCATCCCACATAGGATTGTTTAACAAATCATCAATGTCTGCGCCAGGTGAAAGATCTTCAAAATCAAGGGAAAACCCAAGTGAAGTCGGATCCATAAATCCATCATCTGTCCTGGGAGCCATATAATTGTCTTCAGGAATATTGAGAATATTTCTTGGCACAGCCTCTGGTATTGAAGGTATATCAGGCATGATAACATCAGCTTGAGAAGTCGGAATAGTAGGTACTGCACGTGCTCCATCTTTCATAACATTTTCCGATGCTGCTGCAGGTTGAGGTACAGATAGAATTTCATGCTTTTCTGCCAAGGGGATGTGTCCTTGTGTCCCCGTTGCAGCTGGAAATTGAGAAGACTGCACTGAAGATGGAGGAACTTCTTGAAGAGTTACTCCGGAACTCCAGCTCGATGAGCTACTACTGTCCATTGCATTGGACGGTGATGTACCATCGCCAATCAAGTAATTATCAGGGGTTTTACTAAAAGATTCTACATGAGGAGTATCCCATTTCATGATCTTCTTTAGCATTGCTTTTGCTGTTTCATTCATCATAGGTTGATATTTAACAATTTGTCCATCAGGGGCGGCAGCTCGCTCTGTTGTTTCGGCAATACCATCCTGCTTGAGCCGACGCTTTTTATTAACTTCAGTTATGCGCCTATTGCTGTCATTTTGCTGTTGCACAAACTGAGCAAAAAATCCAGGGCTCTGGACAGCTTTGGCAAGGAATGACATCATTTGCTGTTGTCGTTGCTCCATCCCTTGAAGGCGCTGAACCATTGTTTGCAGTTGGTTATCAGTGGTTTGTTGCTGCTGTCTCAGCCTCACAAGTTCTTGCATCAGAACATTCTTGTCTCTTTTAAGCCTCTCAACCTCTTCCTCGAGCCCAAACTTCCCGACTTCTACACATGCCCCTACTGATGAACTCTGTCCATGTGGTTGCTGAGCTGGTTGATTATTATTACCATGAGCAGGCTTTCGTCGAGTTATACTCTTAAGTAAGTGCTTTTGACCCCTCAAAAAGCCCTCATTTGCAAATTCCCAGCGATCTGGGTCAACCTTCCTGAAACCCTGTTTGGTATTAGAAGAAAAAAAACTAGTCAGGAATTAGGCCAAACACTGTAAAAAACACAACTTTCGATTTATCTATAAAACACAAACACTCATAGTCAAACTAAAAAAATATACAGATAATTAAGGATGTGCAACAATATGGCAAAATGATGCAAGAAAATCAAATCAATATCAACTGGGTGAAATCCACAAGAGCAACTGGAAGAAACCTTCCAATGAAAGCTGAAAAATTACAGCCTCTAGGACGCAATTGTTTTACCACATCCATAAAGGATATACACCAGCCTCACAACCAAATGTCATTACAAAAAATCCACATCCACAAATTGAGCCTGGGACAAATTCAGCTACCCCTTTTTATTGTCAACTTATTTAAGGTTCAAAAGATTAATGAAATATGAGGTAATGGAGTTCATATCAACAAGCTAAGTGTTTCAAGTATTTTGCCAAAAGTTGAATCTAACATTTTATTTTGCATAATGTAAGCTATATAATGTGTTAAACTGATCAGCAGAAAAGGAACTATACTGAAAAATAAAATACCCATTTCACAAGGAAAACAAAAGCTATGAAATCATAAGTAGATTAGAATCCTTAATGAATGACAATAACAAAATAAACTGGGTTTTGGTTCACAAGGAAAACAGAACAGAACTTATCGCTGTCCTAGTGTTTTGATGCAATCAGTTATGATTAATTCATACCAAGAGGCTGTATAACATTCGTATTATCCTCTGTTTATAAGAAAAATACTAGCTTAAAAGTAAGAGCACAGCGGCCTCATACTACATAAAAACATGCATTCCATGCCGCTATGGCAACTGATCATTTCCACAACAACATTGCAAAGTTTATACCATCTACCTAAAAGCAGTTAATTGTAAAGAAGAGCTGCCTATGTTGTTATATACACATTGTAATGTAACATAAATATATGTATTTTTCAAGAAACGGCATATCACCAAATAGAATACATATTGTATCCGATCCTTGTATCGTATCAAGTATGTGCATCATAAGTCACCTTCATCATTTTTTTATAAACATTAAAAAATGTACACAATATATTCATTATACCGATTGCAGTACTTTAAAAGTTCCTGCTACACAGAATTTAAAGGAGTTTTTGTGCAGAAGACATAAACGCATCCCTCATAATACAGGACCTAATACCAGCTTCACAGCAAACATTTCTCAAACAAGCCTAAAATCCTCTTCATAACAATTCATTATCTGCTTTACTTAAATTAGGATTATACTTTACATAATATAATATATATACACCTTTGACATTGAATGTACAATGCATACAATAAACCATAATCAAGTAACTGATTAACCTGCGAATAGCTTTCTTTGTCAAATTTCCCTCTTCTGCTCCATCAAGTCGCTGACACAAAGCAGGAGGGTAAATTATCAAATTTAAATTTTATAGTCTATCCATTCTTTTAAAACAAGGAAACAAAAACAACAACCCCAACCTATTTCTTTCATTTTAATTGAAGGCTAAAGTAAATTTTCCTACTTCATCGGTTCAGTTGAGGCCATTCCTATAATTTGAATCCGACCTAATTCCACCCCACAAAACCAGTTTCTCCGGCTAGGGGTTGTCTTGTCTCCCACTTATAACCACTATTCGGACCACATCACTATCAAATGTGCGACTCTCAACCGTCACCATCTATTTCACTCGGAAAAAAAACCAAGACAATCCTCTCCTTATATTTCACCGAAACAAAAAGTTAAAAAGATCAAATTTTGCAAACAACCCAGTAAATCAAATCAACACCCACATCATAATCATAGATCAATCTTACTCACAACACAACAAAAACATCAAAATATTCAAAACAAAATCCAACAAACTAAACTAACTAAAATCATCAAAAGGGTTACTAATTAACATAACAAAAAACACCAAGAATCAATAATCACTTCCAAACCAACACCAAATTAACCAAAAAATGCAATAAAGAAACTAAAAGAATGAAAAAGAAGAAAGAAAACACACATACATAAGTATTCAACTGTCTAACAAAGCTTGAGAAGTTATTATGCTTGAAATACTTCGGCAAAAGGTCCCTAGCGAATTCCGGTGGGTCCCAAACAACGAAACTGTTATTCGTAGCGCTCCATGAAACTATCGCATCCGTTGAAGAATCATCCACCATGTCATAAGTCTTGCTCAAAAACGGCGGCGGCGCGTTTGAATTTTGCATCGGTGTCGGCGCCGGTAATTGGGATGATAGTCCTTCTCCGCCGCCGGTGATACCGCTGGCTCCGTCCATGTTGGAGAATTTCGAGTTTTGAATGTTGTTGAGAAGAGAGTGAGTGTGTTTTTGTTGAGAAATTGAAAACCCTAAAAAGAGTGATTTTTAAGGTTGAAAAATGAAATTGGGGATTTTTGGGGAAATTTTTTCAAGAGGGTGATGGGAGAAGAGGGGACATGAGATGATGGATTTAATTTAATGAGTGTGGAGTGGGGGAGGGGTTATACCCTTTTTTTTTTTTTGGGAATTACTACCCTTTATTTCTTCTTTTTGGGGCTTTTTTGATCTTTAATTTGAGTGAGGTAAATTATCAATTTATCATTTTTGGAAAATATTTGAGTAAATTTTTTGAATTAGTAAATTAGGATATTTTAAAAATTTTAATTACTGATGTGAGATATTTTAGATATTTTTTAATTTCTAGATATTTAAAGGAAAAATCTAAGAGTTTAATAGCAAAATTTAAGTTTATTACAAAAAGACTTGCCACGACACTTACTAGACAAAAATAGCATTTTTTGTGTCAAAATAAATGTAGTAGTTGATCATTGCAACAAATTACAAAAATTGATAAATGGAAAAAAGATAATGATAGTTTTACCTAATTGTTCATATTAACTTTTTTTGGGTTACGATTGTCCATGTCAAACTATTTGTGTATTATCATTATTAAGTATAAAGTTTTGTAAGTTTTATTTTAACTCAATATTCGATTTAAGAATCATTTAATTTGAGGGTTCAATTCTACCGTCTATTTGAAGGAGCCATTGAAAAAAGTTCTATATGAATTAGATTACTCCACCAAAATTAGTATTGAAAAAATCAAACTCGAGACCTTGTGATGAGTAAAATTCAAGGTCTCACGCCAGCACAACTAGGTTAACTCAAATGGGTATAAAACTCTCGTAAGTATAACTAACAAGAACATTATTAAAAAAGTGGATATTCATATTCTGAAGTTCTCCATTTCTCCACATTTATAATAATGTGTGTCTATACTTGACAAAGAAGATAAAGTAAAATTTGGAGAATAATGCAGGAGTGTACACATAATATTATTAATCAGATAGTATAATTAAACCTATCTTTCTCAAAATTTATTATCTTATGGTTTTCAACCTTCTTATCATGTTGAAGTTTCGCATCATCTCAAACTATAAGTCTATAGCATTACCTTGAGAGCACAATTGAGTTCATTACACCAAATGTGATCTTGTTTTTACCACCGGTATTCGGCTTACAGGTTGATATTGTTTTTCCATAGTGGACTCGAATGAGGTAGTGGAAAGTCATCTTTCAAATATATATGCAATGAAGAGCATTATTGTAATCCACTTGGGTTGATCTAGTAGTATTGATTTGAGATTTTTGAATATGCTTTTCTTAAAGTCTAAAAATTTTATTCTCCATGTGCCAATTTTAATGGGCTAGTCAATACCGAAATTTTTTTCAACAACTAAAAAAAGTATCATTGTACACACAAACAAAAACAACGTTAAATATAGAAATTAAAAATCGAAACTGAATTTGGTACACCTTGTAATGGAAAAATGTTTTCTAAGTATTCATATTTGCTATTTAAGGTAAACAAAAATGGCAATAATGCAACATGCATCAACGGTCCTTAATAGAATTTGAACTCTGTTCATCGAGAATATAATGTTAAGTTTTTATCGCTGAGCTTGACACTTTTTGAACAAAATAAGATTACAACATACACTAATTATAATTTATTATATAAATCATACATGAGAGTATGAGACAAGTGTTTATCATTGTTGGATTAAATAAAAAGGTTGTTGATCATGCGTCAAATAGTTAAAAGAAGAATGTAAATGTTTTATTATTAGTGTCTTAATTATCTTCTTTTTTTGACTAATGTCTTAATTATCTTCTACATAAAAATGTATGAAATTTATAATAAACCAACTACTAATATAATATATAAACCATATACGAAATAAATATTTATCACTGATATATAAAGTAATACTACAATTTGATTAGATCATCAGAGAACACTTTATAATATAAAAATAAACTTCATTTCTTATACACTAATACAAAGTTGAATAATCTTCAATAAGAAAAGTTCAAGAATGATCTCAGCAATACACTCGACACAACACATGCATGTATTACGCTTATGTTTGGTATCACAGTGGATGTGCCAGAATTGTAGTGATCCACTGTGATTTCGCAGAAGCTACAACTTGTAACTTCTAGAAAATCATGGTCAACGTGATTCTGGCACATCCACTATGATACCAAACATGCACTACATATTTAATCCGACCAGAGATCTAAAATTAGAACCCTGTTGACTCTCTTTCTCTTCAAAAATCTGAACGTAATAGCAACACACCCTATTTGTTTTCATTTTTATTACATAACTTAGTAGACATGAAATAATTTAATGAAACTGTTAAATTATATAAAAAAAACAATGTCATGGTAACAATTATCCATGACATTGTGCTTATGTTATCCCTCATTGTGCTGTCTGCAACCTTTTGGTCCAAAATGCTTCATGCTGCGACTCACGATCTTGTTGCATAAGTAGCAGTAATAGGTTACGCATGCCCAACATAGCATGTGATTATTGTTTCGCATCTGTTGATGAATTCAAAATGGTAAAAGAGAAAGTTTTTAGTGATGAAGACATAAAAAAAACATATATAACTTTGTTTCAATCATCAACAGATAAATTTGAGACACGTTTTAGATATCCAAATGTTGAAATTAAACCACCATAACAAAATCTTCTACTGACATAATTAAAATCATAAAACTTAGGTGTATTTCCTTAAGTGTTTTTTGTGTTATTCTTCACTTAAAATAATTTTTGTGATTATAATGAACTTTGAGAAAATCACGGTAGTTATGAATATTTTAATTAAAGAACAACGTGAAAAACACCTAAAAAATGTATCGAAGATTTGTCCTAATTAAAAACAAATATGATGCAACTGCTTCGTCATGTAGTTCTTTTCTAAGCCGCAATCACTTTCTCCACTTTTCTAACAGAGTTGGTTAACTTTTAGAGAATCATAGGTTCGATGTTTTCCTATTCATTAAATAAAAAGGTATGCCTTTGAGTTGCAAGAGCACAGAAAAGGTGATTAGAAAAATATTTTAGACTTCCCAAGTAAAAACCAGATACATACGGTAAATGTTGGCAAGAATATATTGAATTATAACGCAGAGTGTGGCTTTCTGGTTTTGCACGGTACTTGTATTCCAAAATATGCAAATACATCGGAAAAAAGTTTAATTTGTATACCGATATAAAATAGTTTTGCATAGACGTTCAATTATGATTTCAGTGTTTAGTGATTTTACACATACATTCAATCAAATCTCAATATTTGGACATGTAATGATATTATTTCCAAAAATACCTACAAAAGTATCTAAATTGAGATCTGATTAGATATTTGTGTAAAACTATTGAACATTGTTGCTACATACAAATAAAATTCTTAACAAAATAAACTAAAAACTTGAGACTTCAAATGCAAAAGAACCACATCAATAGTCATATTATTTTTGCATTTTTAATGTGTGTTTGTGTATATATACGAAGTTCTAAAACTTGAGACTTCAAATGCAAAAGAACCACATATACAGAATAAACTAAAAACTAATAGTGTGTGAGTATATATCAGACAAATAGTCTCAATTAAACTGATTACATACTGATGGAGTGGTACATAACTATTGCAAAACAACAAACCTCCATATAACCCGACCCAAAAGTAAAGCAGTTAGAAAGATAACTGCAAACCAGAACAAACAAAACCACATAGCATTTACTGGATGGATCTATCGAAGTAGACTGAGGAAGACAATTGTGGATGATGACACCCTCGCACTCCACAACACCAAACCGTGTACCGTAATGATGCAAAGTGGCCCGATCGTCAACAATTTAACATCTCTTGGCTACCCCTTTAAGGTAATCAATATGAAAATAATCAGCGTCCCAAAACATACTCCAGCATTAGAATTCTCATTTTCTGATACTGCAGACCGATTTCCAACTCCAAGTATCATATCTAGACTCTAGTTTATTTGCTCTCTCTCTAAACAATGTATTATTTCCTGATGGTTGTACATCAATTTCTTTAGCCAACAGCTGGGAAACAATAATCACATGTTCTGTTGGGCATGTCAAAGCCATTACTGCTACTTATGCAACAAGATCGTGAGGCGCGGCACGAAGCATTATGGACTAAAAGGATGAATCTGCGAACAAACTCACATAATCTAAGTTAATAGCATATAACAACATTTTGCCTACAAATAATATACGATAAAAATAAAGTCACCAGAATATCCATGCTTCTGGATCTGCCATATGTTGACGCAAATCATTGATTGAATCTGCTAGTGGTTGATGTTGATCATTCGATAGAAATAAACGAACATTGCACCAAGACGACAAACAACACACTCCAACACTAAGACGACGAAATTACTACAAAAGAAAACAACTAAAAAACTTGATGATGTGAATAATCACACTTATTTAAATTAAAGGTGAAGAAAATAAGATGCAAATGAGTGATTTTAGACCAAAAAAATGACTTAAAACCACCCATCACCAATTAAAGATGAAGAAAAAGAAAAAATAAGATCAGCACATGATGTGAATAATCACACTTATTTAAATTAAAGGTGGAGAAAATAAGATGTAAATGAGTGATTTTAGACAAAAAAAAATGACTTAAAACCACCCATCACCAATTAAAGATGAAGAAAAGGAAAAATAAGATCAGCACATGATGTGAATAATCACACTTATTTAAATTAAACGTGAAAAAAATAAGATGCAAATGAGTGATTTTAGACAAAAAAATGATTTAAAACCACCCATCACCAATTAAAGATGAAGAAAAGGAAAAAAATAAGATCGGCACACCAATAGTTGAGTTGAAGTTTAATATTTGTAAGTGATACAACAAGTGGCCTTTTTAGAAATATAGTTTATATGTGATGGTTGATTACTTATAACTTATAGTTGGTAGGTTATCACTGATAGCTGATAAGCTAATTGAAGTATTTGATAAAAATAGTGCTTGAATATACTAATAAATGCAAAATGACAAAAAGATATTTATAATTTGATATAAGTTTTATATACTTTTAAATTTAATTTAATTTTAATTTTTTTCATTTCAAATTTTATAATTTATGAAAAAATTTAAACATAATAATTTTTATACCAAATGATAAAACAAAATAACTTGTAACCACAAAAATCAAAAGAAGAATTCAAAAAATAAAATAAAAAGAGATGATCATATAGATACAATACATCCTTCCGTAAAAAAAAACTACAATACATCCTTCACAAAAAAAATAGCACCAATGTCTTCAATAAAAAAAAGGAGAAAGTGGATTTTAATTAAAATAATAAGGATAAAAGTGAAAAAAAGACTGATAAACGATAAGCTAAAATGCTATAAGGAATAAGTCTAGAAAATAAGTTAAAAGTCAATAAATAAAATTATAAACTAAAGTTTTAGTCAAAAAAAAACTATAAACTAAAGTTGAAAAAATCTTACAAAACAAGATTTTTTTTGACAGACGAGCTTATAAGTTATAAGTTCAATTTTATTATTATATTGGAATCCAAAAAAAAATTATTATTATTCTTTTTTTGGTACAAAAATATTATTATTATATGACAATGAAAATAAATATATAGTATTATTATAATGTTATTGTCTCTGTACTATTATTGGAAGTTTCAAATTCAATAGTGGTTTTTTCTAAACTACATCTTCATGGTTTGGGGTATTTACCCTTAAACTACTCAATAATATTTTAACTGATATAAATTTTGATAAATACACTGTTGGATTGAAAATTTATATCATATAAATTATTTGTATAAAATTTCATACAAATATAAAATCTTTTGATATGTTATTGAGATACATAAAAATTAACGGCGTTTAAAAAAATCACATAAACAGTGCAAATGGTACACAATGCAAAAGTTATGCATATCATATAACGAATATGATTTTTACAAAATTCACAGTTGGAATCCATCAAAATTATTGAAAATCAATTGATAAGTTATTACATCAAAATTAATGATTTTTGATTTTATTTTTTTGACTAATGATATATGAATTTTTATTCAATACTTATTCATATATTTTTGTTAAACAAAAAGCATAAAAAGCATTTGTCAAAAAAAAAAGGAGAGCATAAAAAGCCATTAATTCAACAAACTGTATTAAGAAGTGTCGCATAAATACAATACTTTATTATAAAATAATATGCCATTGCCACCATTATCAAAAAAATAAAAAAATATGCCACCAAAAAAAATACAAATAAGATAACAGTATCACACTATATATATAAATTTTTTTGTCAAGACCGGAGTATCACCGAATTATAGAGACTAATCTTTCGTTAAATTGGAGACATTTTAATGGTTGAGATAGCTGACCCAAGTGAGGATGAAATGAAACAAGTTTATATTCATATTACTTTACGGCGACAAATTGGACAAGAATAACACGATGAACTGTTGATGCAATTTTGGATCCATGGAACAATGCAACGTTTATGAAACACATGAGAACATTTTGTATAAACAAGGTCTGATTTTAAGCTTGTGGAGAAGTCCTCCAAACATATTGAACATCGTTCTGTAGATAAGCTGGAGCAAGAATGGTTAATTTCTAATTTCTCCAACAAATTGACAATTTGCTGACCTTTACTATCATCACAATCTTCTTCTCCCTCTCCCATGAAAACATCAATCAAGAGATCCATCTCCAATATGTAGCGTCTTTCATCGATATTATTTACAAACATTTGTCTAGCACGGTCTTGCATAAGAGGTAGAATCTTATCTAATACATAAGTTGGGACAGAAACAAAAATATGGTATAAGACAAGTTTATGTTTCTCCTTCATAAGATTACATAAGATTTCACAAGGAACGTATAAGCCCTTAACGATTGTATTTGTTGAGGCTATGTCAAAAGATGAAATATGTTCCATGAACTTTAAATTAATGTAGAACAAAGAAGGATTGTCTTGTAACTTAGTAAAGATTGGTTGAGTGACAGGAGCCATATATATGGCAATCATGCCCTTGCTCTCCATGGATTAACTAAGGATCAAGTCTTTTTGGGATTTAGGAATTTGTATATTTTTAATTGGCGCACATTGTTTCTATATATATAGTGAAAACACTTGAGTTTTTTTTTTTTTTTCGGATTAGGGAATATTTTTTTTATATTAGATAAGGGAAAAAATATAGAGTTTTTTTTATAGAGTTGTGACTTGTGAATATTTTTTTTTGTTGGTAAGTTGTAACTTGTGAATATGATTTCATCATATAATTTTGAATTTATTGTTTCGATTTACTTGTCACAAGAGATAAGATATTATTTTAATTTATTCGTAAGAAACGACTCTTGTGATGGCATTGGCAAGTCTTTAATTTTTGGGACGGATTAGAAATTATTTTAATTGGCGTACATTGTTTCTTTTTTTCTTTTTTTTTTTTATAGTGAAGAAACTAGAGTTGTTCTCTTTTTTTTTTATTCGGATAAGGGTAAAATATATATAGTTTTTTTTTGTTGACACAGGAAAAGATATAGAGTTTTTTTTGACAAACTATAGAGTTTTTTTCTACGAACACAAACTATAGTTTTGTGAAGATATTATCATATAATCTTGGATTTATTGTTTCGATTTACAAGCCAAGAGAAAAGGTATGAGAGATGATTCGTTACTATTTCGATTTAAATAATGGTAACTAATTTTAATTGAAATTTTTCTGTCCCCGTCCACACAAAATAAAAGGTAATAAGAAAAAATTAGTTCAAAGCGAATAAGAATATTAAAATATTGTTGTAAAAGTAAATTTGGTATATTTCATTTTGAAGTATAAATTAAAAGTAGTAATAAGGAAACCTACCCGTTCCATGATCTCTAACAAATATATGAAATGAACTTACTACTTGGTATATTAAATGAACTAACCGATTGGTAATTTTTATAGGAACCACAATACTCCTAGTTTGCAAGAGAATGTTTCAATTGCACAAACATAGGCAGGGACGGATCCACATAGTCCTATGTGTAGGCACTTGCCTGCACTAAGTTTTCTTAATTTTTTTTAGTATATATATTATATAATATAACTTGACATTTGATTAATTAGCCCACACAAATTTCACAACTTTTTTTCAAAGCCCACACAAATTTCATATGAGATGAATGATTGAATGATTGTCTTGTTATTTATATAAAGAAAGGTAGTATTTTTATTGCCATTGAAAATGAGAAAATCATTATTTCTAAAATATGAATTGTTGTAAAGAACAATTATGATGTACTTTTTTTTTTTTTGTAAAAAAATTATGATGTACTACTCCTTTCTAAAATATAAGAGAATCGTCGTAAAGAACAATTATGTACTACTCCGTTCTAAAATATAAGAGAGAAAAACAATTTTTTTGTCCCAAGATATAAGAGAAAAAACACAAACATTTATCTTTCAAAAAAAAGTTTAAACTCTCTTATCTTTATTTATATAAAGAAAGGTAGTATTTTTATTGCCATTGAAAATGAGAAAATCATTATTTCTAAAATATGAATCGTTGTAAAGAACAATTATGATGTACTTTTTTTTTTTTTTGTAAAAAAATTATGATGTACTACTCCTTTCTAAAATATAAGAGAATCGTCGTAAAGAACAATTATGTACTACTCCGTTCTAAAATATAAGAGAGAAAAACAATTTTTTTGTCCCAAGATATAAGAGAAAAAACACAAACATTTATCTTTCAAAAAAAAGTTTAAACTCTCTTATCTTTTCTATAACCAATAATCAATAAAAATTATTTTTATATTTTTCTATACAACTTTTTTCAAAAAAAAAAAATTCTAATTATTTTATTCTACATTTTCTTAATAAGTGATTTTTGTTTTTCTCTTATATTTATACATGTGGTGCCCCCACTATCCAAAATTCCTGGATCCGTCACTGAACATAGGTATATCATTTTGTTCAATTCTGACAATATTGTTTGATATCAAATGATCATTAAAGCTTTACCAAAAAAAATGATCATTAAAGCTTAAATCTAAAGAAAATTTATTTGACTAAGGTATAATTCTTTTCTCGGAGAAGACAACATTCAAACTTGAAAAAGTAATTACATACAAATCCACAAAAATTTAACACTTCAACTTGAACACAACAATAAAACAAATAAATAAAAGGAATGTTTATTATTTTCCATAAATAAAATCAACATTGCATACAACAAATATAAGTGTTAGCAACTCCTCATCAATACAACTATAAATAAAATATCAATTTGATTTCAAAAAAATTTCACTAAATATGTTTGTAAACTGGATTCCAACAATCTCCTTTATCGGCCCAACATCACAGTGAAATCCATTTTATCAGTTCTGACCAGAATATTGAGTACTATTAAACAATAAAATACCTCATCTTGTTGCAATTGATCATTGGTTATGATCTGTTCACGTTGTTAAATACTCCCTCTAACCATAAATATAAGTAAAATTGACTTTTTTAATTCATTTGACTGTTGATGAGGTCAGATACATCAACAGTCAAATACACCAAAATAGTCAATTTTGTTTATATATGTGGCCAAAATCCAAATGGAGTACCACTTAACAACTTATCAAGCCTATCATCCATAATATCAATAGCATCATCTTCTTCTTCCTCTTTGGTTTTGACGGACACATTAGTCATTACACACACGGTTAAAATTGATTCTGGACATGTAGAATTAATTCTGATGTTTAGTTTATATAAAGTAGAATTGATTCTGTCTTGAGAATTGATTATGTTTGAAGTTAGAAATTGTAACTTCTAGTTTTAGAATTTTTTGGTGAATTCTTAGGTATCCATCTTAGATGGGGAGGTACCAGTACCACGGTGAGATAGATATTACGTGGTATTGCATTAAATGTTAAATTTATTTTCTTTTAATATTTTTATTCTAACCACTATTTTTTAATATTTACAAATATATCCTTCCCACAAATAGAATCATAAATATTACTCTTATTTAAGGAATTATTTATTTTGGGATATGATAATGCAACTTCTGTTTTTTTATTATAAGAATCAGGTCGATTTTTTTTTCGTTGCCTTATAACTCAATTTATTGGTATAAATATTTTACTTTTAAATTATATTTATTTATTTCCTATATCAATATATTTTTAAAATGTGTATAAACTATAAACTTTATTTTAATGATTGATAATATTTTATAGAGTTAGTTAAGCTTTTAGTTAAAAAAAAAAAAGAGTTAGTTAAGCTCCTCTTTTTTTAAAAATTATTATATTTTACGTCTTATAAAAAATATAATGCTTTAATTTCATTCCTTTAAAAATTGTTTTAGCTCATGATGTCTATTTTCCGTCTTAAGTCGGTGTTTATTTTTTAATTATGCATATTTAAAATATTATAAAAAGTTCTTTCAAAAATTTAAAGTTGAAAATTTAATTTATAGGTAAATATTTTCGCTACTTTTATCTTAATCTTTTGAATTAATTTTTTTAAGGTTTTGTAAATTCAATTTTTATATTATTCTATATATATTTGGAAAAAATTATTGAAAAATTTAATAGTGGAAAGATAATTACATAATTATGTATTAGTCGAAATTTGAGTGATTAAGTATTTGTTGTTTCAATTAGGTGTTCGAAACCCCTTAATTGACGAGATAAAATAACTTAGTGAATCTTTTTGACTAAGTGAAACTAAGATTGAAAATAATTACTAATAATTCAGCTTTAAACGCATATATGTGGTGGTCGAACTCTTTAGCTTGTATGAGCATCAACTAAGATTTCTATTTGTTTTGTTTCTGGTAGGTTGTTGTTCGATGTATTATTTTTGAGGTCCTCTCTGGCACACCTTGTGCGAGTAAGGACCCTCAATTACTATTAATACATTCATTTTTTATTCTTAAAAAAAAAGAAAGATAGACGTTGTGCTACAGAATTCCGAAAAATTATAAAAACATCCACCAAATATTGTTACTAATGATGATGCCACCATAATTAGATCTACCAGGATTACTCAAAGAACTCACATCAACATCAAATTTATAAAATATAGATGAAGACGTTAGAGCTATCAAAACTAACCTATTAGGGTTAGCTAGTCAAACTCGGAAAAATGTAGGGCAAGAGCTCTAAAAATCTAGTCCAAATTTTATAAGTGCTTTTAAGTTCGGTCCTTAAAAAACTATTTAAAATATGAGCTAGTCTGCCTGCAATCCACGTAAACTAAACAAAATCATAAAAAATAAACTATGTACTATACTTTTTTACTCAAAATATTATAATTTAGAAGGTTTTTAGTTTATCAATCTGGTAGGGACTATGAAGTGAAAAAAAAAAAAAATCTGTTATTTTGCAAGTCTGTGGAATTTTTTGAGATTTGCTTGGTTATTATATATTTTTCTCTCGGAGTGGTTGAAATTGTGTTTTTTCTTCAAAATAGTAATCAGATCCAAGATCAAATTTAAAGCTAAATAGTTACTCAAGATTTTGTTAATCTTATTCTATAACAAATTTCGAAGCAACATTGCAAGACAAATATCAAAATGAAAGTTAAAAACCAATTCGAATATTGAAACTTGACAAAACCAAATAGAAGATGTTTATAATTTATTAGGCATATGCAATATCAATCTACGGTGGATTGACAAAAGAATGACGGCGGATTGACAACATCGTATCGGTGGCGGCACACGGTGGCAGCACGACGGCAGAGATTTAAAGAGAGAAGAATAGTCAATGAGGTGATTTGAAGAGAAAATATCAATTTCTTGATAGATTAAATCAACTCTAAAAATTGAAGAAAATAGAAATAGAGAGAGTTTTTTTTTTTGACACAATAGAGTGAGATGTTCTTGATCTTTTTTTGTTGTTTTTTTGTCGAGACCAGCGTATTCGGCACAAGTTATGATGCATAAGTCATACTTATGCACCGTGCATAAACACCTCATATTACTTAGTGCACCTCCCAAATTTCTAGTGTACCCCCAACAAAATTACTTAGTATACCCCCAAATTTCTAACACCCCCCAAATTGGGGGTACATTGGAAATTTGGCGGTGTACTAAGCAATTTGGTTGGGGGTACACTAAAAATTTAAAAGGTGTATTAAACAATTTTCATTGGTTATGCACGGTGCATAAGGAAAAAGCTTATGCACCATAACCACTCCCCAGGGTATCCACCGCTGAACACAGTGACTATTCCCTCGCTAGACTGGAGGCACGTCGATGGGTGGGATAGCTGGCCCAAGAATTTAAAGCTACTCCATACCCAAGGTGAGAATCGAACCATCGACCCTTGGTTAAGGGAGGATGAACCCCAACCGTTCAACCACACCCCTTAGGTTGATTTTTTTTTGTTGATATTTCTTTTGTTTTACTTATGATGATTTGTTTTTAATTAATCAATGTTTTACAACTTACCATAGGTGTAATTTTGCAATTTTTAAAAATTTAAAGAGTAATTTTTAAAACTTGCATTTAAATAGGTGCAATGATGACTTGGTAAATTATGATTACACATGGACCTGTTAAAACAATCCAAGTCAAACTGACCGGTAAACGTTAACATTGCGGAGTTGTTCACCGGCTAACAGAACAGTGAGAAATTCCAGGTTCGTCTTCTTTCTTCTTTTCGTTCGAATTTTCATTCCATTTTCGTCTCATGCACTCGAGGATGCGATTTGCGGCAGCGATAGCCGCTTCATAACACATCAGATAGTTGCGTCGCAGCCGAGCTTCACTGCGCACCGCGATCGCACGCTAAAGCGCCGCAATCAATATTCAATAACATATGCAACACTATATCATATACAAGACAAATGTTTATCATTGTTCGATTTAATAAAAAGTTGTTAATGTTAATGTTTTATTACTAGTGTCTTCAAAAAAATGTAAATACCAAAAAAAAATCTATATAAAAGTGTGATGAAATTTTTAGAGAACACTTTATAATAAATAAAGTTCATTTTTATAAACTAATATAAAGTTGATAATCTCCAATAAAAATAAAAGTACAAGAATAATCTCAGCAATATACACAACTCATACATGCACATACTAAATCCGATCAGAGTTCTAAAATTTGAACCCTGTTGACTCTCTTTCTCTTCAGATATTTGAACGTAATAGCAACACACTCTATTTGTTTTCATCTTATTACATAACTAAGGACATGAAATAATTTAATGAAACTGTTACATAAAATACAATGCCATGGTAACAATTATCCGTGAAATGAAATAATTTAATGAAAGTGTTATATAAAAAAACAATGCCATGGTAACAATTATCCATGACATTGTGCTTATGTTATCCCTCACTGTGCTGTTTGCAACCTTTTGGTCCAAAATGCTTTGTGCTGCGACTCACGATCTTGTTGCATAAGTAGCAGTAATAGGTTACGCATGCCTAACATAACATGTGATTATTGTTTCGCAACTGTTGATGAATTCAAAATGGTAAAAGAGAAAGTTCTTAGTGATGAAGACATAAAAAAACATATATAACTTTGTTTCAATCATCAACAGATAAATTTGAGACAAGTTTTAGATATCCAAATGTTCAAATTAAACCTCCATAACAAAATCTTCTACTGGACATAATTAAAATCATAAAATTTAGGTGTATTTCCTTAGGTGTTTTTTGTGTTATTCTTCACTTAAAATAATTTTTGTGATTATAACGAACTTTGTGAAAATTATGGATTTGAGAAAATCAGGGTAATTATGAATATTTTAATTAAAGAACATGAAAAACACCTAAAAAATGTATCGAAGACTTGTCCTAATTAAAAACAAATATGATGCAACTGCTTCGTCATGCAGTTCTTTTCGAAGCCGCAATCACTTTCTCCACTTTTCTAACATGGTTTTTTAACTTTTAGGGAATCATAGGCTCGATGTTTTCCTAATCATTAAATAAAAAGGTATGCCTTTGAGTTGCAAGAGTACAGAACAGGCGATTAGAAAAATATTTTAGACTCATCAAGTAAAAACCAGATACATAGTGTAATTGTTGGCAAGAATATATTGAATTATAACGCAGAGTGTGGCTTTCCGGTTTTGCACTGTACTTGCATTCCAAAATATGCAAATACATCGCAAAAAAGTTTAATTTGTATACCGATGTAAAATAGTTTTACATAGACGTTCAATTATGATTTCAGTGTTTCGTGATTTTACACAGACATTCAATCAACTCTCAATATTTGGACATTTAATGATATTATTTCCAAAAATACCTACAAAAGTATCTAAATTAAGATCTGATTAGATATTTGTGTAAAACTATTGAACATTGTTGCTGCATACAAATGAAATTCTTAACAAAAACTGGAAGACCACTTCTCTTGTAGACACTAAAATATATTTTAGTTTACAAGAGCTATATATCAAAGGCTAACCTAAAACCAGAACCACAAGTCTCAACACGCCACATGTTATTGTCAGGCCAGTAACTCAGCAATCATTAAACCATTTATTTTAGAGCAAAAAACAGATAATTTCATACCTTTGGATTAAATTGACGACACCTAGGACATAATGAGCCACCGATGTGAAAGTCTTCACCATGTATTTGATGCAGGTCCAGGAGAGGATTTATGCCTAGTTCTACTTGCCAGTTATCAACCATTTCTCGTGGGAACAATTCACACGACCCCTCGTCACTTGAATGAGAAAAAGAGATTTCTTAAAATTGGAATGTTTGGTATATAAAAACCATGCAAAAAATATTCTAAAGCAATACCTGAAATGTCCGTATGGATCAACTTTATCAATTGGTTTGTTGCAGCGGTAACAGAAGTACTCCCCACAATTACCGCACCTCATTTTATTACAACCTTCGGTTCGAGAAATCGCCATTTCACAAGATGGGCAGGACTTGGAATCACGGCGAATTTCTTTTATGCTGAGCATTTCATTGATCTTTGCAAGTTCAATTTGCCTTTGATTTCCCTTTAATTGAGATGAATTTTGACGATCCTATGACAAGGAGAAAATTTACAAAAACTGAAGCACTTTTCAGGCTAAAAAAAATTACAAGCAAAACACATGTCACTCAAAGTATCAAAACAATTAAGGGGCAAGAAAGTCCAACATAGTGCATGCAAGCATTCAAGTTATTCATCACATCGTTTGATAACCATTAATGACAAATCCCACAGGTACAACTAGTGAACCATCCTATATTTTAATTGGATTAAGATCCAAACAGTTTTATTGTTGATGTAAGGAAACCTATAAAACTCTACCATTTAGCTCATAATTGAATATAATTCAACAACCAAAAAATCCCAAGTTTTTGGATTAAATTAGTATACGAGGAAAAACAAAGTACTCTTATTGAATCTAAAATAACTATGGTGGTTATAAAGGTGTGTATGTATTCTAATTTGGAATCCCAAAAGCAATAGTTTGGGGAAAAAGCTACAAGAGACGAGCTTTTTGACAAGCCGTGTTTGGATATTATCAAAGAGAAAAACCAACATGCTTGGCATAGTTGCCAACAATTCAGTTAAGAGCGGTGTTATCAATAATGGAAAATTGAGGAATGCCAAAGATCCACTATGTGAAATAGCAGATAGCGTTATGGACAAATAGCGGAAGCCTCATAGCGATTGAAAAAATTTGTCATGTTTGGCACACATGCAAATTCTTCATTTTTATTAGTACTATTTTTTAAAACCCTAAAAAATTCTCTATTGTCTTTTATTGACGCTACACCAGCTAGCAGAAACTGCACTGGAATAGTGTCTGCTATTGCCCTAATAGCAAAACTAGGATATAGTGTCACTTTTGATAGTGGGTTAAGCAAAATCTATTATATGCTATAGTGCCACTATTTTACATCCCTAGTTAAGAGTATTCTTTACAACTCTTGAAAGTAACAAAGCAAAAAAAGAATAAAGTTTAAGCTGATAATTCAGATATTGAAACTCAAACTTCCAGTAACAGAAGCAACTCCTATGAATCTCTGAAAATATATACCGTACCGGCAGAAGCTCAAGCTTCTGTTCTAACGTCACGCATGTTAGGCCAACATGGCGTCGTTCTCTGCAAAGGGTACAAAAGCTAAAAAAGCATTTAGGGCATTGAGCGTGTTGGTCTTCATCCTCTATACAAGGTGTTTCACATCTTGGGCAATAAACAACATCAGCCATTGATGCAAGTGTTTTCTCTAACATCATTGATTCCCAACGTTCGAAATCTTCATCACCAAGAAAGTGTTTTAAAAGGCCGGGTGGAATCATGTCCTTGCATTTTGCATCAAGACATTGAAGATAACTAACATTTCCTTCTTTTACGTGTATCTGAGTAAAGGTCTGCAAGCATTTGCGACAAAAGAAATGTTTGCATGGTAACTGGACAAACTCGGTGCCTGTTGGATGACAAAGAAAGTTAATAATTCAAAATAAATTGGTATTATGTGCCAGACATAACAACGATGGTCAATAATAATTTGATTTGAGCAACCGCGGAAAAAGCATAATCAAGTCTTCATAAAAACGGTAAAGCATGTTTTAAAGAGAACATCTCTAGAAACAAAAGATGCACATAAAGTAAATCATGCATCACAATAGTACAACATAAGCAACCTATGGTTAGTCATATTATGCGCATTCTTGAATAATCGGTTTATAATTTCTAAGTAGAATGTAACTTGCAAATAAAAAATTACATGAATAAAAAAACCTATTGAAAGAACGAAGTTTTGTTTAGATGGGCTATAAGAAAATTTACTTTTGGCTGTGAAATCACCAAAACAAGACTAATACCGATTACCAACTATCTTAGATAGCCAAACTGTGAATAAATCATGTCTAGCAAGCATAAATAGAAAATTACCTGGATATTCACTATAGCAAATGCAACATTCATGCAATTCTTTAAGGAAGTTCTGATGGTGTCTTTCATTGTTGTAGCTTTGTAAAAAAGGAATATCGGCATCAATGCATCCAATTCCTGAAACCACACGTGCGTCCGCAACACGATTTGTACCGTAAGGACCTAGTCTAATCTCCTCATCAAATCCCAGATGAGAAAGTGAAGAACTATGTAACCATTCTACCCAATGGTAAATTACTTCTTGCCCTTGCTGTTCTGCCCATATTGAATCCAACATGGAACATAAACTCAAAATCTTCGCAGATTCCAACCATTTAACAGCGATTGTAAATATAGGTGGTTGGTGGCTTGGATACGACTTAGGTAATAAACATGTCAAAACAATCGGTGGAAGGTATTGAACTTTGAAAGAGTATAAGAAATCATCTGAGTTGCCACTTATAGTTTCAACTTCATTGACAGGGTTCATCTGAGCAGTAATGCCTATTTCACCCAAAATATCAATGTTTATGTGTATCTGAGGAAAGTAGCCCAAAAAAGAGAGTCAGGAATGATGAATGGGTTTCAGATAAATTGCATTGTAATTAAAAAAAACAAATACAAGTTTGAAAAAACTATGTTGTTGGTTTAGAGCAAGACCTGAAAACAGCGCAGGCCTTTCCTTGAGTCAAGGTTGAAAACATTTTCTCCATAAATTGACTCCACCACAAGCAACTGCAAAACATAAAATAAAATTCAGTTAATACAGTCACCACAAATGTAAGTGTTTTTCAGCATCCAAATAAAGTTCAGTGTCACATTCATCTATCTCTCTATTACTATTTACTAATCAGAAAATTGTGTTTTGGTCCACAAAATGTGTTGCATGTTGCTCTTATTATTTGTGAAAATCAGACAGACACTAGAGCACAGCGTTACATAGTTTCATGATGTAATCTCTACTATCGCAATAATATGAGTTGTAAATGTAACTCTTACATCTGAAACAACAGAAAACCTAACCGCTCTGTTGCAGAACACCTAGGGACACAATTACATTGTAGAACCTCGTTAACAAATCGTTGTGTTGCTATTTGTGTATACTTACTCTATTTAGATTTCTGTTGAGAGTTACTACGTTTCATCACCCCTTAGTTTAATTAACATGTGACACTCTCTCCTGATAATACTGCACCGATTTTTCCATACCGGTGTTGCAACATTTTCTTTTCTTTGAAAAAACAAAATATATTATAATATACCACAAGAAAGCATGCTTCTAGAGGGCCAAAAAAACACTAATGATATACTCATTGACTGTCATTGGCTTGCAGCGGTAAGTTAGACATACCGGCCGCTCCGACCGAGATAGCGGCTATCCGGGATTAACAACTATGGATAATACCTTCATTTTATTGAAAACACTCCTTGTATTATGTCTCAACCAATCATGTTTACCTAGCATCCCACACTTCAGAAAAATAAGTGATATTGAGTAGTACTCCCTCAGACCTTAAATATAAGTAACTTTTATTTTTTTTTAGATACATTAAATAATTAATGTATCTAGTCTACAATATAAGCTTGATACATTAATTATTCAATTTATCTAAAAAGGTGAAAGTTGCTTATATTTAATGCCGGAGGGAGTATTAAACAATAAAATTTGATAATTATTAATTAGTACCTCATCTTGTTGCAATTGATCATTGGTTATGATCTGTTCATGAGACAATTCAGGTTGTTGAATATCACTTAACAGCTTATCAAGCCTATTATCATCCATAACATCATCTTCTTCCTCCATGGTTTTGCTTGAACTGGCAACGTCATCAACAATCTTAGTGGAAGCTCGTTTTTCAACGTTTGGCACAGAGTTGGATGAAGAAAGAATGAGTTCGGCTTTTTTGACGTAGTGGAGTTTCGATTTGGCGCGGTGCTGTCTCTTATTCATGTTTGTTTGATTCAATTGAATTCGCCTGCTCGTGCTATCAAATTTTGTTATAGGAAAATAACGGCAATAATAGATTTTACTAACGAATAGATAAAATTCAAGTCTTAGCAGAGATTCTAATGATTTATAATAGAATTTATTGATCGAGAGTTTTTAAGAGAAAAAAAGTTTTTTGTTGTTGAATGTTTGATTGATTCTTCCATTCGAAGCACCAAGCTTTTAAATACAACTATACAACTATTTTTTTTTTTTTTGAGATTGGAGTATCTACTTGTACAACTATTAAGAACAAAAGAGTATAATAACCTAAAATCAACAATTATTGAGGGCTCGTGATTAAAAATAAGTGATTTTGAAATCAAAAGTGATTATTTTTTAAAAATAAGTGATTTTTTTTTTAAAAAAAACTATAACAAACAGACACTTAGAAATTTTGTTTTTAGAGATTTTACAAAAAAAAAAAATTGTATTTGTTTACCTTTATAAAAATTACTTTTTATAAAAAAAATTTAACTTGTTTAGATACAACTATATAAAGTGTTTTTATATCACAAAATTAGTACTACCTCCATTCTTTTTTACTTGTCGTTTTAGAAAAAAAGACCAACATAGGAGAGTGTATTTTTACACTTTATTTTCTTATTATGCCCTTTTTTAAAATATATATCATATTTTTAATCCACCAATAAATTCATATTTTTTCACAAACATTATCTATTTCCATAAAATTGTAACAAACTTTATTTAAAAACAAACAAAATTTGTATACAATAAAAAGATTATATTGTTTCAACAAAAAAATATTATATAAAATATAGTCAATAAAATAAATTAGGAATAAGGTATAATAGGCAAAATATAACTTAAATTGCAAAAACGACAAGTAAAAAGGAACAAATATTTTTTTCTAAAACGACAAGTAAAAAGGAATGGAGGTAGTATCATATGAGACAATTATTCTAATATAATATATAAAATAAAGTTTATCAAAAAAAAATCATATAAAATAAATCTCAACAAATTTTAAAATCTTCTTTAAAAAAATATTACCTTCTAAAAATAACAAACCGGCCACTTAAAATAGACTAATTTTAATTAATATTTATTTTCTATAACAAAATCGATGTCTCAAAATGGTCATTACACACACAGACATGTGATATTTAATTTAAGTGAGTGTGTAGTGGGGGAGGGGAGGGGTTAATGGGGATTACAACCCTTTATTTTACCTTTTTTGGGTTTAATTTGAGTGAGGTAAATTACCAATTTATTATTTTTGGAAAATATTTTAGAGTAATTTTTTTGAATTAGTAATTTAGGATATTTTGAAAATTTAATTACCATGAGATATTTTAGATATTCTAAATGAAAATCTAAGAGGTTAACAACAAAATTTAAGCTTATTTAGTCAAAAATAAAATAAAATAAAGCTTATATTGCAAAAAGACTTGCCACAACACTTACCAGTTACCACACAAAAATAGTATTTTCTTTGTGTCAAAATAATGTAGTAGTTGATATTTTTTTGATAATAATGTAGTAGTTGATCATTGTAACAAAATTAAAATATAATTGATAAATGAAAAAAAGATAATAATAGTTTTACTCAATTGTCCATATTAACTATTAGTGTATTATCATTATTACAAAAATATAAAAGAGTAGTAAGTTTTTATTTATTTTTAATTGAATATTCACTATTTGGTCTAAAGAACAACCAATTTGAGGAGCTCAATTCTATCGTCTATTTATGAGGTCTATTTAAAGCAACTGAAATATCTATTAGCTTTCCTTCAAAATGTATGTACCAACTTACCAAAATTGACATTAGGAGAAATTGAACTTGAAACCTTGTGAGAATCTTATTCCAAAATCTCAAACTAACACCACTAGATCAACCCAATTTTTAGCTTGGTCGCATCTCCCTTTCCTAGCTCGTGATATCATCGGCTTTTTGGAATTTGCTCCCTTTGCATTTCTCCTAGAAAATCTGGTGGTCGTCTGTGGCTTGGACTGAAATCCCTAGAGAACATTTGTAGCTATTCTTGTTTAGCGTGTGGGTTACTCAAATCCGCTGGTGTTATCTTTTTTTGCGGTGATCATGTATGAGGTTAATCCTGTGCAGCAGTGGCAACTTGGGTGCCTTTCAACATTGGAGTTGTGACTTGGTTCTTTGGCATTTCTCTGTTAATTTGATATATTGTGGCCTTTGTGCTGTGTTAGCTATTTTGTTATGTGATATTTTTGTGTTTTGGAGTAGTTAGCAGCGGAGACCTATGAATATTTTTCGGTCGATTGTATCATAATTGAGGGGCAGTTTCAATGTATTTTGTACTTTGCATTCCTTATGCCTCATTTTATATAAAAGTGTGATGAAAATTTTAGAGAACACTTTATAATAAATAAAGTTCAATCTTTATAAACTAATATAAAGTTGAATAATATCCAATAATATAAGTACAAGAATGATCTCAGCAATACACACAACACATACATGCACATACTAAATCCGATCAGAGTTCTAAAATTAGAACCCTGTTGACTCTCTTTCTCTTCAAATATTTGAACGTAATAGCAACACACCCTATTTCTTTTCATCTTATTACATAACTAAGGACATGAAATAATTTAATGAAACTGTTACATAAAATACAATGCCATGGTAACAATTATCCATGACATGAAATAATTTAATGAAACTGTTCAATAAAACAATGCCATGGTAACAATTATCCATGACATTGTGCTTATGTTATCCCTCACTGTGCTGTTTGCAACCTTTTGGTCCATAATGCTTCGTGCCGCGCCTCACGATCTCGTTGCATAAGTAGCAGTAATGGCTTTGGCATGCCCAACAGAACATGTGATTATTGTTTCCCAGCTGTGGATGAATTCAAAATGGTAAAGAAAAAGTTCTTAGTGATGAAGACATAAAAAACATTTAACTTTGTTTCAATCATCAACAGATACATTTGAGACAAGTATCCGAATATTGAAATTAAACCACCATAACAAAATCTTCTACCTACATATTTAAAATCAGAAAACTTAGGTGTACTTTCTGAGGTGTTTTTTGTGTTAGTCTTCACTTAAAATATTTTTTTTGTGATTCTCAAGAACTTTGAGAAAATTATGGATTGAGAAAATCACAGTAGTTATGAAAATTACAGTGTTAGTCTTCCCTAAAATATGATGCAACTGCTTCGTGATGCAGTTCTTTTCTAAGCTGCAATCATTTTCCCCACTTTTCTAACCGAGTTGGTTAACTTTTAGGGAATCATAGGTTTGATGTTTTCCTAATCATTAAATAAAAAGGTATGCCTTTGAGTTGCAAAAGCACAGAAAAGGTGAATAAAAAATATTGGCTTAAACGCAGTTTTAACCCCTTTATTTTGACTGATTCGGAATTTCAACTTCCCTATTTTAAAATTCGGAATTTCAACCCTCCTATTTTAGATTTTTTAGGATTTTTTTACCCCTAATCACATTTGGCTTATTTTAGATTCTTAGATATAAGAATTGTTCACGACCAGCTCCTAGGAGAATTTCTATTGCCCTTAAGTTGGCCATATATGCTTGATCATGTGACAACTTCACACCCCATTTTTCAATGGCCAAAGCAATCAACCTCTTCACTTTCATTTCAGGAGTATGTCAGAGTTTTATCACAAATTCTTTAGCAAGCAAATTTGTTTTGGCTTGTCTATTTCTAGGTATCCTATGAGTGATCATCTACGAAGCTTTACATAAGCAAAATTAAGCTAAATATGATTGGGGGTGAAAAAATCCTGAAAAATCTATAATAGGAGGGTTGAAATTCCTAATTTCAAAATAGAGGGTTGAAATTCCGAATCTGTCAAAATAGGAGGATTAAAACTGCTTTTAAGCCAAATAAATTTTCGAAACTTCTCAAATAAGAACAAGATACATTGTAAATGTTGGCAAGAATATATTGAATTATAACGCAAAGTGTGCCTTTCCGGTTTTGCACTGTACTTGCATTCCAAAATATGCAAATACATCACAAAAAAGTTAAATTTGTATACTCTGACGATGTAAAATAGTTTTGCACAGACGTTCAATTATTTCACAGTTTTATGATTTTACACAGACATTTAATCAAGTCTCACTATTTTGACATGTAATGATATTATTTCCAAAAATATCTAAAATATATTTTAGTTTACAAGAGCTATAAATCACAGGCTAACCTAAAACCAGAACCACAAGTCTCAACTCGCCACATGTTATTGTCAGGCCAGTAACTCAGCAATCACTAAACCATTCATTTTAGCGCGAAAAACAGATAATTTCATACCTTTGGATTAAATTGACGACAACTAGGACATAGTGAGCCACCAAGATGTAAGAGTTCAGCTATTTCCGCCATATCCTGGCGAGGATCTCGGCGAGGATTCATGCCTGCTTGCCAGTTATCAACCATTTCTCGTGGGAACAATTCACACGACCCCTCGTCCCTTGAATGAGAATAAGAGATTTCTTAAAATTGGAATGTTTGGCATATAAAAACCATGTAAAAAATATTCTAAAGCAATACCTGAAATGTCCGTATGGATCATCTTTATCAATTGGTTTGTTGCAGCGGTAACAGAAGTACTCCCCACAATTACCGCACCTCATTTTATTACAACCTTCGGTTCGAGAAATCGCCATTTCACAAGATGGGCAGGACTTGGAATCACGGCGAATTTCTTTTATGCTGAGCATTTCATTGATCTTTGCAAGTTCAATTTGCCTTTGATTTCCCTTTAATTGAGATGAATTTTGACGATCCTATGACAAGGACAAAATTTACAAAAATTGAAGCACTTTTCAGGCTAAAAAAAATTACAGGCAAAACACATGTCACTCAAAGTATCAAAACAATAAAGGGGCAAGAAAGTCCAACAAAGTGCATGCAAGCATTCAAGTTATTCATCACATCGTTTGATAACCATTAATGACAAATCCCACATGTACAACTAGTGAATCATCCTATATTCTAATTGGATTAAAATCCAAACAATCGTTAGTTGGTTCAGTGGTGATTGGTGCTGAACTTGGTAGGAAGGACCACGGTTCGATCCCCCGCAACTACGATCGGAACGGGGCTGGAACCACTTGATGCCAGAACTGGCCCCCGAACCAAATAAAACTGGTGGTAAAAACCAAACAGTTTTATTGTTGATGTAAGGAAACCTATAAAACTCTACCATTTAGCTCATAATTGGATATAATTCAACAACCGAAAAATCCCAAGTTTTTGGATTAAATTAGTATACGAGGAAAAACAAAGTATATTGAGTCTAAAATAACTGGAATAGCGTCACACTTTTGATAGTGGGTTAATCAAAATCTAATATGCTATAGTGCCGCTATGTTAAATCACTAATTGAGAGTATTCTTTACAACTCTTGAAAGTAATAAAGCAAAAAAAAGAATAAAGTTTGAGCTAATAATTCAGATATTGAAACTCAAACTTCCAGTAAAAAAAGCAACTCCTATGAGTCTCTGGACATATATATCATACCTGCAGAAGCTCAAGCTTCATTTCTAGCGTCATGCATGCTATGCCAACATGGCGTCGTTCTCTGCAAAGGGTACAAAAGCTAAAAAAGCATTTAGGGCATTGAGCATGTTGGTCTTCATCCTCTATACAAGGTGTTTCACATCTTGGGCAATAAACAACATCAGCCATTGATGCAAGTGTTTTCTCTAACATCATTGATTCCCATCGTTCGTAGTCTTCATCACCAAGAAAGTGTTTTAAAAGGCCGGGTGGAATCATGTCCTTGCATTTTGAATCAAGACATTGAAGATTACTAACATTTCCTTCTTTTACATGTATTTGAGTAAAGGTCTGCAAGCATTTGCGACAAAAGAAATGTTTGCATGGTAACTGGACAAACTCGGTACCTGTTGGATGACAAAGAAAGTTAATAATTCATTATAAATTGGTATTAAGTTGCAGACATAAGAACGATGGTCAATATTTATTTATTTTTTTGATAAGCAAACGATGGTCAATATTAATTTGATTTGAGGAGCTGCGGAAAAAAGCATAGTCAAGTCTTCATAAAAATGGCAAAGCATGTTGTTAAGAGAACATCTCTAGAAACAAAAAATGCACATGAAGTAAATCATGCATCACAAATAGTACAAAATAAGCAACCTATGGTTAGTCGTATTTGCAAGTTACAACTTCTAAGTAGAATGTAACTTGCAAATAAAAAATTACATAATGAATAAAAAAAACCTATTAAAATAATGAATTTTGTTTAGATGGGCTATAAGAAATATTATATTTGGCCGTGAAATTACCTGGATATTCACTATAGCAAATGCAACATTCATGCAACTCTTTAAGGAAGTTCTGATGGTGTCTTTCATTGTTGTAGCTTTGTAAAAAAGGAATATCGGCATCAATGCATCCAATTCCTGAAACCACGCGTGTGTCCACAACAAGATTTGTACCATAAGGACCTAGTCTAATCTCCTCATCAAATCCCATATGAGAAAGTGAAGAACTATGTAACCATTCTACCCAATGGTAAATTACTTCTTGACCTTGCTGTTCTGCCCATATTGAATCCAACATGGAACATAAACTCAAAATCTTCGCAGATTCCAACCACTTAACAGAGATTGTAAATATAGGTGGTTGGTGGCTTGGATACGACTTAGGTAATAAACATGTCAAAACAATTGGTGGAAGGTATTGAACTTTGAAAGAGTATAAGAAATCATCCGAATTGCCACTTGTAGTTTCAACTTCTTTGTCAGAGTTCACCTTAGCAGTAATTCCTATTTCACCCAAAATATCAATGTTTATGTGTATCTGATAAAAGGAGCCCAAAAAAGAGAATCATGAATGTGTTTCAATAAATTGCATTGTAATTAAAAAAAACAAATAAAAGTTTGATAAAACTATGTTATTTGTTTAGAGCAAGACCTGAAAACAGCGCAGGCCTTTCCTTAAGTCAAGGTTGAAAACACTTTCTCCATAAATTGACTCCACCACAAGCAACTGCAAAACATAAAATATAATTCAGTTAAAACAGTCACCACAAATGCAACGCAATAGTGTTTTTCAGCATCCAAATAAAGTTCACAATGTCACATTCATCTATCTCTCTATTACTAATCAGAAAATTGTGTTTTGGTCCACCAAATGTGTTGTGTATGGCTATTATTTGTGAAAAGAAGACAGACGCTAGAGCGCAACGGTACATGGTTTAATGATGCTATTTGCTGTGCTGTTGTATTAATGAGTAGTGAATGTAACTCTTAAATCTGAAATAACAGAAAACCTAACGACTCTGCTCTGCTCGCAGGATACCCACCCAGGGACACAATTACATGGTAGAACCTCATCAATAAATCATTGTGTTGCTATTTGCGTTTTACTTTTTACTCTTTTTTTGTCAAGCAGCCTAATGGTCAAAATTTCACTTTTAAGGTGAATAATTGGGGAATCCCGGGTTTGAACCCCGGGCTCTGCATGTTGCAATGTTAGGCAATAAAATGCACTTTTCAAAACCAAAAAAGTAGTTCCATCAATCACATTATTCTCCTCCTCAGCATAAACCAACAAAGTAGTGATGCTATCACCATTGAACTAACCATCTTATAAAAACATTCAAGACAGTATATTCATAAAAAACCATGAACAATTTTTCAATCCATTCCTACAAATGTCACTTTAGAAATTCAGAATAAAGATGTGTCTAATATCCAACATATGTCGGTCTCTGATGACACATATAACTATTTTCTTAAATTATTTTCCTGTGTCTATATATCAATTTTATTTTTTTGTGAAGGAATCGAAGCGACAAAGGCTTATTTTTTTTGGGCTGAATCTCAGTGGATCGTGGCAGCAATACATATCAATTATCTGTCGTGTCGTCTGTGTCAATGCTTCATAGGTTGCAACAGAGATTACTTCTACTACTACTAGTATCAAAAGTAAACTAAATCTTATTGAGTAGTATTAATTAAACAATAAAATTTGATAATTATTAATTAGTACCTCATCTTGTTGCAATTGATCATTGGTTATGATCTGTTCATGAGACAATTCAGGTTGTTGAATATCACTTAACAACTTGTCAAGCCTATCATCCATAACATCAATAGCATCTTCTTCTTCTTCATCTTTGGTTTTGCTTGAACTGGCCACGTCATCAGTGTTGTTGTTGTTGTTGTTACAATTGACATGAACAATCTCAGGGGAAGCTCGTTTTTCAACGTCTGGCAGAGGGTTAGGTGAAGAAGAAATGAGTTTGGATTTGGCGCGGTAGTGTGGTTTTGCGGTGATGGAAGATTGGTGGCGGTGTTGTCTCCTATTCATGGTTGATTCAATTGAATTGGCTTCTTCTTCGTGCCTCAATTTTCAGCTGTCAAAATTGATGATGTTTCAAAGTACTTTGTTCGACGGACACGGTCACGGTTAAAATTAATATTGATGAGATAATTGTTAACTACATACTTTTTACCGTACCGGTCAAACACTCATAGTTGACTAAAATTTATAAAATTAAAAGAGTAATTGATCGGGAAACCTTTAAATTTAACTTCTAATTTTATAAATTTTAGTCAATTATTTTATACTTATCAATTACACCGTCTTTATGTGATGTGGCATCACGTTAACAAATATCACATATAAAGTTACCAATTATATCATCAAAATAGACAGAATAACTGGAGACAATTTGAAAGTGATATGAGTAACTGACAAACCAAAATAAAACCAAACATAAACCACATTTAACTGCATTTTTTACCTGTCAAAATGCAAAGTATGTTCGCCATATAGTATGCAAACAATATTTTTCTTCATTTTTTTGTAATTTAACACATGTATTGCCTAAGCCCAATCCATTCAGGCCCATTATCCGCGTCATCAGAAACAGGTTGAGTCGCACTGAACTCACCCACCGGAAAACGATAAACTGACCGGTAAACGTTGCGGAGTTGTTCACCGGCTAACAGAACAGTGAGAAATTCCAGGTTCGTCTTCTTTCTTCTTTTCGTTCGAATTTTCGTTCCATTTTCGTCTCACGCACCCGATGATGCGATTTGCGGCAGCATCAGATAATTGCGTCGCAGCCGAGCTTCACTCCGCACCGCAATCGCACGCTAAAACGCCGCAATCAATATTCAATAACATATGCAACAATATATGATAGTATCATTCCGAAATTTGATGCAATACTAAACTTCCTATCAAATCATGTTGAGGAAAGTATAGTCAACTAAAATTCTTGCATTGTTAGTTGTAAAGTAATTATCCTGATATTTGATCATAATCATAATATATAAATAAAGGATTTGTCAATGAGTGTTTGTGAATTTCTTCTTTCAATAGTGGGAATTTGTATGGGATGTTGTTGAGAAAAATTCACTATCAAGGATCAATGATAGGAATACATAATTTAAGTGGTAGTTCAATATTTTTTCTTCCTATGTATATGGAAACTTGACGTCGAATATTAGATTTGTGTGAATTTTGGTGGGTTTGTGTTATCAAGTGGCATATAGAGAGTTAGTTAGTTGGCGTGTATCTTTCTTAGACAACGCCAACTTGATTGCCTCCCTTAGTGGAATTTATTTTATCAACTTGAAACATGATGCAATGTTATCACTTTTTCATTAATATGGAACTGGGGAGCTTTGCAGCAATGGTTGAAATTGTTATCATGTGAATAGAAGGTCAGTTGTTCGAGTCTTGGAATCAGCCTCTTACAGATTTGACCTTTCCGTATACCCCGCACCCCAGGAGCTTAAAAGCATAAGGTTGCCCTTTTAAGCTCATTTGTTGCATCATTTAGTTGCAGACAAATTTCCTGATAAATTATCAGAAGCATAATATTATTAATATAAAGAACTTCTTAGTGTGTATTCATGTTTTCCTTTCCTAAATACTCCTATATAGGGATTTATAAGAGGTCTTGGAAAAAATGCACACCATTATACAAGGATCAGCCCTGTTTCTGACATTTGATGGGCATTAGGCTAGACTTTAGTAAAGGACCCCCTTGTACAATATATCACAATTTTTTATCTTCTCAAATCTATCTTATTGAACATTCATTAGATGCCTAATCTCCTATGCCATGAATATCATCAGAATTGCCCTTAAATGTTTCTCCATCTTTTCTATTTTTTATCGAAACGTTAATTGATGTGCCGGCAAGGAGGTGGTTAGTCTGATATGGTAGGACTGTGCATCATGTTTTAACTTTAGATCAAAAGAAGCCTTTATAGCATCATGTACATTTATTTATATTTCTCTTTCTTCCCTAGGTAAGTCTCCTTATGTAAAATCTAGTTTTTGATGCTGCATATTCATTCTAACAACACATCTCTCTTTTGCATATAACTAATCATTTCTGCTCCATTGATTTTCTCTAGAATTTTGTGGCGAAGATGTACGTGTAGCTCCAACTGAAAATCTTGAAATTGTCTCTGATGGAAAAGGGCAATGGCTGCTGCTTCTCTAGTGTATCTTCAACTGCTATTCTTTCAAGTGTCGCTTTTGTTGTCATCTCGATCTTTGTTCGTGTCCTTCATGTCATATATTGTAGTGGAAGGCCCTTGAGCAAAAGAGCATCAAAACCTGTTAGTACCCTTATTATTTTAGGATCAGGTTTGAGATTGCTTCCTTATTTTCCATCCATGTCAAAACATTTTATTGCAGCTCTGAAATTTTTAGTTTTATTCTACTGTAGGTGGTCATACTGCCGAGATGCTTAATCTATTGGCAGTGTTACAGAAAGATAGGTTTAGTCCGAGATTCTACATTGCTGCTGCTACTGATAATATGAGCCTTCAAAAAGCTTTGTTGTTGGAGAACTCCCTGGCATCTGAGGTAGTTTTTTACAATATTGTCTCTACAAGTTCCTTTCGTCAAAGAAGTTCTGTTTTTCACCTCTTATTATTATCGCTGTTGTTTATAGGGTGGAGGGGTTTTTGCAATATTAGACTGGATAGTTGGCTATTTTGTTGGTGCACCTTTGTTGCAATATATGGATCAATTATTAATGCTCTATACTTTATTATTACAGTATTGGTGTGTGTTAGTGACTCAAGCAGTATATGAGAATAACTAGCCATGGAACTCTTTTTGTTTGTGTACAATATATTTATTTTGGCTCAAGTCTTGTTTGGATGTGAGAAGAATTAGACTTGACTGATGATTATATACACAACTATTAATAATTCACCAATTGATGTTTGAATAACTTGGTTCAAGGAAATGCTCCCTGGTCCCATAGTTTTCTTGCAAGAACGTATCTAGGAATCTATCTATCTATTTGTGCAAGCAGTTTGTAGTCATTAATTGGTCGATATCAACCGTGGTTAAAACAATAATCAAATGATAAATTTGCATCGAAGTTGGTGTTTTCTGTATGGTACGAATAGTTTACATTTCTGCTAATCTGGTTTGCAAATATTGGAACTTGTCCAATTACAGATCTTAGAGTTTTTCCAATTGCAGACCGGGGGATTGGAATTGAAGTGTATATTTCTATGAAATTTTACCTACTTTATTTTCTTTTGTTTTTTTATATATATTGGCGTAGGTGCAAAATGTGTATTTTTGTGAATAGTTCACAATGGGTTCTGAATTTTCTTGTGCTTGTGAACACTGGCTTTCAGATTCTAATCAGAAATTGATTTAAATGCAGAATGGAACTGACGTTTCCGATACTGCACAGTTCATGAAGATTTATCGAAGTAGGGAAGTTGGTCAATCATATATAACCTCAGTCTGGACTACTTTAATTGCAATGTTACATGCACTATGGCTGATGATTAAAATTAGACCTGAAGTGGTACCATGCCTATCCTTAATTGGCTAGATCATTAATTGATGTTAATTTGTTACAATTTTAACAATACTGTTTTTGAAATTTCCAGATACTTTGCAATGGACCTGGAACTTGCATTCCCCTTTGTGTTATTGCATTTATATTTAAGGTTCATTCTCCCTTCATTCCTCTGTTATCTTTTGCATTATTCCATTTATATCCGATTCTTATGATGATTTGTGATGTGAAATGCGTTCAACTTTTGCATAGGTGGTCGGAATCAGATGGTCATCAATTTTCTACGTTGAAAGTATTGCGAGAGTGAGAAGGCTCTCCTTGAGTGGCTTGCTCCTATACAAGTTGTGGATGGCTGATCAACTTTTTGTTCAATGGCCACAGTTGCAACAACAATATCCCCGAGCTACCTATGTTGGTAGACTCATGTAATCAATTGACTCCTTTGAGTTTTGACATCAGATAAGATAAATTTTTATTCTCCAATCAAAGAATCTCAAATTTTGCTTATGATATTACTATAAAGCGCTATTCAATTCTCTGTTTTATTGCATAAGTTCATATAAGTGAAATTTTTTAGTCGTTTTTCATTTTCAATTTTTTTTGTCTAAGTAGTTAGTGACTAGACTCGCGCTTTTAACATTTACATGATGTTTGTTTTGTAGGGCGTTGGGCTCCCTTCCTATGTGGACAAAGACCCGAGTTTGTTAGTCCATTATTTCTCACCTATATATGTGGAGAGTGGTCATATTAGGGTTATGATGAGAGTGTATTTTGGTGAGAAGAACAACCTTCAAAGGGAGAACAGAAGAGTGAAACCCATTCTTGTTTTTCTTAAACCAGTCTTAGAAAAGTAGCGATTGCGGATTCGTTAACCGTTGAATCATACTGATTTTTGGACACAAGGTTCTTGAGGTATAGTGCTACATGTTCACTATTCGGATTGTTGAAACAAGGTTGGGAGATATCATGTTCACACAGTACCATATTCTGGATGCTTTTCATCTTTCTTATTCTCAAATGGTAAGTTTTTGTGCTTTGTTGTTTGGCTGGCTGTTGGCACAATTTGTGCACATTTTGACACTCTCTTGTATCTTTTTTGATTATAGTGGAGTTATGGTGTTTTTTTTACTCTTGCGCTGGTTGATTCTCATAATCAAATAAACCAACGCGAGAGTAAAAAAAAACATTATAGCTCCATTATAATCAAAAAAAGGCACGAGAGTCTCAAAATAGTTCACAAATTGTGCCAACAACCAGCCATACAACAAAGCCCAAAAGCTTACAATTTGAGAATGAAATAGATGAAAAACACCAAAAACATGGTACTGTGCAAACGTGATATCTCCCTGTTCAGGCCTTGTTTCGACGATCCGAATGGTGAAACGTGAAAGCGTGTGTCTCACGAATCTTGTGTCCAAAAATCAGCCCAACCCAACAGTTAACGTATCTGCAATCGCTACTGGTTTGAGAAAGATAATAAAAAGGAATGACTTTCATTCTTATTTTCTCTATTTGAAAGTTGTTCTTCTCACCAACATACACTCTCATTATAACCTAAGGTGACATCTCTCCACTTATATAAGTGAGACATAATAAACTAATAAACTTGGGCATTTCTCACATGGGAAGGGAGCTCAACACCCAACAAATCTCCCGCTCAAAACTATGTAGTGGAAATCGGTGACACCACATGTTTCAAACTCCCCTCTTGTCCTATGCTTTCTTGTTGGCTTAAATGAACGTTATTCTTTACTCCTCAAAAAGATCAAGGAAGATGTGGTTGACCTTATTCGAGTAGTGTTGAAATACATACCATTAGTTGAGAGGTGAAAGCTTTTCTTGCTAGCTTTTACTCCTCCATTCCATAGTAATTAGTAAAGTGTATTATTTGCAACTCAAAAAGTCTCAAAATAAGTTTTATTATTTGAATTATACCATTTAATTTATATTATATTATATATTTTTCAAGTTATTATCATTTGCTTTACATTTACAATAATGGTGAATACATTACTTAATTAATGATTAAAGCTAATTTGATAAATGTCTTATCCTTCATTTACAGTTTTCCATGAATTTGTATCAAATAATATGGAGTATGAGACTACATTTATGTGGCTGTAGCCTGTATTACAATGTTTTTTTAGATAACTACTCTCTTCGTTTCAAATTATATGGGAAAAAATTCACTTTCTTTTGTCCCAAATTATAAAGGGGAAAAACCATTTTCAAAGATGTTTTTTTCCTTATTCTGATAAAATTAAATATAAATTGCATTTTTTTCTTTCTCTCTCATTTTCTCAATAAACAACAACCAATAAAAATTGATTTTATATCTTCCTATGCAACTAATTCCAAAGAAAACCCAAAAAATATAGTTCAAATTTTCATTGTTTTACTTTTTCTTAATAAGTGTGAATGTGTGATTTTTTTTTATTTTCCCTTATAATTTAGGACGGAGGGAGTACTTTATCTGTTTTTTTTTTTTTTTGGTATAGCTTTATCTGTTTATTTTTTACTATCCGTTTTCACAAAGAAAAAATAATTTATACTTTGTAAATTTTATTTTATCTTATCAATTGTTTGAAAATAATTAATTTTACGGTGATTAAGAAAGTTAGTTAAATGAAAACCAAAATAAAGTTAGTCAAATAATTTAACATTTATTATAAAAAAAAACATATTTCTTAGTATTAACTCTCTATTTTTTAGGGAAAATAAACTCTAGTAGTTTAGAGTTCGACAGCAAAATAAGTAAAATATGACAAAAAATTTGTTCCATCCAAAAATTAAATTTAAATTTTCCCTTTGATAAATTTTATTAATCTCATGAACTCAATATCCTTAATTAATAATTACATTTTTTATTAAAGAAAATGTATGGAATGAATTACTATACTATCAATAAAACTTAAATGTGTTTGATCCATTAAGCATCACTATAAATTCACACCGATATAGTCCAAATCTCAGTAGACTTGGTTAGTTGTAGGAGATTTGAACATCACGTGTATGTGTATAATTTGCTTTTGACTTATTTAATTTATGGAAACTCTTAAATGGGGATTTGGAATATCCTCTTCTTCAAATGTTCTATCCATCTCCATTCTCTTTATCTACCTTGACTTTAACTAGTCAGAGTTTAACAGATCAGTCCAAGCATAATAAAGCCAACTACAATAATGTTGACAATATGGTGGTAATGTTTACTTTAGCAAATAATAATAGGTTTAAATATGTTTTTAATTCTATACGCGATTATTAAGTTAATTTTTATTTAAATTTTATATTATGTTTAGTTCTTATAAAAAAAACTTCTTGTAAATAGTTTTAGTCTCTACTATAATTATATTTCTTTCATTGCTTTTAAACTCTTAAATTTTTGAATAACTTTTATAGACATGTTTAAAATATCATATAAAGTTTATTTACTAAAATTTATTATTTTTTAACATAATGTGAATTAAATATAAATTTTTTAGATAACAAAAGTTCGAGATAAAAGTAATAAAAATTATGGTTTATAAATCAAATTTTAATCTCATTTTTTTTGAGGAACTTTTATGATGTTGTAAAGATATTCGTGAAAATATAATTTAAAAATACATGTTGATTTAACGATAAGAACTAAAATTGAGTGCATGATAATTTTTCAAGGCTAAAAGTTAATAAAAATTATGTATAACAACTAAATTTAAAAGATCACCATTTTGTAGAGACTAAAAATCTATTTAACTCCTAAAAATATAATGTTTACATTAGCAAGTAGCAACTACATTTTAGTTTAGGAATGTAATTATGAATTTTCTTCAAACAAAAATTGAATTTATCAACCCGCTCGTTTGACTATCAAATAAATCTTTCGTTTTTTTATCTTAGATGAAGTGGTATTCCATTAAAATTAAACTCACACACAACAGTCAACAAAGATGTCTTGGGTTTGAACCGGGTCACGACATCCAGCTTAATTATTTTGATATTTTATTAGTTGAACTATGACTTCTAGACAACATTTCGTGTTTTTGTTATTGACAGACCAATCTCCTTATTTATAGGAAGGCACAAAATGAGATATTCAATTACACTATTTCAATTAGCTTGCAAGTTTTTAAACAAGCAGATGACATAATCGAGTCGTCCATTTACCAGCTTAATTTTCAAGCGTAATAGTAGTTGTTAAGGGAGGTTAGGGTTTCATCAGAGTCGACAAAGTCGAGACCGGGTATCCACCGCCGAACGCAGTGATTAATCCCTCGTTAGATTGGAGGCACCTCGATGGATGGAATAGCTGGCCCAAGGATTCAAAGCTGCTCCATACCCAAGGTGATAATCGAACCCTCGACCCTTGATTAAGGGAGGATGAGCCCCAACCGTTCAACCACACCCCTTGGATTGTCGACAAAGCTTATGAGTACAAGAGTTACTACTTTTAGTAAATAAATTTTATATGATATTATTAAAATTTTATAGGTATGTATAAAATATTATATATAATTTGTCACTTTTTCATATGTAAATTTGTTCAATTTTTTTATTTTTTTTTATTTTCATCCTCAAGTTTTGGTATCAAGTGGTTTTGGTCCTCTCTCAAACGCAGTTGTGGGGATCGAACCATGATCTTTTTACCAAGTCTAACGTCAATCACCACTAAACTAATTAAGTTTGTTCAATTATGAACTCTACTAAACATTACAAATTCAAAAAAACTAATTTATCAACTATAAATTATATGTTAGCTAATAAAAAATATTCGTTATTAATTCATCTGCTATAATTTAAGTTATTACCTGACTACATTTTTTTTCTTCTAAGAGTGGTAGTAGGTCGTTATTTTTTTTGGGTGACATAAACCAATTAGACAAATTTTGTAGGATTTAAATGAACGATAAATTTTTTATAAGAATTTTAACGTCGTTGCATGTCTTAATTCAAAATCAAATTTAAAATCTTTATTAAATTAAAAAGAGTCATATATTTTTTTTATTGCATAAAAAGACTCATATTATTTCATCTATATACTTATATATTGGGCTCTAAGTTGGTTATTTTTGAAAGAGCACAGTAGCTCGTCCCGATCAGAATCTACAATTGCATTGATTAGTGTCAATTTATTGGTTGCCTTCAATTTCAACTTATTATTAATTAAAGCTTTTCCAACCACTAATATTAGCCTAACTTTCGTTTCCTCAACCATTTTGTATTACTGTTATTATCACCTATAATGTCCATGATAATTGCATATAATATATTATCATTCAATTTAGTTTCATGCATATTGATGATTTTTGTCCTACTTCTTCATACTTGCATAGTTGATTAACCAGGATTTGACTACATATAGTATTTATTTTTGAACGGAAAATATATTATTAATAAAATCAGGTTTATGTTTAAGACGAACATAGACTGGTAAAAAAGAAGTTTATAAAATAAAGGCGCCGAATAATCGGAACACCGATGAAAATACTAAAATCTAAACTACCTATAAAAGAGGAACAACTCTAATCTTATTTTTTAAATACACACATTAGCTTCTTAACCACCAGAGAGACATCAACCCGATAAAAAAACACTAACTCCCGTATATAAAGATTTATTGCTCTTTTCATTTTTTTTTTAAAGTAGTTTATTCACTAAATTTGTCTTTTCAAATGAATGATGTCTTTTTTAAAAAATAAAAAAATTATAGGAGCACCATTTTTTCTCTTTATAAGCACGGGCATCTAAATTCAAAGGGTCAGCCCTGATGATAATCTTGATTATAATTGTGGAATGAGAATGATGTACATGCATGTTAAAAAAAAGAATTATCATTTTTTGAATGTTCAAATACTAGAAATGTGCTTGGTTGAATTACCTATTTTTTAAAAATTTTGAAAACTATTTTTTTATATATGACCTACGAAGCCAACCCATCGATGCTATGCTCCTATTCAGTGTTGGGTCTGAAAATGACTACTTATTTATAGGTTGTATTATGGTGTACTATGTTGAATAGAGATCGACAAATTAAATCGTTTAAAACGATTATTATCGGTACGTCAATATTGATAGAATGAAATTTGTCGTAAAAATCATATTTTAAAGGGTGACAATTTAGAAATCTTTCATTGACTAAATAAAAATATTTTATATCATATATCTTTTTATTGAAAGAGGGTTTAATCTCAAAAGAAGGAGCTAAACTTTGCAACATCATCTACAAATAAATGATTAATTTGAGTTGGACACAATTCATAAAACATCAAACTAGAACATAAGGAACATCCTGTGTATATATTAGCTTCATGGTACATATGTTGGATCTTAACTCCCCACTCCAATTGAGGTATCTTTATGATCTAGTTTGTTTGCATAATCTCCAACGTGGACTCGCACTTCAATTTACTTGCAACACAAGCACAACTATTTTGGAGTCAACCATTAGTTCCACATTTCCTCACAAACCCTGAATATACATACTTCAACCATTCAAACACACCCCACAACTATGTTATACAATTGTACTATAGACAAACGACAGTATAGCAAAGTCTCCCGGCCCATAGCTTCTTCGCACAATTCCTCTACAGCTTGCTCTCCCATGCGACGGCCCATTAGTATTCAACATCTTACACCCATTGGATGGAATCGTCCAACTAATTTGCACAACCTCTCGATTAGCCACAATAACTATACTATTTTTTTCGGTTGCTTCCTCGTAATTATATAAAGGGTTGTGCTAACATGTTAATTAGCTTTTCCCTTATATAAAATATGAACAATCTCTTGCTCTAGTCTAAGAGGATGACAAAAACTATCATCACGACCTTCTTTATTTCGTCAATTCCAAAGAATATGAGAGAGTAGCTCAACATTCTGGTCTAAGACAAAATCATCTATATGATATTCAAAATATTAGACTCTTCCACATTTTAATTAGGTTATTATCGTGAACTAATTTTTTTACCCTAATTTTTTCCATGTCACTCATTAGTTCATCAGATTCAGAGAATAAAGTGATTAATGTTGCTGAAGTGATTAAGTATAATTATTGATGTGGTACCCAAACGTACATACTAGCATGTTACCTTTAGGCTTTTAACTAAATTTATTACAACAAGGATTGGATATAGAAGAAAAAGAAATGATAAAAGACAAAATACATAAAATTAATGCAACAAAAATATAGGTAAAACAGTTGTGTAGAGTATGTAAATTGAATTGCGTTTAGGTCACTCTAGCTTAACCAAAATGAATTATGTTATAATTAAAACAATGAATTTTATTAAATTTTGGTGGAAATTTCCGTTTTTGAATAGACAAACAAAACCAAGAAACATAGAACAAATCGTAATGGAGTGATGTTTTTTCGTGTATATTGACAAAGACGAGTGTAATGTATAGTAGGAGTGTAGGACATAAGTATACGTAAATAATGTGAAGTAGTACATCTATCCAATTATTCGGTGACCTTATACTTTTAATGTGTGACATGACATGACATTTTATGTAGCATATGCAAATGTTAAGTTTTCTTTCTAATCAAAAATGTTAAGACTAAGAATGTGTGACAATGGGATGTTTTATCATATTTATGCACATTACTTGTTCGTTCATTGGTTTTAAAATGAATGATTTATTTGATCATTTTTACATTTATTATAAAAAGTATATAAATTAATGAAATAGAAAGAATATATTTTGTTCAGAAATTCTAATTCAACTGACAGAAAATATCAAAAAATTGATAAGTTAGACTCTATGATTGGAGTTTAAATCCTAGTCCTTCTACTTTGTGTTTGTGTGTGAGATTTCAGTGAATTTGCCATTTTGTCTACAAATACAAAAATACTCTGACTATTTTTTTTTTAAATGTTGAATTACTAGTGATGAAAATACCATTAATTGTCCATCTGATTAATCTGAGAATTTGAACAGAACAAACACCGCATACAAAGAGAAAGCAAGATAACGTTGCACTAAGACGACGAACAACACAACGCCGCACTATAAGACGACGAAATCACAAAAGAAAAACTTAATATATGCGAAAGTCACTTATTTTGATATAAAGGAAAACAAAAACGATTCATAGGGGTGATTTCATATCAAGAATTGATCTTAAACCACCTCTCTGTTGGTGGATGAAGAAGAAAAGGAGAAAATTAGGTTAAGGAAATAGGGTAGCTTAACATTTTTATCAATTGAGTTATAATCAGATGGACAATTAATGGTATTTTCATCACTAGTAATTCAACATTTAAAAAAAATTAGTCACTTATTTTTGTATACGTAGACGAAATGGCAAATTCACTGAAATCTCACACACAAACACAAAGTATGTAGAATGACTAGGATTCAAACTCCAGTCTTACATTATCATGAGTTTGAGAGGAAGTGTTGGATAACGAGTATTGGATCTAAGTTATTTAACTCATTAGGTTTAGAGTCCATTAAATTTTATTATATAATATCTTGTAACTATTTAATATGAAAGCTATTGATATTCTATTAAAATCCTAGACGTCTGATATTCTATTTTATATCAATTCTGTATTGTTAACACAAATCAAATTCATCTCATACTTACCTTGGTCACTTGCATTATTATATTGTATAAAAACTAAAAATACTTTTTGGTCTAAACATTTATTTGAATCTTTGAAAATGATCGGTGAAAATATACCAAATTGAGTTTGTAACAAGAATTAAACATTAGAAACTATATACAATCATTTAGTGTGATAAAATCTAATGAAGGAAAAAAAAGTGTGTGCATATAAATTAAAATAATAGAGAATAAATATCTTGGTGGTATTAGACCAAAATCCAAGAAAACAAATACAAACAATTGTGAAAGGAAAAAAAAATACAAACAATTGTCTCGTAAGAAGCTTTTTCAAAAAACCTGGTAGGATAAAACATTATGAAAGAAAAAAGAGTTTAATACATACATACAAAGTAAAAAAACTTAATGTAATATATTTTTTTTTTGATAAAAACTTAATGTAATATATAAAAGAAGATAATCCACATATGTTCTTAAAAAAATAAATGCCAAATCCCATTAGATAAACTAATCCCATCGAATAAAACTATCAAAAACAAAAGCATTATTACCAAGGTAAAATCAACCCTTTTCATGAGCAATTTCAAAGGATAATGTGACAACCATCAACTCAACATAGATAAAGAGAGTTTCATCAACAAAATAAAAAAACTCAACATAAAGAGGGTTAACGACAAACTTAATTATCAACAAAAGTTTTCATAAATGAGGCTATGACAATTTCAAAATAACTTCGTACAAATGAAGAGGTCAGCACGACAAGTAATACTAACGAAATAATATTGATCAAATGTTAGTTGGTTCAGTGATTGGCATTGTATTTAATAGGAAGAATCACGGTTCCATTCACACAATCGTGTTTAAGATGAGATTAAAATAATTTGATGTCAAAATTTACTCTGAATCACATGTTAAACTAACGGTGAAAACTAAAAAAAACAAATTCATAATATTGAGTTCATATACAGGAGAAGTTTGTAGGGACTACAAAAATAATAACAAATAAGTAAGGATTAAACTTAAAAAAAAAAACATTTTATAGAGACTCAAAACATATTTAACCCCAAAATAAATTGTTCAAAATGAACAAAAATTTCAATTTTTAATGAAATATCAAAAAATAAATTCAATTGTACCCTATATATATATATATTGCTTGCATCACTCCAAAGTTAATATCTTCTACTTATATTTATGGTATCTGTGAATAGCCGAATATTTTTTTGTAAATTAAATGTATCTTCTGCATAATTGCGAAAATTAATCTTTTGAAATATTGAGATCTATTTAAGAGATTGACATTTTTCAACAATTATTTTTCATATGCACCAAAGATCGAACTGATCACGATCAAATGGTTAAAAAATTCAAATATCTATCATTTATGTCACACTGCGTTGTTGAATAGCCGAATACTTTAATTAATCTGCGTGAAATTACCATGAGTCATAATTGTAGGACCGATAGAGTAACAATTCGAGGGCATTGATAGTGCTATTTTCTTAACTAAATTATTCTATACACCTAAAAAAAATCAACTTATTGGGCTATACACTTAAGTAGCAAAGTCCAACAACTCTCTCTCCATGCAATTTAATGCATGAGGCAAAGAGAGAGACTTGTGTGAGAGTTTTTTGTGCTCTAAGTTCAAAAGTCAGCTAACTATGAAGTTGTGATCACTCACAAGTGGCCATAGAGAAATTAATCCATAATAATTATTAGTTAACCACTCAAAAAAGAGAAACCTCTATTTTAATCAAGTTTACTTATTACTACTAGCTTAATTAACTTGAATCTCAACCTCAACCTTGTAATCTAAATCAATTTATATATAGCTATAGTATAATAAATTTTCCATCTTCTTTTCCAACTTATATTATGACCCATCCACCACCACCTCCTACCCCTACCCCCATTCTTATCTTCCCCATGTTAGTCTCTTCAATTCAATCACAATCATAATCACAACTTACCCACCTCTTTCTTTTCTTCATCACTTTACTCTTTTCATAGTACATTACAAACACTTTGTTGTGTTCTTTTTTTTCGTTCTTCAAGCCAAATATGGATTCTAAGGAAAATGATGAGAGAAAAAAAGAACACAAAGTTCCTATGTTAAAGTTGTTTTCTTTTGCTGACTCTTATGATTATGTCTTAATGTTTATTGGATCTATTGGAGCATGTATTCATGGTGCTTCTGTTCCTGTTTTCTTTATCTTCTTTGGAAAGTTGATCAATGTTATTGGTTTGGCTTATCTTTTCCCTAAAGAAGCTTCTCACGAAGTAGCCAAGGTTTGAAATATTTTGTTTATTAGATTATGTGATATTTTTTAAACGAGTCATTTTTAGTCTCATGAATTTTAGATATAAATTTCGGTAAAAATATGCCGAAAAATTTATTATAATTTAAAATTTTAATTTCCGTCCAAAACTACGAGTTTTCTATAATTTTATTGGATACAAGTCTAATTTACTTGTTTTTATTTTTCCAATTTTGCAGTATTCATTGGATTTTGTGTATCTAAGTATAGCGATATTATTTTCATCTTGGACAGGTATGGAAATTATTTATATATGCTTTCTTTTATTACTATTTAGCTAAAATAAAAAATCCTATAAAAAAAAATTAATGTGTGAATCTTTTATTTATTTATTTTCTATACTATTGTTGAATTGATTTTAGAGGTGGCTTGTTGGATGCATACTGGAGAAAGACAAGCAGCAAAAATGAGATTGGCTTATTTAAAATCTATGTTGAATCAAGATATAAGTTTATTTGATACTGAGTCATCAACTGGGGAAGTTATTTCAGCCATTACAAGTGACATTATCATTGTTCAAGATGCTCTATCTGAGAAGGTACTTGCATTAAATCCTCCTCTCTTTTTTCAAAAAAAATTACGTACAAGAGTAGATAGAGAATTATAATCAATGAATTCATGAGGATTTAAATTAGTTTTGCATTTTTTTTGACAAATTTTTTTATTTATTTCTTTGTACCTATCAATAGCTTGTTGACTAAACTTACGCACTTTAAGTGTGTAAAAGTAAAACATCGTAGGTCGAAATTTGATATTATCAATAATATCTCTGAACCTCCTTTTACCCAATTCATATATCCTCTAATTCTTATCACTTGACATATTCTACGTGTACTTTTCTTTTTCTCATTTGGAGTAATTAATATTATTTTTAAATTTTAAAATAAAACAAATATAAAATTACTTTGTTAAAAAATAGGAGCACATTTTTTGCAATATACGGTATACGGTACATTCTCATTATATGCATTTTTTTGGACATAAATGCCACCGTTAAAATTACAAGCATGTCCTTTTCTGAAATTTCCTCGCAATTTTCAATTTTGACCTTATTGAAAATCACTTTAAAGTGAGTTGCCACGTCATCCAAATTTAATACCGGAGTATTCCTATAAGTCAATCTCATGAACCAACCAACTCATAGAGTTTAGTTTGAGTTTTTTTCCTTTCTAGTTTAGGTCACTCTCAAACCAACTATTCGGTAGAGATTTATTATCATCTTAAATATTTGAAACCAACCCATTAATGAAAATTGCGGAATTATTTTAATTTTTATTAATATGGTTTAAGCTTTTTTATTTAAAAAAAGACATTATAAAAAGTGTTCTAAGTATCCTGTGAGTCTAATTCAATTGTTAGGACATTTACACATTACGTGCAGGAATTAGAGTTCGAACTGTGATACGTTCACTTATCAACTTTTACGAGTGAAATTCTAGTAAATATGTTATCTGACAAAAAAAAAAAGTGTTCTAAGAGCATTTTTTTGTAAGGTACGGTTCTTATAGCGTTTATACAAATGAAAGATTTGACAAGTGATTTACATAAATTTTCATGTAAAAATTTCCTTCTTTATGTACAAAAAACTTACCTCTTTTAATTATTTAATTAAAAATATCCTAAAATTATTTGTTAGTATTTTTTTGCAAACAAATAGAAAATTAAAATTGTATAGATCAATTGATGTATTATCTTATATTCTTATTAGTTCCAATAACAGATTTGTCCATAAATTAGTGATTAATGATTATTTTAAAACTATGTGGACAAATCTCTTATACTAACATAATTTCATTTTTAAGGAGTTTAACTAGTATCCCGGGGTACTGTTTAGCATTTTTCATAAAATAATACATCATTTTACCTCTACAATTTTAATTCTCTATTTGTTTTTAAAAAAATACTAACAATTGAACTACAATTAGTGGCTGATTTTTATCAATTAAAGCCTATCAATTGAATAATTGAAGAGTTACTTCAAGCATTTTAACTCATACTCCCTCCGTACCAAAATATATGTCGTTTTGAGAAAAAAAATTGTACCACAATATATGTCGTTTTACATTACCAATGAAGCATTTAATGCATTTTTTCCTCTTATACCCTTAATTAATTATTTCTCTTTCTTCTTTTAATTCTATAATTTATCTTTCTCATACCATTAATGAAGGATAATTTTGTAAACTAACCCATAATTTATCTTTTCCATACAACAATGATTACATTTCTTAATTTGTGTGATATGGTCAAAATGACATATATTTTGGTACGGAGGTAGTAAAATATTTACTACTAGTTCTACCTGTTGACCCTTTATTATGGTTGTGTTCATATTCTACATTTGCGTTGGAAAGCCACGGTTTAATACATCTGACACCATATAACTATGCATCTTACTATGTGAAAGTGGAGAACAGTGTGTATTTAATGCATTCGTGAGAGCATTTATATGTTGGTTGAGATAGTTGCTTTATTTTTTTTAAGGTTTTTCCACTTTTTATCTTCTTTTGTTGTTGAGCTTAACTGCATGCATGTGCCTCGATAAAACTACTCCATTTCATAGATAGATGCAATGAATGAATAAACTGTACATTAGCTGTATTAATAAGTCTGCACACATGTTGCAGAAAATTACTAGTAACATTTGTTGCAATGTCATTTAATTTCAATAAGAGTTGTTTTCCCTCCTTTTTTTTTTTGAAGTTTTGGGTTGGTTGGTTTTGTGACGATGTTTAAATGCTTGTTTAGATTTACGATGAAATTGAGAGAATTAACATGAGTTAAAATAATGGTTTTCGAAAAAACTATACTCCGTACTTTGGTGGAGTTCCAACAAATATTCTGTTTCATTGTGATTTTGTCATGTCATCAGTGAAATTTGTCTTCTCGAGATTTAGTTGAACTGAATTTCGGTGTTTTTTTAAGACTAGAGAAATTAAAGATAATACTTCAATACTAACTTTGTTCATTTATTTATAACTGTTGACTAAATAAGGAGAATAATTTTTTTTTGATAAATAAAAAATTAGCTGTATTATTAAATGATTGGAAATTTCTTTATAATTTTATATAAATAATCTTTATGATATAAATTTTCAATTCAACATCTAATTTTATAAAATTTGTATTCATTATAATGTTATGGATGACTTGTGCGCCATAAAAGACATGATTGACTTAAACCGGAAAAAAAAAAAGACACGATTGACTTGTGCACATTAGACATGGCCTAAATACTAACCTTGAAGATTGAAATTTTCAGGTAGGGAACTTCATGCACTACATAAGTCGATTCATAGCTGGTTTTACAATTGGTTTTGTGAGAGTGTGGCAAATTAGTTTAGTCACACTTTCAATTGTTCCATTGATTGCCCTTGCTGGAGGTCTTTATGCATATGTCACAATTGGACTCATTGCAAAAGTTAGAAAAGCATATGTCAGGGCTGGTGAAATTGCTGAAGAGGTAAAGTTCACTATTTTCCCTCTCAAATTTGACAAAATGTTTAGCACAATTTAATCACTTATTTTTGTTTTTGTGAATACAATATAGTAACCATACTAATATTAAAAGGGTGCGCTAACACGTGTCATAAGAATATTATTTATCACAGTAAATCTATAAAATAAAATTGTCTTGAAAGTATAAGTCAAATACTATTGTTTGATTTTGATAAAAAAAAATCACATTATAACCTCTGTCCCTAGTTAAAAGTCTAGTACTTTTTTATAAAAAAAATGAAAATTTAGAATTGAACACATTTATACACAAATAATGATTTAGTAATATTTATACATAAATTGTACGCATGAATTAACTACAGTGTCAATTTTTCTTAATATATGTGAAAAGTGTCAAAGGAACGTATGATTCATTGTGATGTGCACATGTAAATATTGTTCAAATTTAGTATCTTATATCCCGTTTGTCTTACAATAATTGTCACATTTGAGCATTTCATTTCATACGGTTATGATAATACGATAATGTTGAAAATGTGACAGTTATTTCGAGACAAAGAGAGTACTTGTTTCACATAACCAAAGTGAATTCAATGATTATGTTGTTATGTTTGTGTGTTTCAGGTGATAGGCAATGTTAGAACAGTACAAGCATTTGCAGGAGAAGAAAGAGCAGTAAAATCATACAAAGCAGCTCTTATGAAAACTTACATAAATGGTAGAAAAGCAGGTTTAGCAAAAGGTCTTGGACTTGGTTCAATGCATTGTGTTCTGTTTCTATCATGGTCTTTACTTGTTTGGTTCACTAGCATTGTTGTTCACAAGAACATCGCCAATGGTGGCGAGTCTTTCACTACCATGCTCAACGTCGTTATCTCCGGCCTGTAAGTCCTTCTCATATAGTTTTTCAATCACTTCTGTCTATGTTTAGTTTTAGTTTTAGTGTTGTGTATGGTGTCCGTGTCAGTGATTTATAGTTTGCATTTTTTAAATTAAGTATGGTGGTGTTTCTGTTTATCAGGTCACTTGGGCAGGCAGCACCGGATATCTCAGCGTTTATCCGAGCAAAGGCGGCAGCTTATCCGATATTTGAGATGATAGAAAGGGATACAGTGAGCAAAAAAAGCTCAAAAATCGGTCGAAAATTAAGCAAATTGGATGGTCATATCCAATTTAAGGATGTATGTTTCAGTTATCCGTCTCGTCCGGACGTAGCAATCTTCAACAACCTCAATCTTGACATTCCTGCAGGGAAAATTGTAGCCCTTGTGGGAGGAAGTGGTTCTGGAAAGAGTACTGTTGTATCGTTGATCGAACGTTTTTATGAACCTCTTTCCGGTCATATACTTTTAGACAAGAATGATATCAGAGAACTTGATCTCAAATGGCTTAGGCAACAAATTGGATTAGTTAATCAAGAACCTGCACTTTTTGCTACAAGCATTAAGGAGAATATTTTGTATGGAAAAGATGATGCTACTCTTGAAGAACTAAAACGCGCCGTGAAGCTTTCAGATGCTCAATCTTTCATCAACAATCTTCCTGAAAGATTAGACACTCAGGTAAAACTATTTGATCTATGCATATCTACCTTTTAATTATAAAACATGTCTTAATTGCACAATTAAACTATGCACCTTTAATGTTTTTGATGATGTTTTCATTATTGCAATTTTGAGACTAAATCTTTTTGTTTTAGGTTGGTGAGAGAGGGATACAACTATCAGGTGGACAGAAGCAAAGGATTGCAATATCTCGTGCGATCGTGAAGAATCCATCGATCCTTTTATTAGATGAAGCAACGAGTGCTCTTGATGCCGAGTCTGAGAAAAGTGTGCAAGAGGCTCTCGATCGCGTCATGGTTGGTAGAACAACGATTGTAGTTGCACACAGACTTTCTACCATTAGGAATGCAGATGTAATAGCTGTTGTACAAGGAGGGAAGATTGTGGAGACTGGTAACCATGAAGAACTCATGGCAAATCCAACTAGTGTTTATGCATCTCTTGTTCAACTCCAAGGTGCATCGTCTTTGCAACGCCTTCCCTCGGTTGGTCCTAGCTTAGGACGCCAATCAAGGTACTTCCGCAATTTCCGTTAATCAATTGCAATTAAATGAAATGATAATAATTTGACGTGTTCGGTTAAATAATTTAATTAAGAGCATTTCTACGCTACACTTGGAAAATCAACCGTATCATTACTGTTGTTCTTTGAACAGATAGTTAAGTAAGTTCTTATTACTTGCAGCATAAGCTACTCAAGAGAATTATCACGTACGGGAACAAGCATTGGTGGTAGTTTTCGATCGGACAAAGACTCGATTGGCCGTGTTGGTGGTGATGATGGAAGCAAGTCAAACCATGTTTCAGCAAAAAGACTATATTCTATGATTGGTCCCGATTGGCCTTATGGAGTTTTTGGGACCTTATGTGCATTTGTTGCTGGAGCACAAATGCCACTTTTTGCACTTGGAATCTCTCATGCTCTTGTATCGTATTATATGGATTGGGAAACAACGCAACGTGAAGTTAAAAAAATTGCTTTCCTCTTCTGTGGAGGCGCAGTTATAACTATCACAGTTCATGCCATTGAACATCTTTTTTTCGGAATCATGGGAGAGCGGCTTACCCTTCGTGTGCGAGAAAAGATGTTTACCGGTAATTTTAATGAACTGATTAATACCTTTCTATGAAGTATTTCCTTTCAATATTCTTAGTCCTATTGATTTTGCATAGCATGTTGATGTTAACATATCAGAAAATATCCAATTATATTCATATCACTATTATTGATCAATCAATTTCGTATGTACTGTTATTTCTTTGGCTGCAGCTATTTTGAAGAATGAAATTGGATGGTTTGATGAAACAACCAATACAAGCTCTATGCTTTCATCGCGTTTAGAGTCCGACGCAACTTTAATGCGAACAATAGTTGTTGATCGCTCGACGATTCTGTTACAGAATGTTGGTCTGGTTGTTGCTTCATTTATTATTGCCTTCCTCTTGAACTGGAGAATAACACTTGTTGTCTTGGCCACATATCCTTTGATAATTAGTGGTCACATTAGTGAGGTATGGACATATCATAAGCGGTTTCCATAAGCTTTTTCCAATAGTCTTACAAGCGCTTATGTCAGTAGATAAGCTCAAATACGTCAATTCCAATTGGCTTTTAAATAATTTTCTTCTGTCATTTCAGAAACTTTTCATGAAAGGTTATGGTGGCAACTTGAGCAAAGCATATCTAAGAGCCAACATGCTTGCTGGCGAGGCCGTGAGCAATATACGCACAGTTGCTGCATTTTGTTCTGAAGAAAAGATCATTGATCTTTACGCTAACGAGCTTGTTGGTCCTTCCAAACATTCATTTCAACGCGGTCAAATTGCTGGCATATTCTATGGCATTTCACAGTTCTTTATTTTCTCATCTTACGGCCTTGCCTTATGGTATATACTTTAACTTAATTATTTCCTTAATACGCTTTAACTTCATTCATTTTAGCTCGTACGAGCTAAGAAAATACCGACATAACAACTATATATTTTATCATTTTGCAGGTATGGATCTGTTTTGATGGGAAAGGAGCTTGCTAGCTTTAAATCAGTCATGAAGTCATTTATGGTTTTGATTGTAACGGCACTCGCTATGGGAGAAACATTGGCACTAGCACCCGATCTTTTGAAAGGGAACCAAATGGTTGCATCAGTTTTTGAACTAATGGATAGAAAAACAGAAATAACAGGTGACACCGGAGAAGAATTGAGGACGGTGGAAGGAACAATTGAGCTCAAAAGAATCAATTTCAGCTACCCTTCAAGGCCAGATGTGATTATTTTCAAGGATTTTAATCTAAGAGTTCCTTCTGGCAAGAGTGTTGCCTTAGTGGGACAAAGTGGTTCTGGTAAAAGCTCTGTGATCTCCCTTATACTCAGATTTTATGATCCAACATCAGGAAAGGTGTTAATTGATGGTAAGATATTTGAAGTTTTGAACTATCAATATTTCATTCCTTCATTCCATTGCTATATGGGAAAAAACTCAGTAAAATTGATTAGGCACAACACATTTTTTCAGGCACAAATTATTCATTCTAGAGCACGTTTATTGAATGTGTAAACATACCATTAGGGGTGGAAATAGAGTAGACTGCCTGACAGGGACCTATAGCCTAGCCTACGATAGGTCCAGGGTGGACAAGGTCTTATAGTAAAATAAAGTTTAAATAAGCTATTAAATGTCACATTCTCGAAAATATTGTCTAACATATAATGCTTTAAAGGTCAAATTAGGCTTAAAAAACAAGCCTATGATAGGTAAGATGTCAGACTTGAGCTTTGAATTTTTCGAAAATCGGGCGGATTATTTATGCAAAGCCTAGTTCGGTTCAACTTATTTCCACACTTACATACCATCAAATATTAATATATTATTTTCATCATAAATGCTATGCATTCTTCTAACGATGATGAAACAAATTCTTACAGGAAAAGACATCACAAGAATAAACCTAAAATCTCTCAGAAAACACATTGGTCTAGTACAACAAGAACCTGCCCTTTTCGCGACATCAATTTACGAAAACATTCTATATGGAAAAGAAGGTGCATCTGATTCAGAAGTAATTGAAGCAGCTAAGCTAGCAAATGCTCATAACTTCATAAGTGGTCTACCAGAAGGTTACTCAACCAAAGTAGGTGAAAGAGGTGTTCAACTTTCTGGTGGACAAAGACAAAGAGTAGCCATAGCTAGGGCTGTTTTAAAGAATCCTGAAATCTTGCTTCTAGATGAAGCAACTAGTGCACTCGATGTCGAATCGGAGCGTATAGTTCAACAAGCTCTTGACAGATTAATGCAGAATAGAACAACAGTTATGGTGGCACATAGATTGTCCACAATAAGAAATGCAGATCTAATCTCAGTTTTGCAAGATGGAAAGATTATTGAGCAAGGAACTCATTCAAGTCTTATAGAGAACAAAAATGGACCATATTATAAATTAGTCAATCTTCAACAACAACAAAATCATCAAATATAACAAAACAAAAAAAACAATCTTGAATTTTTTATACTGTAATTTTATATTTTGTATTTTTTTTCCTTCTCATATTTTCAGAGAATGGTGTGCATTGGGGAACTGGTGTTGGATCAAAATAATTTGATATATATATGTGTGTGTTGGTAAGTATTTATAAAAATTTAAAATGTCATTTTTTATTTTGTTCTTGATTCTTATTTTGTCTAACTAGCACTGAACTATACACACTTTCATAAATAAATGTCCTATGCCCTCAATGTAGTAGAGCTTTAATTGAATTAATATATGAATATTAAATATTCAATAATCAATAGTAGGTATGTTTGTATATAAGGATTATTACTATATTATTATTAACATGCTTCAATGATAGCTCACAAGCAAGAAGATACCATAATTTGGCTAACTCTCCTTCAATGGTGTGAACAATAAATAATGGGAGATGGAATTAGATAGGTGTAGCACCTTCTAATGGAAGATGTGTTTGGTGTCTGACACCGACATTTGCAATTATGTTCAATTGCTTTAATTTTAAAATATATATTAAAGGTGAAGTGTCTGTGCGTCATGACTTCATATAAAAGATAAGTCACATTATCACATATAATCTGAATCATTAGAAAGCTAAGTTTATTCCTATATTTTTTTATAAGGACCTGAAACTTCAAATAAAATAGATTATTTACAAGGGATAATTCAAACCTAGTGAAAGATTTCTATTATGATAGATGACATTTTGAATTCAAATTTGTGTAGAGATATCCAACTTAACAACATCATTCAACATTGTCAATTGAACAAAAGCACAATATTTTTATTCTCAATTAAAAGAATACAAAATATCCTTGTTGAAGTTAAACACCAAAAAGTTATTTGGCCATAAAATAAAATACCAAAAACTTATTTAGATCTTACCAACAAAATAAAAACTTATTTAGATTGAATAAAGTATTTATCTACAAGATTTTTTTATCATAATTTTTTTTAAAATAATTTTCAAGATCCCAATGATATACACATCATAATATTTTTGAAATGATATATTTCTTTTTTCTTTTTAACAAATTCAAATGATATTGTTTTTTTTATCAAGTAGTTAGTGGTTAGAAATTATATTCTTAAAATAAATAAGTGGAATATCACGTGTTTAAATCTTAAAATTTAAATATAAAATGTAATGTCTCTATCAATTGAACTAAACTTATTAGATAATGATATTTGTTAGTACTACTTTATATAAAATCCATGTTGAACATAGTTTCTTTTTGAATAATTAAAGCAATTGTTTTTTTTTTTTATAGGCATAATTAAAGCAATTGTGATCTCTTCTACAAAAAAAAAAATAAAAGAAAAAGAAAAAAAGCAATTTCACATTTCAGATCTAAAAACTCGTTTGGATTTGGCTATCCGCGTGCCCTTCCTTCCAGAAGCTAACAACCATCGATAAACTTCCCATCAACGGTTCCTATCTTCCCTTTTCATCATCTCAAATTTTCACAATTCCCGCTATTTCCCTCTCAAAATTTCCACCCCCTTTCCCTTATATATAACACCAAACACTTCTTTCTCTCAACACAATCAAATCATCTCAATTCTCAAACCCTAATTTTTCTCTAATCCCCAATTTCTCTCTAATCCTCAATCGCCATGGCTCGTACGAAGCAAACAGCTCGCAAATCCACCGGCGGAAAAGCACCAAGAAAACAACTCGCCACAAAAGCCGCTCGGAAATCAGCTCCGGCAACCGGAGGAGTGAAGAAGCCACACAGATTCAGGCCAGGAACCGTTGCACTCAGAGAAATCAGAAAGTACCAGAAGAGTACCGAGCTTCTCATCAGGAAGCTTCCGTTTCAGAGACTTGTCAGGGAAATCGCTCAGGATTTCAAGACCGATCTCCGGTTTCAAAGCAGCGCTGTTTCTGCTCTTCAAGAAGCTGCTGAAGCTTATCTTGTTGGATTATTTGAGGATACTAATCTTTGCGCTATTCATGCTAAGAGAGTTACTATTATGCCTAAGGATATTCAACTTGCAAGAAGAATCAGAGGCGAGAGAGCTTAGATTTGATTATGATGTTCGGAAGTTCTATCGGTGTTAATTCTGTTCTTGGTTAGGGTTAGGAATTTGATGTTAATGTTGCATTTTATGTTACGGTTTGAAGGATTTCTTGTTATCATCTTGTAACAATGCTTCCAATTGCAATTTATCTAATAGTATTTTAGTTATCTTTGATTGTTTATCTTGCTTTTTTATATTTCTTCTGACACTCAATTCATGAACGGAAATTGGAAATTTAGGGTTTTAATAATATTATTGCTGCACAGTGAGAGTATCTGTTGCATTGAAATTCAATTTGTGCTTTCCCCTGATTTTTAATGTACTGTTGACACATTTTAGTAATGAAGTTAAGTGTAACATGTTGTAGATATAAAAACTTGATTAATTTTAATGAATTTGCATTTGTTTGTCTTCACAGTTCGACCTACAACTTTTTGATTGTGTTGTTGCTGAGCTAATTGTTTAAGTAAATGTAATATGATAGTACTTGATAATTGATATTGTACTAACTACTAAGTTATGTCTGTTCTTGTATAATATTGACATAAGTTGCTACATTCAAACACTTTAATTTACAATTATCAAGTGTTTGTATTAGTGTTGTAACATATAACTTGCCTTTATTTGCAATATCAGTTCATGAATATACTTCTTTATGGAAAGGAAGGTGCCATAGATTTAGGATTGAAGGAGTCACTTCTATCATTTCTATGGAATCATGCGAGCACAACAGTACAAACTGTTATCTTGTTCTAGAATATAGTAGGCAACGACTCAGAAATAAGATATTTATTCATTCGGAGTAGTTTTAGTAGAAGTGCTATGTGCAAGACTGGCTTTGAACCGTCCTTCCTTGCGATCTAGATAATGTATCCAAGTAAGCAGCAAACTGACAGAAGAAAGGAATGCTTGATCAAATTGTAGATCAACATCTGGTTAAGAAGGTAAGAGGTTTGGGAAGACGGCATAGTGTTTGGCCGAGTATGGAGTGGATAGACATAGACCCTCTACATGAGGTGTTTTATGAAATCTTGAATATGCTTTGTTGCTCCAAGCCTCCAAGAAACCTCATCAGCATTCGTGAAACACAGGTGTTTTACAAACCAAATTACTAGAATTCAGTTGACATGTCTTGAGAATTTTGATAACAGTTTGAGTATGATTGATGGAAGCAACTGTCACTGAAGATGCTGCTACAAGATGCAGTTTTCTTGCGATTGGTAAAATCCACATGGAAATTTTTTCATGTACATGCGATTCTGGCTGTAGGCCGTCTAGTATAGTGGCTGTTATGGCTTTAGACTAATTAAGAAGTTCTGCTTGACGAATGAAGGTTATTTTCTGTTTTGTTATCACTTTTTGTAGCCTCTTTAGTAGACATGACTAGTATATCAGTTATGAAGTTGTTGTGTGTACATTGTAGATATTAAGTCCTGAGCATTTTTAATTTATGTGCATTCATTTGTCTTCACTGTTCCACCTATAACTATACAGTAATTGATTGTGTTTTTGCTGAGCTGATTGTGAAAGTAAATGTAATGGAATACTTTGATAATTGATACTACTAAGTTATGTATGTGCTTGTATCATATTAACATTGGCATGAGTTGCTACATTCAAATACTTTTTATTTACAATTATCAAGTGTTTGTGTTTGTGTTAGTGTTGTGATTTTGCAATGCTTCACACGTGGAACCATACTGTCCTTCTACAAAAAGGACAAGCCCGTATTTGCAATATTCATGAAGATATTCTCTATGGGAAGGAAGGTGCCATAGATTTAGGATTGGAGGGGTAATTTCTATGGAATTATGTGAGCACAACAGTAAGAGATAGTTTCAGTTATCCTGATCCAGAATATAGCAGGCAACGACTCAGAGATAAGACGTTTATTTATTCGGAGTAGTTTTAGTGGAAGTGATATGCACAAGACTAGCTTTGCTTAAGAATATTGAACAGGTTAATATATTATATAGCCAAGTGAGCAGCCAACTGGCAGAAGAAAGAATGCTTGATCAAATCATGGATCAACATCTGGCTGGGAAGGTCAATCCTGCTTAAGAAGTTTGGGGAGACAGTGAAGTGTTTGGCTGAGTATGGAGTGGATAGACCCTGATAGACCCTCTATGGGAGATGTTTTACGGAACCTTGAATATGCTTTGCAGCTCGAAGAAACCTCATCAGCATTCATGGCACATAGATGTTTTACAGACCAAATTACTAGAATTCAATTGACACGTCTTGAAAATTTTGATAACAGTGTGAGTATGATTGATTGAAGCAACTGTCACTAACGATGCGGTAGCAGAAGATGCTGCTACAATGCAAGGTGCAGTTTTCTTGTACAATTGGTAAATCCACATGGAAAATAGGTTACTTTTCATGTACCTGTGATTCTGGCTGTAAGTGACTGTTATGCTTTGGACTAATTAAGAAGTCCTGCTTGACTAATGAATGTTATTTTCTGTTTTGTTATCACATTTGTAACCTCTTTTGTTGTTTTTGCCTATAAGAAGTTGTGTGTTAAGTTATCTATAAGATTCTGTTGTACTTTGTATAAGGCAATTAAGAGTTGAGCTCCACTAGTTGTTCTTTAAAGTGTCAACAATATTATCTTGATCTTATGAATGATATTCATAGTGTATGAATTGATGAAGCATTTCATATAATCACAATATTCAATCATTTATAAGCAAACAAAATAATACACTCATTCAAAAGGAAATATGGTTACAAAACAAATGACAATTTGACTTGAGTTACAATTTTCAATCATTATAGGAGAACAAAGGAAATTGCCAAATTTATCTTCTGCAAATAATAGAATTACGCCTATGTTTGGTATCACAGTTGGTATGTCAGAATCATGGTGAATTACGCCTATATTTGGTATCACGGACGGTGGTGAATATGCCTATTAGATCTATCTTAATAAAATGTTAAACCAATAGTTTATATGCAAATGTGTATGTATAAAACCAATAGTTTAGCACTGAATTTTGCAGACAGGTGAATCACAATCAGCAGAACAAACTTTGTCCTATGGCATGGGAGTTTCTTGAGAAAACAAGGGCTCCTACGATTGGTGCATGTATCTACAAAGACATCCCTCCTTTGTTTTATTTTATGAGATTATCTTTCATATTCAATTATTGTTTATGTTTCCTTTGCTTTGACTATAGTTAGGTTTTGCTCAAGATAACGAGCTTTGAAGAGTGCTACTCAACAGTATTGCCTTACAAGTTACAACTTACAATGTCTTCTGTGTCAACCATTTTTTGTAGATTGTAGTTCAATGGATGCCTGAAATTTTAGATATCAGTTAGGTGATTGAAAACATTTGTTTGCTGAGTGTTGTATGATTCGTCATGCAGCTGATCAATCATATGAAGACTTTTTGAGATCAATGAGATTATTCTATCTGATAGTCTCCATGTTAAAGTTACATTCCAATATACTGATGGACCAACTTGCTTGCAATATGTCTTGGCCATTTACTTATGTATGAATCTTGTACTAGTCCTAGTCCTGTTGTTTTGATGTTTGTCTCTGTATGAACATGTGTGTTTTTGTTTTTAGGAGTCTAAATGAATAATTTAGTTGTTACTTAATATTTTTATCGATGATTTCTTTGGTTTTTCTATAGTTTTGTTTTATGATCTTGATTATTCATTTTTTTTGTTGATGTGACTCGTACTAAAGAGAACCCTACATTTATTCACATTTTCTTGATTTCTTGATACAATATTGCTTATGATGATGTGGATAGAGGGGCTGAAATTAAAACTGCAGCTGTGATTTGTTTTTGCACTAAACCTAATGGTTTATGCCTTTTTCTTAACATCCTTCATATTCTGAAAGGGAGGAGGACTAGGTAAAGGAGGAGAGGATAAGAGTGGTCGTGGTTCGATTTCACCATAGAAAATTGAACAAACTTGAAAACCATTTCAGCTCTTACAAGTTGAATCAGTTTTATTGTTCAATGAACAAGATTGAACTAATTACTTGGTTTAGTCAATTTAGTGCACTGGTTTTATAAACAAAACATGGTTAATTTTTGTTCTGAAGTAGTTTTAAACTTGTAAGCTTGTTTTTTTTTTTTTTTAACTTGTAAGCTTGTTTTTAAACATGGTTAAACAAAACTAAATACTTTATTTTTAGAAGTTAGTACTTAGTACTATGATATAAACATGAAATTTGTACAACCGTCACTGATCGATGATCCATAAGAAACATTCTTAATATATGTGAACTTAGAAACACTACAGGCAGACAGAGACAGAAGTTCGAAGGTAGGTTCAGTTATTCACCTTCTAATTTTTTTTTCCACTACAAATATCCAACTCACTAATGCAGTTCGAGACGAGGAGTTTTGACATTGGTTCGGTTCAATCCCAATACCTTTGAAAAACTTTCTTGAACTAAAAGAAAAAAATCCAAAGGATTGAAAACAGAACGCATGTTGCTTGCTCTCTAGCTGGCTTCATCCTCTGCTTTCCCTCTCAATATTTTGATTCGCCTTGAAAACTGTTGATGATATTCATTTCCTTCAATCCTCACTTTTTCCTATTAGGTGTTTATCTGAATCCTGATTCTGATTCTGTTGATAAGAACACTGTTCAACCTATGAGAAAAAGGGGAAGACATGATATTGAAATGAGTAAAGACAAACTCATTGATTTACCTAATTGCATTCTCATTCACATTTTATCATTTTTGAACACTAAAGACGTTGCTCAAACTTGCATTTTGTCTAAAAGATGGAAACCTATTTGGAAATATATTCCCACCCTTACATTGCATTCCTCAAACTTTTCCAGTTTGAAGAGTTTTGACAAATTCGCGTCTAGGGTTTTATCTCTTCGTGATAACTCAATTGTGTTGTACGCGATTGATTTTGATCGTAATGGTAGTATTAAGTCTGGCTTACTTAAAAGTGTTGCAAACTATGTTTTATCCCACAATGTCAAGCTCCTTCGATTAGGAATTGATGTCAAAAGTGATATTGGTCACATTCTGCCTTGCATTTCTTCATGTCAGACTTTAACATCGCTTAAGCTATCTGTTTCACCTAAAGGTCGTTATAATTATGAGGACGTTGTTTCCTAAATCGCTGAATTTACCTGATGGAATCATTGACGGCTGTCTGTCTGTCTGATCTTGCTAATATAAAATCATTGACGGTCTCTGCAAGTACTCTTCAGGTACCTTAACTTGGCCTTGCTTTGAAGACGCTGCAAGTAAACATTGAGGCTTATTTTCAAGATACATTTTTTGTTTCTAACTTATGTAAAAATCAACTTAGTTTCATAATTGCATTAAACTAATTCTAATTCACCATCATCCCTTATTGCATAGGTTCTCTCCTTTGTTCCTGATTTATTTAAGGATAAGCTACTACCGTCATCTTTTATGCGTAACTTGAAGTCACTGAAAGTAGCTGAAACCACTTTCATATAGATTTTCCATGGCATTGAAAATTGTCACGTTAGAAAAAGGATCAAAAGCAGGATTCAACTGATCTTCACTCATACCCAATGTAGTCAAACACGAGATCTTAAGTAAGATCGGTAGGCCAAAAAAAGATCGTAACACGAAGATCGTAACACAAAAAAACATAAAAATTATAATGTATAAACAAAATAACATAAATCACAACATTGAAGTAAGTTAATTAATATTTCATAACAAGGTGTACATATCAACCAAGTTTTACGTTCCAAAAGTACCTATACAACCATACATCATTCAAAACACAGAGAAGAGGTTGAACATTTTGAGAAGGGTTACTAGAAGAAGCCATGAAACAGAGAAGAGGCAGTTGTTGAACGATGAAACAGTTATGAAACAATAAAAACAGTGAAACAGAGAATCACACGCGGGTAGCAAAGGAAGGATGAAACAGGTTTGAAACTTGAAAACGATGACACAGGGTAGCAAGGGAACGATGAATCACGGAATCACGGCGGTGTGGGGTAGTCATCGCCGTCGGAAACGCCAGGAGAAGGAGGGGCGATTAGGGTTTTCAATTTCATTGTTATCGTGATTTAGGATTGAGACTTGAGAGGCGTTTAGGGTTTGAAGTAACAAAATCTGATAGAAATTAAGGTTTAAAGTTGGGTTTAACTGTACCCCACCCGGTTTCAAAGGCCCAGAAAAGCAAAACGGCTCAGAAACGCAAACACCCTGTTTCATGAACGATCTTGCTCCAAAACACGTTACGATCTTGCTTCCAAGAACTCGATCCTGACTAACAATTTTTTTTTTTGCGATCTTGAATGAGATCGAGCACGATTTTCTAGGAAAAGATCGCAACACGTACGAACTTACGACCCAAATCGCGATCTTGCCTACCTTGCTCATACCTCTATGGTGTCGACATCTATGCCATCGGCAGATGGCGACACCATAGAAGGCCCAAGGTAAAATGTGCATTCATACTTTTAATGTGATTTAAGTGGCTTTTGTGCACATATTGGTAATTGGGTTCTATATTTTTTTTTTTTTTCTAGATAATTCCCCGTATTATTTTGTTTCTGATGAATTAAGGAGCCCAAAATTGCTTTTTCATCTAAAGCTACAAAGTTACTGAAACTGAAAATTTTGATAGACCCGAGATTTTAATGCATATTGGTCTCATTATGATTCTATGAACAGCGTTAATGTTCCCATTGGTTGTGAGTTTGATATGAATATATCCTAGTATTACTCTTGTCGAAAAATATTGACTTAAACATTTTTTTAGTTTTTGTATGTACACGAAATTTTGATTTTAATCCTTGTATTGAATTTTGTTCAAAATAAGTCTTGAATCAACTAAATTTTTTTATTTTAGTCCCTAAAGTGAAAATTCGCAGGAAAATTCGCAAGTTTCCTGCAGATTTTCTTACGAATTTTTCTGTGAATTTTCGTTTTAAGGATTAAAATAAAAAAATTGATTGATTCAGGGACTTATTTTGAACAAAATTCGATACAGGAACTAAATCAAAATTTCGTGTATATACAAAAATTAAAATGATGTTTAAGCCAAAAATATTACGGTACTTGATTCCATCTTCAACTCATATATGGAATCACTTAAATCCATATCACAGTGCAGGTGCACCCAACTAATGACATGGTGCCAAGTCATCATGTTTTTTGGCACACACAAACAAGCCAAACTTCAATCCTAATTAAAGACTTAAACATTATTTTAGTATATTTCAGTATGTACTCATTTTTATCCAATTTTCACTTTAGTTCGCAGGAAAATTCGCAGGAAAATTCGTAAGTTTTCTGCAAATTTTTTTACGAATTTTCTTGTAGATTTTCGTTTTAAGGACTAAAATAAAAAAATTGATTGATTCAGATACTTATTTTAAACAAAATTTGATACAGAGACTAAAACCAAAATTTTGCGTTATACACCTACTAAAATAACTTTTAAGTCCTAATTAAAAGTATGATATTACATCCCAAAATTAGAGAAGAACAGCCGTCTCTCATCAACGGTCATCATCTCCCCTTCCCATCATTCATAAAATTTCCCCTTTCGCTCTAAAAATCTCTTACCCTTTATATATCATCACACCAAATCCCTATCTCCTCCCAACACAACACAACACATCAACCAAATCCCTAAATTTCTCTCTAATTTCAAAATCTAATCAACAAATCAACCATGGCTCCTACGAAGCAAACAGCTCGCAAATTCACCGGCGGCAAAGCACCAAGGAAACAGCTAGCAAATCTGCTCCGGCAACCGGAGGAGTCAAGAAGCCACACATATTCTGGTAAACAACATTCTTGTATGAATTGATGAAGCATTTCACATAATCACAATATTCAATCATTTATAAGAAAACAAAATAATACACTTGTTCAAAAATGGAAATATGGTTACAAAAACTAAACAATAACATTTTGACCACTTAGTTACAATTTTCAATCATTATTGGAGAACAAACGAAATTGGCAAATTTATGGTGAATTACGTTTAAGTTTGATACCACAGTAGATATGTCAGAATCATGGTGAATTACGCCTATGTTTGATATCACAATGAGTATGAGTACGCCTATTAGATCTATCTTATCTTAAGAAAATGCTAAATCAATAATTTATATGCAAATGTGTCATGTATTGAACATGAATAATCTTACAATGAGATCGATGCAACCTCTCCTTATATACTCTCTTTTGGTTAATAGAAAACTAGTACTATTCTGGTAAGTAAAAAATTAGTCAAAAATGGTTTATCATTTAGTCTAAATTTTAAATGAAATACATTAATTTTTCTTAACTAAATTTTACTTATAGTTGAAATCAGAGGAAGTACAATATAGCAAGAAAGGTAATGAAAGTTGATTTTGAGTAAAAAGATATTGTTATATTGACTTTCATGAGGTCATGAAAGGTGGCTTAATATGTTTTTCTGTAATTATGAAGCAATTAACATGAAATGTACGTTGGAGGTGTTAGAACGCGTAACCAAACAAATGTTAAAAATTATACTTTTTAGAATCTCAAAATCTATTGCCAATAAAAAAGAGATGTATTTTAATAAAAGTCGTATTCTCTCTTTTATTTATGTGTGTGAAGATCATTTAGATTGGGGATGAGAACGAGGGAGTAAGTTGCGTGTTTCAGATTTCAGCTGTAAACTCGTTTGGAAATTGGAATTGGATGACTATCCGCGTGCGTTTCTCTCCAGAAAAGAACAGCCGTCGATAAAATCTCTCATCAACGGTCATCATCTTCCCATCATTCATACTAAAATTTCCCAAATTTTCACAACTCCCGCGTTTTCCCCTTCATCTCTCAAAATTTCCACCCTTTATATATCACACCAATCCCTATTTCTTCCCAACACAAAAACAAATCAACCAAATCCCTAATTTTCTCTCTAATTTCAATCTAATCCTCAATCGCCATGGCTCGTACCAAGCTAACAGCTTGCAAATCCACCTGCGGCAAAGCACCAAGGAAACAACTCGCCACCATTGCCGCTCGCATATCATCTCTGCCCACTGGAGGTGTCAGGAAGTCACACAGATTCAGACCAGGAACCATTGCTCTCAGAGAAATCAGAAATTATCAGAAGCGTACCGAGCTTCTCATCACGAAGCTTCCTTTCCAGAGACTTGTGAGGGAAATCGCTCAGGATTTCAAAACAGATCTCCGATTTCAAAGTAGCGCTGTTTCCGCGCTTCAAGAAGCTGCTGAAGCTTATCTTGTTGGTTTGTTTGAAGATACTAATCTTTGTGCTATTCATGCTAAGAGAGTTACTATTATGCGTAAGGATATTCAACTTGCTAGAAGAATCAGAGGCGAGAGGGCTTAGATTTTATAATAGTTATCAAAGATCTGTCTGGTGTTAATTGTGTTTCTTGATTAGGGTTAGAACTTTGATGTTGATGTTGCTTTTTATATTATATTATGGTTTGAAGGATATCTTGTTATCATCTTGTAACAATGCTTCAATCTGCAATTATCTAATAGTATTGTTATCTTTGATTGTTTATCTTGCTTTTTTTTTTTCTTTATATATATTTCTTCTGTTATTCATTTCATGATCTGCAATTGGAACTTTAGGGTTTTGATAATGTTATTGGTTTTGAATTGAAATTAAATTTGTGCATTCCCCTGATTTTTGATCTACTGTTGACACATATCAATTATGAAGTTGTTGTGTACTAGTACATTGTAAATATTAAAACCTGAGCTATTTTAATTGATTGTGTTTGGCTTGTCTTCACAGTTCCATCTACAATTATAATTGATTTTGTTTAACTGTTTTTGCTGAGCTAATGGTGGAAGTAAATGTAATGTGATACTTTGATAATTGATACTACTAAGTTATGTATGCGCGCTTGTATCATATTGACATTGACATGAGTTGCTACATTCAAAAACTTTTTTATTTACATTTATCAAGTGATTGTGTTAGTGTTGTGATTTTGTAATGCTTCATATGTGGAAACATATTGTCCTTGTGCAAAAAGGACATGCCCTTATTTGCAACATTAATTCACGAAGATATTCTTTATGGTAAGGAGAAGGTGCCATAATAGATTTAGGAGTGAAGGGGAGTCCTTTCTATGGAATTATGTGAGCACAGAAATAAAGAGATAGTTTCAGTTATGTTATTGCAATCCATAATATAGTAGGCAACAACTCAGAGATAAGACGTTTATTTATTCGGAGTTGTTTTAGTGGAAGTGCTATACGCAAGACTGGCTTTGAACTGTCTGTCCTTCCTTGCGAATAGGTAATATAGTCAAGTGCGTGGCAAACTGGCAGAAGAAAGGAACGCTTGATCAAATCATGGATCAACATCTAGCTGGGTAGAACAATCATGCTTTGCTTAAGAAGTTTGGGGAGACGCTGAAGAATTTGGCTGAGTATGGAGTGGATATGCTTTGCAGCTCCAAGAAACCTCATCAGCATTCGTGGAACATAGATGTTTCACGGACCAAATTACTGGAGTTCAGTTCAGTTGACATGCCTTATGAATTTTGATAACAATGTGAGTATGATATGATCAATGGAAAACTGTCACTGACGATGCTGCAGAAAATGTTGCTTCAAGTCTACAAGGTGCAGTTTTCTTGTAATTAGTAAACCCACATGAAAAATAGGTTATTTTCATGTACCTGTGATTCTGGCTATTTTCTGTTTTGTTATCACTTTTGTAACCCCTTTTGTTGTTTTTTCCTATAAGCAAATTACTGGAGCTTGTATGTTAAGTTATCTATAAGATTCTGTTGTACTTTGTATAAGTTATCTCCACTAGTTGTTTTTTCAAGTGTCAAACAATATTATCTTGATCTTATGGATGATATTCAATATTCGTAGTGTATGAATTGATGAAGCCTTTCATAAAATCACAATATTTCAATCATTATAGGAGAACAATGGAAATTGCCAAATTTATCTTCTGCAAATAATAGAATTACGCCTAATGTTTGGTATCACGGCGAGTATGTCAGAATTACGATGAATTGCATCTATGTTTGGTATTGGTATCATAGTGGGAATGCTTGCTAAATCGCCAATAATTTATATGCAAATGTGTCATGTATTGAACATAAATAATCTTACTTTTGCACTGAGTTTTGCAGACAGGGAGAATCACAATAAACATAACTTTGTCCCATATGGGTTAGTTGGTGTCTTGGTGATCTCGAAGAGGGTACTGAGCAGGGCATGGGAGTTTCTTGAGAAAACAAGGGCTCCTACGATTGGTACAAAGACGTACCGTATTAGTATGGCTTCACATGATGATACAATCATATAAATACAAACAATAATAGAACAGACATTAAGCACTTGTTTTCACTCATGGAAGCCAACAAAAACGTGCCCACAAGCCCAAGAACATGAACAGTCAAGATTTGATGACGAAATGGAGTGGCACGGCCGTGTGATCAGTGACACGAGCGTGTGAGCTGTTGAGAAGCTAAAGAATTTTGGTGTCAACTTTATACTATTGTTTCAATAGATATAAAATCAACCGTTCTTACTAATTCTAAATTTCTAATTCTATTTCGTTTCTTATTAATTCTTCTCCGTATAACATTTTAATTCTTGAATAAAAATATTATTTCTACCGTTCTTACTAATTCTAATTCTATTTTGTTTCTTATTAGTTCTTGTGGGATCAATATTTTTTATTACGACTATAGAACTGTGCACTTGCGAATCAATCAATTTCACATTAAAAAATAATGTTAAATATATTTTTGCTCCTTAAAAAATGCGGATCTTCTAAGTTTAGTTCTTACTTAATTTTTATTATAGTTTTTAGTCCCTAAATTTTTTTTCTTGCACATAGTTTTAGTCCGTACTAAAACTAAATTTGCTTAATTATAATTAAACTCTTAAATTTTTTAATGATTTTCTTGTTGGCATGTTTACTAAAATATCATATATAATTTTTAATTTGAGCTCGTTTTTTCTAGAGGAACTTTTATGATATTTTAAACATACTTGCGAAAAAATCATTCAAAAATACACGTTGACTATAACAATAAGGATCAAAAGTGAATGCATGATAATTTTCTAGGGACTAAAAGTTTAATAAGAATTAAGTAAGAATTAAACTTAAAAGATCACCATTTTGTAGGGACTAAAAACATACTTAACCATAAAAACTAGTATTCTACAAATTTTTGATAAGCGAACATTTTATAAAGTGATAAATATGCATGTGTGCAAAAAATCTTTGAAAATTTAAATGTTTAAGACTAATTAAATACATTTAATTTTAACATGATTAAATACCGGAAAAAAATTGTAAAACAAAAATGCTTTTAAATTAAGTAAAGACTAAATGAAAATTTTCTATTTTGTAAGAATAAAAAAAAAAATTAATCCTAAAAATCCATCATATATATTTTGTCACAATAAAAAAAATAAAACAATCTTTACTTTTTGGTGGTTCTACAATTCTTACCCTGATTGAATGAAAGTAACTTGACTTTCATATCCAATCCTAGAGTTCTCGATTGCACTTTCATCTCCAATATACCCTTTTCAATTGCTAGTTGTATCCAAAGTTTATGGCAACTCTGTTTTCAATGCAATTGTTATTTGAATTTGTAAAGGGTAATTAGGGTTTTTAAAATTTGTATATCATTAGGTTACAGGAAACAAAACCCTTTTGCATAATTATTATTGTAATTTCTGGTTTATGTTGCAGTGTCCAAACTGACATCTCTAATAGTCTAATGTGGACGCGAATTATTTGCACAAAGCAAAGTTCAAATCTTGCCTAATAGATGTCACACTATGGAAAGTATCATCAACGCAACATGAGTTGGCTATATGACGTACTGCCATTTTCTCAAAATCAATGAAATTAGAGACCATGAGGATCAATGTGGCGCTTCCTCCCATTCGTATGTCCATTATCTTGTTTCTACGAGTCACCATTGGAATATTTTACTAGTCAAATTCAAATGGAAGAAAAACATGACAATTTAGGGTTTTCTCGTTCAGTCAACTGTTTGATGTGAATCTTAGCTCTAAGGATAACAACAACAACAACACTGTATTGAAAAAAAATATCTGTATTAATATATGTAAGAAATATAGGTATTTATAGGAATTGCAAAACAAAATACTAAATGAGCAGACATTAAAAAAATTTTTATATAAAAATAGACCGATATATGACACCAGTGCGAGACACACAGGGTCACATATATTACTACTTCTTATTAGTCAATATTATTCGAAGTTATGAACTGAAACATAGTAATTTAACATTAAATTTAATATAGAAAACTAATATAAAAAATAAATATCAATATTAGAAAAGAAAGTAAAAGGTTTAAACTATAATTTAGAAGAAAAAAAGTTTAGATTATAAATAAAAAAATATTAAAAAAAAAGGTTTAACGAACTAAATAATTAGAAATACTAAAATATTGATCTCTGATATATTACAAAAAAAATAGACCCCAATATTTATATATTAGTAGAAATATAGATAATTGTAGAAATTACAAAAAATAGTTCTCCATAATAATATATAAGTGAAAATAAAGGTCATTACTAAAATTACAAAATAATAAACTCTCATATTAATTTATGTGCACACATATGATCCCCAAAGAAATTAGAAAGAAAAAAAATAGGTCCCCATATATATTAGGATAACATTTTGGTGCAATTACTTAAGTGTTTTTCGTTTAATTTTTAACATAAAATTTACTTTTTACGGTTATAACAAACTTTGGTAAAATTTTAGTGAGTTTTGTTAAGAATCATACGAAAAACATCTAAAGAAATAAACCTAAGTTTTTTTTTCTTCTTCTTTTATATAATAATGGAGTTCAGATCGATTCCCTCCATTCGATGTATCCTCCATTTAATTCAGTCCACTATTGGATGTGTTACATGTGGCAAATAAAAAACAAAGGGATGAGATTAAACGATTTAAATTGTCTATTCATTTATGAGTTTAATTCTGGTGCACAGACAAATGTAATCCACTTTACATAGTCATCCAATATCATATTTCTTCCAGTCAATATTATAAGCAAAAAAAACTACTTACACAGTGTTTAAGAAATTTTGTTAAGTGTAATTAATTTTTTTAATTTGAATTTATTGTATTGTCCTTTTAAATCTCAAGTACCAATACATAAAAATGGAATAATTATCTAAAAAGTAGTAGAATTAAATAAAAATATATTTGAAATAATAATATTAATTATTCAAAAAGTAATTAATTTTTGCTTATAATAGTGACTAAAATCTGAAGTGTTTTTTTACTTATAATAGTGATCGGATGAAGGATCATTTTGCCGCATCATTTACTTTAAAATATGTGATTTTTATTTAAAAGTAATCTCAAATTAATTCTAAATAAATACCACCATTTCTATTGGTTCTCTCAACGGAGGAATACTTCATAAAAATTACTTTTCTATTTGAACTTAACAAAATGGACATAGTTTAACAATTTAACAAATAATTATACATTCAGAAAGTAATTTTGATCAAAATATTTTAGTAATTTTGTTCTTTCAGATTTCAGCTGTAAACTCGTTTGGAAATTGGAATGGACTGACTATCCGCGTGCCTTTCCATCTAGAGAAGAACAGCCGTTGATAAAACCTCTCATCAACGGTCATAATCTTCCCTTCCCAAATTTTCACAATTCCCGCGTTTTCCCCCTTTCGCTCTCAAAATTTCCACCCTTTATATATCACACAAATCCCTATTCCCCCAACACAACAAATCAACCAAACACACTTAAAATTTCTCTCTAATTTCAATCTATTCCTCAATCGCCATGGCTCGTACGAAGCAAACAGCTCGCAAATCCACCGGCGGAAAAGCACCAAGGAAGCAACTCGCAACCAAAGCCGCTCGGAAATCAGCTCCGGCAACCGGAGGATTGAAGAAGCCACACAGATTCAGGCCAGGAACCGTTGCACTCAGAGAAATCAGAAAGTACCAGAAGAGTACCGAACTTCTTATCAGGAAGCTTCCGTTTCAGAGACTTGTGAGAGAAATCGCTCAGGATTTCAAAACCGATCTCCGATTTCAAAGTAGCGCTGTTTCTGCTCTTCAAGAAGCTGCTGAAGCTTATCTTGTTGGATTATTTGAGGATACTAATCTTTGCGCTATTCATGCTAAGAGAGTTACTATTATGCCTAAGGATATTCAACTTGCAAGAAGAATTAGAGGCGAGAGGGCTTAGATTCGATGATTGTAGTTATCGAAGATCTGTTGGTGTTGTTCGTGTGTCTTTTTAGGGTTAGGTTTGGTTTCTCTATTGAAAAATTTAGGGTTTTGGTTTAAGAAATTAATGTTGATTTTATATTCTGTTTTAGGTTAACCTATTATTATTATTATCTTGAAACAATGCTTTGTTATGCAATTTTATAATATGTTGTAGTTATGAATATGCATAGCTTTGATTTGGTATCTTGCTTTTGTTTGTGTAACTTTGCCTAATTTGATATAACTTTTCTAAAATTTTTGTTAACAATTTCTATAATCATTTGGAACTAATTAAGACGTTTCATATGCCTTGCCCTTGGCGACTTTGAAATTGAGGGTTGAAGAGTGTAATTGGAATTGAGTTTTGGACTTTGGTTGTTTTGAAACAAAATTTGAGCATTCCTGCACAATTCCATTTGATACTATCATTGATTGTGATGTGGCTTCGCTTCTTCAATTGTTGAAATGCATTTTTTGTTCTGAAAGATTAAAAAATTTAATCTTCATGAGAACCTATGTTTTTGACTTTTTTCTCACTTAAATGTTTATGTTTGATACGAGTCCAGTCATCCATTGCCTCACTAACACGACGGTTAACTTCAAAAGCCTAGGGGAATTCATCTTCCAGACTTTCTTACTTCCTCTCCACCATACCATCTACAACACCATGATCAATTTTGACATGCTTTCCTTATCTAACTGCTTCAACAATTCAGACACTGCTTCAACAAAACCTGCTGCTACGGACAGAATAGGTTCTACCATGTGCCACAATTCCGACTATGTCAGCACCTCTTGCGCAGCTGTACATGATCCAATAAAGCAATGCCACTAGCAACAAGGATACATTGGGCTACATTGCACTCCCCTTTGAATTAGCCTTTCTCTAACCGAAAGGACTACTCGTATTGCTCTCCATATAAAAGTTTTAACTCTGTTAGGGATATTCCTCAATTCCTATAGAGCTTTCCAGTTGTTTTGCTCTTTTAGGTGCGAATTATCAGCTATTACCTCCAATGCATGGTATAATACACCGATCGGACTGTATATTTACCATCGTTACTTGATCTCCAAATAGGCCTATCACTATTGTTAGCCGTGTGCAGAGGAATTTTCCAGTTACCACTTTGGTGGTCTATTAAGTCTGCTACCATCATATTATCAGTTCCCGTGTTCAGTTCTGTCCCCATAAAAGCATTTGTATTGTCACAAAGCGAGTAAGCGACTATTGAGAGTTGAGACCACACACTAATATATTGTTGCCATCACCAATCTCCCATCTTACAAAATCTCAGTTATATTAATATCATTATTATTTGATGATTATATCAACAACTAAACCAAAATTAAGCAATAACAGTTACTTAGCTAGAGTAGTCTTCTTTACAAATGATTGAAGTACTAAACGAATTTTTCATTTAATTAGAATTGTTCAGGATATAATTGAAGTACCAAACAATGTCATATCGCTGCCAATTTAAAGTGAGGTTTTAACTATTACAAATTACAATTGTCTTTTGATCTCATATTTGATTACTCTTTTTGCTTATATGGACTCTGAATTCCTTATGTTGATCTATAATGGTTGATTCTAAAATTATTTTCATCTCTTCAACTAACAGGAAAGTCTATAATTAATAATCATATTATTAATATCTAATGTAAGCATTCATCAATCATCACTATGCAAATATGAGATGACAGAACAAATGTTTCGAAAAAGTAAACAGGCAAATATAAAAAGTATGGAGATAAAGAATTAGAGAAATCTATCTATCTAAACATTTGTGTATAAAATTTGCTTGTATATCTTTTCTTAGATAAAATGATAATTACCATCAGAAATTCATACACACAAATTTAAGTGAAAGAGACCAATCTAACAATATGGATATTTGTTAGTTGAGTTATGTCTTGTAGACAAATTTGTTTGTAAATTAAATAATCATTCTCTTTCATCTGTTTATCATCTTTTTTTAATTTGTGTGAAATGGTCGACAAATATTATAGACGGAGAGCGTAAGATATATCATGTCTAAATATGCCAACCGGCCAAAATAGATACTCCCTTCGTTTCGTCTTTGGTCTTTTAGATTTGGATACATAGATTAAGAAATAACAAATTTGGATGAATTAATCTTTTGTACCCTTAATTTATTTAGAAAAAAAAGAAATTCATTTAATGAATATTTTTTATTTTTATAAGGCTTTTTCTTGTCTACCCCCTTAAGATTTGAGGGTATATACCCCCAATTACTTAAAAAAAATTTAATCGATATAAATTTTTATAAAATACACCGTTAGATTAAAAGTTTATATCATATAGATCATTTGTGTAAAATTTCAGACAAATCTAAAATCATTTGATATGTTATTGAGACACATCAAAGTTAACAGTTTCTGTGATTTCTTAAACACCGTTAATCTTTGTGTGTCTCAATAACATATCAAATAATTTTAGATTTGTCTGAAATTTTACACAAATGATCTATATGATATAAACTTTCAATCCAACGGTGTATTTTATAAAAAATTATATCGATTAAAACTTTTTATAGTGATTGAGAGTATATACCCCCAAATCTTGTGGGGTACACAAGTTGGCACCTTTTTATAAACGTACAAATGGTACAACATGATCAATTGTATATTAGTTTCTTACTGGAACCAAAATTTCAAAACACATGTTTGATGAGTAAAATGGTTAATAAATCTCCTACAAGGAAGGAGAAGGAAGAAACCATGTTTCTGCATAAGTAAAATAGTTCATAAATCTGCTATAAAGTGTTTGGTAGAGTCTACACTCTATATATTATTTTCAATATTACCATGATACCTTTTGACTTATTATGTTTTGTTGAGTACAATATATGATATTCAAGTTGGTTATCCGAAGAGGTGTAAAAAAATACTATTGAAAATCAAATGAGGTAAGAGGTTGAAAAATGAAGAAATTGCCGACACAATTCACCAATTCATAGCTTCCAATTGAGAAATATCCTACCTATGATGTCACTCCCTCTTTGTAGAAGAAGAACATAACACCTCGACTTGTGTTACTTTTGAGAGGTCAAAATTATCTAACTGTGATCAAAATGTCAAACATTAGATTTTACAAATAAATTAATAAAAAACTCATGTACGTGTCCTAGTAATGGTATTCTTAATTTGTATCCGTAACTAATTATACTATCTCTATCTCTGTCCCTTTTTATAAGATCCTGTTTGACAAAATTATATTATTCATTTATAATGTTTTGACCGTATTTTTTTAATAATACATAGATGTAAATATTAGCATATAAGATATTGTTTGATTTGTTTTGATGAGTACTTTCAAAATATTAAATTTTTATAATTTTTACTACTAAATAATTAAAGATATTAGTGATCAAAATTATATATTGACGTACGCGCATGGTCAAACGAGTCTTATAATTAGGGAGGGAGGTAGTAACATCCACTTTTTTATTTTGTTCACTTATTTTTTTACATTAATGTGTGTGTTATATTGTGCAGTATGACCAACATAGTAAATTTTTTTGGAGAGGATTCAAATCCTGTGTAATATGCATGCATGTATGTTACATGTTTTGAATGTCCTCAATATATATATATGATTCTTAAACATCCACGTCCAATAATGTTGAATTTGATTTCAATTGAGTTAATGCCTTGCTTTGTTATTTTAAAGATTAATTCCCTAGCTGATTAACTACTCTCTATATAATATAAGCAAAATTCACCTTATAATAGTAAATGTTAATCGGTCAAGTGGTGATTGAAGCTGAACTTGTAAGAGAGACCACGATTCTATCTCCCGCAACTGCGTTTGACTGGAACAACTTGATGTTAGAACTCATCCCGAATTTTGGACTACTAGGACCCCTAAGAATCTTAGAGTGAAAAATAAATAAAAAAATAATTTAGATTCCTTAAATTTTGATACAATATTATTGAATGGTAAACTCATCACATGATCTATTATATAACTAGCTTTTCTTTTCTTCCTTTTTGTCTCTATCTTTCCTACCACACAACTATAACACCCCTAGATGGCGTGAGAATCTCTGTTCTTCATTTTAATATTGCTACAATATTTTGTCTTTGACTCTAAATTATAGCTACCAAAAACTTTACTTTTTTGTTGGATGTAACATGAGAGGAAACACTGTGTTGGCGTCTAAGAAATTTGAATGAAAAAAGTGATTATAACTTAATTATAACATTAAACCCTGCAATGAAGACAACAATGATCAATTTAAGAGCAGGTGGAGACTGCTCAATGCTTGAAAATTATTAATGATTCAGAGATTGGTTGGTAATAACAATGTATATGAAGCATGGAGATAAAGAGAAAATGACAAAGTTTATGACACCACTGATGAGAAAATAAGCAACTCAGAATTTCCATCTAATTTTTTAAGATTTTTATGTACCAAATCTTTGAATATTTAGTTTGGACAGAAAAATCTTTACCAGAAAGTAGAGTGAATAATTCTGTTATGTATTTCAATATAGATAATTAACAAATAATCAACTTGTTCAATTATTAATGTTGCTTGCAGGTTTATTTATTTATTTTAAACTGATGAAGAACCTGATGAAGAAGGTACGTATGGTTGGGTAATCAATCATTTCTTTTACCACAAGCAAGGTTTTAAATCATGGTTACAATTACTTCGAGTTGGACAACACTTCGTCTTGGCTGAGGTGGGGTTGGTTTGGTTTGGTTCCTGCAAGTATTTTGACACTCAAGTCAGTATAAAAATGAGAAAGTAGAAGTAAAAAGTTATAAATTGTGTATCGTCAGTGAACCTTCAGTCGGTCTATTTATAGTTGGAAGAAGGACCTGATGAGAGCGTAATATACTAACGTACCTCTTGGGATGATCTTATGTTGGGTCTTTTTTGTTTTTGTTCGTTGGGACAATGAATTGGAGATGGAACTTACCAAAAGTTGCAAAGATGCATGCTTTTGATAGGTTTCTCGATGTATTGGAATTTCGAGTTCTTGACTGACTAGGTCTTTAGCCCGGTCTGAAACAATAAAAACATCATTACTAAATGTGGTTAAATTAACACAACTTATGATCATGATTTGCAAAACATCAAAGGCCTTTGATGTTTTAATTTAGATCATAGTTGCAAACTTTTTCAAAAATTTGAAGACAAACTAATTGTACAACTAAAATTCATTTTGGTTGCATAAAACAACACTACTAAGAGATATGTGTCACACACACCCATTCACCCAACAACATCCTACGTACATTGTTCATGAACATGCAGGTCTGGTTTTGCTACCCTCACATCATGCATCTCTCGATTATATCGAAAAGCTTCAAACAAAAGTTGAGAAAAATTATTGGTCAAAGTCACAATATATTAAATCACTATAATGAAATTCAGACTAGTAATTTAATCCTTTCAAACCATATATGATGGCACATTTCAATGAACTTACCTTTATGTTTAATTAAACGACACATATACTACCTAATCCTTATTAGTCCTAAATTTCATAGTATCAAAAAAATATTCTCACCATAGCTGAAAAATGCCAAAATAGTCTCTAACTAGCTTAGGTTACTTCTTTGACACTGCTTCCTCAATTGTCATATGATACGTGTTCATTGAAAAATATAAAATTATTAATAAAAATAATGTCATACTTTGATTTTACATAACCAATTACACCTATAAAAGCACACATATAATATGAAGCTATGCTAAGTTCCTATTATAACCTATAGTTTTAATTTGTCTTGGAACATATTAATTGGCATTGTACAATATTATCATGGGTAGGTCACCATGTTGTGATCAAATTGGTGTAAAGAAAGGACCATGGACACAAGAAGAGGATGAGAAGCTTATTGATTATATCAACAAACATGGTCATGGAAATTGGGGATCACTTTCAAAACGTGCTGGTTTGAATAGGTGTGGTAAGAGTTGTAGATTAAGGTGGACAAATTATTTGAGGCCTGATATTAAGAGAGGGAAATTCACTGATGAAGAGGAGAGAATTGTCATCAATCTTCATTCAGTACTTGGAAATAAGTAAGTACCTTAAGTTGTTTTTTATTTTTTTTTATGTAGAAAGGATTGAAATCACTTTGTTTTTTCTTCTATAGCATGTATCTTTAGTAACATTAATTTTTTTTCTTTTACTATAGCATGTATCTTTAATAACATTGATTCTTTTTAGTGAACAATTTATAGACCGAAATGTCTAATCAATCCCTAAATTGATTGCTGACATAAGTTGTTAGATGTTTTATAGTTACATTTTGTAAAAATGTTTCTAGCTAATTTAGCAGTTGATTTGGAGTTTGCCTTAATAATATTTGCCATTCAAAAAAAAATTGAAAAATTCGATCTCTAAACCATTCGCTATGAAGATTGATGATGTGTAAAAAAAAAATAGAGACAATAATATGAAATTGATCTCTTATTTTTCCGTCTTTAACATTAAGCATAATTAGAGTCAGGTTTAATTTTTTTCTATCTAAAAGTTCTATAACTAATTAAACTTCTTCTACATTGCATATAGTAGCTTAATTTATCCAAAAACTAAAAATAATTTGTTTTTTTATAGGTGGTCTAAGATTGCAGCTCATCTTCCCGGACGGACAGATAACGAGATAAAGAACTTTTGGAACACGAACATAAGAAAAAAGCTTCTCAAGATGGGAATTGATCCTGAAACTCACAAACCAAGGACTGATTACAATCATCTAATGAGTCTTTCCAACTTACTTGGCATGTCAAATATAGGCAATACTTTTAGCAACAATCCTCTTGGTTTACAACCTATCACTCACTTAGCCAAAATGCAATTGTTGCAAAATATGTTGCAAATTATGAACACCAATAATTCATTTGGTAACATGGGTAATTATCCATATAACCCTTTAGGAAATATTAATCCTAGCTTTAATCCATTCAATTTGTTTTTGAATGGAACAAACACTAATCAAACAAAAGAGCCATTAGTATTGAATGGTGGTGAAGAATTTGCTATGATCCCTAGTCTATACTCTAATGGACAAAGTGATATTTCAAAAGGTGGATCAAATTTACAAAATCTTGATTATAGCAAAATGAGAAACATTTCATGTGAAATTAATCAAGAAGAAAATCTACTTCCTTCATTGGTTGCTTCCTCTCCTAGAACAAGCACTTTTAACCAAATGGAAAGTTGTAACAAAGCTCAAATGTCCATTGATCAATCATCTTCAAACACAACCTTCGATGATTGGGAGAAGTTCCTTGATGATGAATCAAACGGCTCCTATTGGAAAGAGCTTTTAGAGTAAGGCCCTATTCTCACTATTTTGCCTTCTTTTTTTCCTTCTTTTAAATCACTAATTTAGTAGTTTTTTATATAATTATTTTCACTAATTCATTTCTAATTTTTAGGGTGATTCTAAATTGTGGTTATAATTACACTACAAACTTTTATATTGCGGAAAATATACAGAAAATAAAATCAAATAATATGTGCGTTTAATATTGTTGCTGATACTCAAATTTTTTTATCATTGTAAACTCAATTCAATTGCAATTGCGGATTTAAATTTAAATAAGTTATTTTTTTTTATCAAGAAGTATATTTTTTTGTCGAATAAGCTTTTTAATAGCGAAAAATTATAATGGCTTATTTTTATTCCTATTCATTTTTCAGCTTGACATCCACTTCTGCGTCACAAATTTCGTGGTAGCTAGAGGTTCATTGATTATCTTTGGAATAATCCCATCATCACATACGCAACAAAATTCTTATAGTTGGATTCAGTTCATATGGTTTTATGTTATTTAAATTCATTTATAAATTTATACATGGAAATTAAGGTGTAATAGTTACTATATAGTTTGTGTTGTACAAAACAATTACGTACATACACATGCATAAATATTTGTATGGATTATGGAAAGTTCCAAAACATAGTATCTAGCTTTATATATGTTCTTAATACACTTAGAGAATTTGTACTACAGTACTAGAATTTCTTCTATTCGTATCAAATAAATTTTTGTAATTACAATTCAAAATTCTAAATATTTCTCTCATTATCATTTTTTCTGTATTAACATTTTGATTCATAGGAAAAATGGATAATTCAAAATTTTGTTGTGATATAAATAAATCTACTCTCTCCGTCATAAAACTGTTGTCTTTTTAACTTTTTAGTTTTATCCCAAAACTATTATCTTTTTTGGAAATCAATGTAAAATTAATATTAGTATATCATTTGTACCCTTAAAAAAGTTAAATCATTAATTAAATATATTTTTTTTCGTCTTAATATATAAAATAAAAGTAAAAAAAATTTAACTTATCAATCTTTATTGTTTTTTAATCTACGTACATAACTTTAAAATGACAATAGGGAGTAGTTAAGAATTACCCTCACCATAAATCAAACTCGAGTTTTTCTAAACAATTAATCCTAAATTGTTTTTCTAACCACTTGAGTCCTATTTTGATTCTTTGCAATACTTGATGTCCGTACTAGCTAATACAATAATTTCCTTTGCCGTGTTAAAATGTGACAAATCTAAAATAGTTTCGTTATATTGATAGATAATTAATCATTTGACTTGTGCTATAACATATAGTCAACCTTGTCGCTACAATTTCTCGCCGGCTAAAGAAATTTCGAACTATGCATGCAACTATCACATCAAATGATGAATTAATTAGTAACATATTAACTTAGGTGACAACTTGTGTACCCCCACAAGATTTAGAGGTATTTATCCTTAGCCACTATAAAAAGTTTTAAGCGATATAATTTTTTATAAAATATACCGTTGGATTGAAAGTTTATATCATATAGATCATTTGTGTAAAATTTCAGACAAATCTAAAATCATTTGATATGTTATTGAGACACATAAAGATTAACAGTGTTTAAGAAATCACAGAAACTGTTAATTTTGATGCGTCTCAATAACATATCAAATGATTTTAGATTTGTCTGAAATTTTACACAAATGATCTATATGATATAAACTTTTAATCCAACGGTGCATTTTATAAAAATTTATATCGATTAAGTTTTTTTAAGCAGATAGGGGTAAATACCCCCAAATCTTGTGGGGGTAGACAAGAAAAAGCCATTAACTTATATACACATAAGCATAAATAAATTAATAGAAGCAAGCTAATCCGTTATAAATTTAGCATAATTTTTCATTAGAATTGTTATGTGTGTCCAAATTCCGGACCTCACGTTAATTAGGTTAGATAGTTTACGTTTGGAACAAGTTAAAAAAAAAGTGTAAAAGATGCTGAAGGCCATAGCTAATGCAACTACCCCGTTTGTATTCAAGTTCACAAACGAACCTGCCTCATTGAGATAATGTTTTAGGTAAGAGAGATGATGCAATTGATTGTGATTAATCATGGACATAACACAAGTTACCTTCAAAAACATAGTATTATTTAGCTTCTAGAACAATATAATCGTAACTTGTCTAAGGGTACAATTTAATATGTTTTATATATTGTCTAGCTAATTATAATATTTTTTTGTTGTTGTTGATTCTAATATAAGAAATCCAATCTCTCTATGGGATATATACCTTCTTGTGAGTCAAAAAAATAAAAGTTATTCACACCCCAAACGGGATTTCACACTCCAAAAGGGTTCACACCTGGCCAAAATCAACACGTATGTATAAATGAGAATTGTTCACATAAACAATTTTTTTTTTTGAGGTACACATAAACAAATTTATAAGTGATATACTGATATTATAAACTAAATTTAATTTACCCCACTTATTAAAAAAAATTCATGTGTACCAAAAAAAAATTAATGTACCAGAAAAATTTAATTTACCCCACTTATAAACTAAATTAAATTTAATTCTACACAATTAAGAAAAAATATTCAATGTACCAAAAAATGAAAATATTCATCCTAAAAAAAAAGTTTCAAAATAGAAAGTACTAACATGTTTTCTAAATTTTTTTGAAACAAAAACTACATGAGATTAAACACTATTCATTGGGCTCAAACCCAGCCCACTTAGCTAGTTCATGAGCAGCGTTAACCCATCGAATCTCAGTTTGGGGATTATCAAAGATTCGAATACACCGGCGATGTACCTTCTTCTCTTGTACAACTTTCACGATAACCATGCCATCCATTTTGTTAAGAATCATGGAATCATAGGGATGAAGATCATATTCATAAGCAAGATAGAGTGCATAAGATTATTCATGAGGAAGATACTCATAGAAATTCATATTGAATGAATATACATTGATAAAAGAATGAGTAAAATGTACAATGAAGTTACTTATTTATAGAGATACTTTGAGTAACTAACTCTCTAACTAACTTTCTAATCTCCTAACTAACTTGGTAACCAATCAACTAACTCTAGTTGATTAACTAACTACTACATTTTTAACACATTTCAATCGAGGCTTTCGTTATGTGCAATCTAATCAAAGCTTCTCCTAACCCAAAACCTTTTCATGGTGTTGGTACAAATAACTGGTATGCTTTTCTCGGAATCAATTAACATGATCATTTATTTAATTACAAATATCAAATTTTTTTTTTGTAATTATAGTATAAATATATATGAAACTTCCATACTCAAATCTTTTGTCTCAAAAAAAAAAAATCAAATCTAATCATAAAATTAAATTGTTTGAAATAATAAACAAAATATTTTTATTGGGCCTTGGATTCTTTTCTTAATAAAAATCTTTAAAAGATTGTGAAGATTGACTTGAAAATCGGGGACAAAGATTATGTTTGTTTTTAAATTAGATATGTTTGAAAACAATGGAAGATTTTGTTTGGTTTTAAATTAAATATATTTCAAACAAATTAAGATTCTGCTTTATTTTAAGACAGATTTGTTCCTATTTTTAAGTGATATATTTCTCTATAAATTAAGATTGTTTCTTCATAGAAAAACAAGAGAGCAAAGATGTAGCTCCAAGGAAACAAGTGAAGAAGGAAAGAAACAATTACTTTCTAAAGTGTTTATTCTTCACCTTGGAAACACTATATTAAGTTTCTAGGTTATGGGAAGAAACTTGGGATTAGGGTAGGATTATGTTTCTGATTCTTGTAACCCTTATTGGGAGTTTCATTGTAATGGTGATACTTTGGAAATAATGGAACGGAGGGGCTGCTCTCCCCCCCAGATTAGGTCGGAATTTGACTGAACTGGTAAACAAAGATTGTGTCTTTTACTGCTTTCTCTATTTTTCTCTTGCTTCATATTGTTGGATTAATATTCATTGTCTCTATATTCTTTGATACGTGGTTGCTTAATCACTTTGCTCCACACATCAAATTTATTGGTGTGACTTTATTTAAAAGGAATTCACAACAATTGGCGCCCACCGTGGGGCAAGGATCAAATCGTGAATTAGGTACCATGGTTTCGAAGTTTGATGTTGAGAAGTTTACCGGAAAAAACGACTTCGGGTTGTGGAAGGTAAAGATGAAGACGGTCTTAGTCCATAACAAATGTGATGAAGCCTTGAAGGGAGAAGCACAGATGCCGACAAAGCTTTCAGCTGATGAGAAATCTGAGTTGAATAAGAAAGCGGTTAGTGCTATTGTCTTGTGTCTTGGAGACAACGTGCTGAGAGAAGTAGCTAAGGAGACCAATGCGGCGTCTATGTGGGCCAAACTTGATTCATTGTACATGACCAAGTCGACGACACATAAGCAGTTTCTGAAACAAAAGCTCTACTTTTATCGAATGGTGGAGTCGAAATCAATAACGGAGCAACTGACGGAATTGAATAAAATTATTGATGATTTGGCAAATCTTGATGTGAAAATAGAAGATGGAGATCAAGCCTTGCACTTATTGTGTGCATTACCTAACTCCTATGAAAGTTTCAAGGATACCATGCTCTATGGTAGAGAAAGCGCTGTTACCTTGGAGGAAGTTCAATCGGCCTTGAAGACGAAAGAACTAACTAAGTCTAAAAACTTAAAGGTGGAAAACGGTGCAGATGCGTTAAATGTTTCTGGTGGAGGTAGAGGTAGGAAGGCAAGGTCAAAAGGAAGCATTAAGTGGAATTGTCATCATTGTAATAAGAAATGTCACTTTAGGAAGGATTGTCCGGAACTAAAGGGCAATAATAATTCTGTGCATGTTGTGGAAGAGGGTTATGAGAATGCGGAAGCACTTTTGGTGTATAGTTGGAAACCGGAGGAGAATGAATCTCTGAACTCTGGTGATTCTCATGACGGTGGAGAGTTAGAGGATTTCGGGTTGGAAGTTTCAGAGGAATTGGAGAAGTCTTGCCAATTACAAGGTGGAGTACATGGTGGAATTACTTTGGTGGAATCTCAGACTGAGGTGGAGTCTTCCAATAGTGGGAGAGAAACAACATTAGCTCTTGGAAATATGGAGGAGAGTGGAAGTGTTGAACCAAAGGGGTCTGGCCATGGGGACCTTGGTGGTAATGTTTCAATTGTGGCTGAAGAAGTGCAAGACCTTGAGAGGAACTTTAGGGAGGCAATTGAAAGCAACTTTGATCAAACTAGAGAACTTGTTATACTCCGGGAGGTAGTTGGAAGCAAGGAAAGTTTGATGTTGCAGCTTGAGGTGGATCAACCTAAAAATCCAAGGTTGGTTTGGTGCCAAGCAATACTTCGGATGACGGAAGGTATTCCTAGGGATCTTAGGGTGGTTGGGCTTGTTGAACTATCTAAAATTCCGGTGATAGTTGTGAGCAAGCAAATCTTCAGGAGGACGAGTTTGATCACTCCGGTGGCTGAAGAGGAAGTGGTGCATCTTGTTGTTGGGCTACCTAAACATCCTATGGTAGTGGAAGACAAGAACTTCATGAAGGAAGACATTCTGAGGGATGAAGGAAAGGAAGCAATGCTTGCGGAAAGCAAGTGGAAGCAAGTGCCTAGGTCAAGGTTCAAGTGTGACTTGGACTTGGCTTGTGATCTTGAATAATAGAAGTTCAAGATGGAGAGAGCAACACGGTGGTTGGTGTAAATTGGCATCACCACTGATTTGAAGTCAAGGTGGAGAATTGTGAAGATTGACTTGAAAATCGGGGACAAAGATTATGTTTGTTTTTAAACTATATATGCTTGAAAACAATGGAAGATTTTGTTTGGTTTTAAATTAAATATATTTCAAACAAATTAAGATTCTGCTTTATTTTAAGACAGATTTGTTCCTATTTTTAAGTGATATATTTCTCTATAAATAGAGAGTGTTTCTTCATAGTAAAACAAGAGAGCAAAGATGTAGCTCCAAGGAAACAAGTGAAGAAGGAAAGAAACAATTACTTTCTAAAGTGTTTATTCTTCACCTTAGAAACACTATATTAAGCTATAAATAATTACTTTGCTCCACACATCAAATTTATTGGTGTGACTTTATTTAAAAGGAATTCACAACAAAGTTTTTTTTTTTGAAGTTCATAAGCTATAAATACTAGAAACAACCTTATTATAAGTCACAACTCACAACAATTTCTGAGTCTTTGAAGTTTAAGGTTTAGATTTTTGTCACTTCACAATTCACAATACTTGTTGGGGTTTTCTTTCTTTAACTATGAATTCTTACGATAATCATAGCAATGAGGATCGGATGAATGTGGAATATTCACTTCCTGATGATCAGTTGCCTGAAGATCAGGATTGGAATGAGAATATGTGTGATGATCAGGATTGGCAGTTGAATCAGGATCAATGGGGTGAGATTTATTCTGAGCATAAGAATCAATGGAATCAGGAATGTTATGATTATAGCTCGAATGTACAAAAGAATGAGGTCTTTGAACATGTTTACCGTTGTTTTCCGGTATCATCTCTTAACAAAGCAAATGTGGAAAACGGCGATAAAATTATTATACCCTCTTCATCTCTAGATAGTCTTGCGCAGTTGAACATCGAGTATCCAATGTTATTTGAACTGAAAAATCCATATGATGAAAGAACTACTCACTGTGGAGTCCTAGAATTCACTGCTGATGAAGGGATGGTATTCTTACCAAATTGGATGATGGAAGATATGATCTTACAAGAAGGAGATATTGTGTCTCTAAAAAGCAAAAGTCTTGTAAAGGGAAAGTTTGTCAAGTTTCAGCCTCACTCCAAAGATTTTTTAGATATCTTGAATCCAAAAGCCATGTTAGAAACTGGGCAGAGGAGATACTCGTGTTTAACAACCGGCCGCACTATAATGATTCCGTATAACAACAGAAAGTATTACATTGATGTGGTTGAAACGAAACCTTCTCCGGCAATTTCTATAATTGAAACAGATTGTGAAGTTGATTTTGCCCCACCTCTATAATTGAAACAAATTGTGTTGCTTGAAGTGCGTACGTTGGGGGACAAATACGGTTTTTACAATTCTTAATATTTTCTGTAATAAGAGAGCAATTGTGGATTCTATTTCTTTTTGATTAATTTTAGCAATTAAACTCATTTAGAAATGCGGATATGGATTTTTTCCGCTAGGATTTTCGAACTAATTTTATTTTATCCAAACCTATTCTTCTTTTGGAAATTTTGTTCAGTTAGTTCTATGATTATTTTATTTTAAGAAGAAAAAGAAAATAATAGCTACACATTTTTAAATTAATTAACATATTGAAAAAAAAATTGGGTTGTTACACATATCGTCTATTAGATGGTATGGTGCGCGGTGCGCCTATACTACATAAAGATTATAAACAATTATTGATAATTCCTGCCGTCGCATGGGTCCGAAAAAATTGTACCAGTTATAGTCAGCACAACTCCCGGCTTGAATCCCACTTTTGTAATTTAGACATGCATCTCAAATCAAATGGCAGCACCTCTTAAGGTCTTAAATTCAATTTTATTTGGAGCCAATTTTAGTGGGCTAGCTCACATATAAAACTTCGCTTTAACTTTAAATAAACTATATATATAGTCAATGATAATTTTTTCATGAAGAAGTATCATGATATTCATGAATAGAGTACTATGCGATATTTGTATCCTTCTTAATATACAAAAAGGGAAAATAAAATCATAAGCAAAATTTTATAGTCAAAACAAAAATTAATTGTTGTTGGCATGCACGTTTTCAGATTCGGACGAAACTCGAAAGGATAGGTAACATCTAGATTAAATGGTTTGCATGAGCTCAGACAGTTGTTCATAAAAGTCGAGAAAATAAAATGAGATGACAAAATTGATATGAACGATGCATTCATCTTTGAATCTCTGAGAAATCAAGCGTTGTCTCATCGTGATATACCTTGCAACATAAAAAGGAAGCACTTAGCCACTCACATTCCTTCATACATACAACTCATATTACTTTGATGAAAAAAAATCATATTTCAAAATAATGGGGTATGAGAAATGGGAATAATACTTTATCGCATGATATTGATCCCTTGTACTGCCCTACTGCTCAGTAAATTGGTAAAAACATGAGTATATTGTTCTAGAGAGGAAATGAGAAAAAATGTTCCAAGCCTTAGGTAGTGATTTCAATTAGAAAGGATTAAGATGTGTTATTGTAGTTGCAAATTCTAAATTTATTTGTGTAGAAGAAAATATCTCATGCAATGAGGAGTCTAGTAACAGAAAAAGAGAAATTAAAGGATACATAGGATTTTTTATGATGTGGAATGAAATAGATTAGATGGCACAAAATAGATGAGTTGTCATCAAAATAACTTGGATTTCAGATTTAATAAATTAAAATAGATTGAATGAAGTAGTTTACTTGCAAATGCATCATATACTACATAAAGGGCATGGATTCAATTTTTGTTGAGGTAGATTGAGATATACTTTTTAACATATTGTTTTTGAATTAGGATTACTTTAGAGTTGGTTGGAAACTTATAGACTTTATTATAATAAAGATAAAGATATACGGATATTATAAACTGCATTTAACTTACTTCACTTATAAAAAAAATATTCAATGTACCAAAAAAAAATAAAAATTTAATGTGCCAGAAAAATTTAATTTACCCAGCTTATAAACTAAATTAAGTTTTTTTTTATACAAAAATTTACTCTAATTCTACACAGAAAAAAATATAAATATTCAATGTACAAAGAAAGTACTAACATATATCACGACATGGTCGTCAAAAAAAAAAAAAATCACAACATTATCATTTATTAATTACAAATACCAATTTGTTTTTTTTGTAAACATAGTATAGATATGAAATTTCCATACTCAAATCTTTTGTCTCAACAAATATACATATATCAAATCAAATTTTAAAAAGATATATTTAGAATGACAAACAAAATATTTTTATTGGGTCTTGGATTTTTTTCTTAATAAAATCTCTAAAAGATTTTTTTTTGGAACGGTCATAGGCTATAAATACTAGAACCAACCTTATTATAAGTCACAACTCGCAACAATTTGAGTCTTAAGAGTTTAAGGTTTAGATTTTTGTCACTTTACAATTCACAATACTTGTTGGTGTTTTCTTTCTTTAACTATGAATTCTTATTATAATCATAGCAATGAGGATTTACATGAGGAACAGATGAATGAGGAATATTCACTTCCTGATCAGATGCATGAAGATCAGGATTGGAATGAGAATATGTGTGCTGATCAGAATTGGCAGTTAAACCAGAATCATTGGGATGAGATTTATTCTGAGCATCAGAATCAATGGAATCAGGAATTTTATGATTATAGCTCGAATGTACAAATGGATGAGGTCTTTGAACATGTTTACCGTTGTTTTCCGGTATCATCTCTAAACAAAGCAAGTGTGGAATACGGCGATAAAATTATTATGCCCTCTTCAGCTCTAGACAGTCTTGCGCAATTGAACATCGAGTATCCAATGTTATTTGAACTGAAAAATTCATTTGATGAAAGAACTACTCACTGTGGAGTCCTAGAATTCACAGCTGATGAAGGGATTGTACTGTTACCAAATTGGATGATGGAAGATATGCTCTTACAAGAAGGAGATATTATGTCTCTAAAAAGCAAAAGTCTTGTAAAGGGAAAGTTTGTCAAGTTTCAGCCTCACTCCAAAGATTTTTTAGATATCTTGAATCCAAAAGCCATGTTAGAAACTTCGCTGAGGAGATACTCGTGTTTAACAACCGGGCGCACTATAATGATTCCGTATAACAACAAAAAGTATTACATTGATGTGGTTGAAACGAAACCTTCTCCGGCAATTTCTATAATTGAAACAGATTGTGAAGTTGATTTTGCCCCACCTCTTGATTACAAAGAACCTGAGATGAAGCCTTTGTCAGCTGATAAGGAAGCTCCTCCACAAGTTGAAGAAAAGACTCCCGGCGGGGTGATTCCGTTTAGTGGTTCGGGAAGGCGTTTGGATGGAAAACCGGTTGAACAAACTATCACTCCAATCGATCATCTAAAGCAGCAGCAGCAACAAACTGAAAATAAAACCATGATGAGTTTCAATAGAACTTGTGGAAAGCTTGTTTTCGGATCAAATGCAAATGCAAATGCATCATCAAGTAATGTTGAAACAAAGCCAAAGCTGGCTTCTCCACAATTCCAAGCTTTCACAGGAAAGAAGTATTCATTAATAAACTGATATATCCTTGTAACACTTTAGTTTAGATGACATGGCTTAATTAGAGTTCAAGTTAGTTCATATGTTACTCTTGCATATCCATGTTTTGTCTTTTCAGTACATATGATTAATGCCTTGCCAAGTTTATCAATAAATGAATTAAAGTCTTTTGTATTTACCTTACCTTTAATTCATACACATTTTTTTTATAGGTAGCGTTAGTTGTTAATATATTAATACAAAATTAATTTTTCTTTTTAGGCAAAAATTGAACCGTAAACCTTCTGTTTCTTAACCCTTAACTCAACTAACTCCTTAACCCTTTATTTCATACGCATTCTATTCAACTGATTTTTTGTATTTCAAAAAAAATAAATATTAAATTTTCATCACCGATTAACGGTAATTAATCACCATCAGAAAATTAGTAGAAAATCCAAAATCCAAAAGGAATTTCACACCTCAAAAGGGTTCACACCCCGGTCAAAATCAACACGTATGTATTAATGAAAATTGATCACATAATTTTATTTTATAAGTGACAATATTCTCACCCGTACGATGTACGGATCTTGTAAAACATACTATTTTAAATTTAATTCATTTTTAAAATTAAATTGTAAACAAATAACAAACGCAATGAATATAATTCAAAAAGTATTTGTTGATATATATGTTATATTTTGTAAGTTATCAATGAAAATCAATTAAAAATGTGTAACAGATTTAATTAACGGTTTAGCAAATTCATGAAGAAAAAATGTGTGATAATACGAACTATGACACTTTTGAAAAAAAAAGTTTTTTTTAGTCAGGTAATCTAGTGGCTAAAAGCTCATTCTTAAAGGTGAATAAGTAGACATATCAGGGATCGAACCCTGGCCTGTGCATAAGTTCAACCAACTGTGCTAAGTTCATGTGACAAAATAAAGTTTTTTTTAATATCCATAAAACATTTTTAAAAATAGTTAAATATATTTTTGGTTCTATTAATGTCTGAACCTTCTACTTTTAGTCAATCTAATTTTTTTTTTTGCATTTTTCGATAATCAAAATATTTTTAGTCACGATTTTTGCTCCCTGCTTTTTAATCAACTATGTGTATTGTTCAAATTTTTAATGAGATTTTGTATTTATAATATTATAAAAAATGCAAAAAATTAGATGGGTTAAGAGTAGAAAGTTCAAATGTTTATAGGACCAAAAATATATTTAATCCAAAATAATAATAAAATAAGGTTAGCATAAAGGATATGGGTTAGAATCTAGTTGAAATATATTTTTTATTTTATGTTAATTAAAATAGGGTTAGCTTAGAGACATTGTACAATTTATTATAATAAATATAAAGAATTTTATTTGAATTAAATTTTTTTGCACTTTTTGGTCATTTAAATATTTTCCGTCACGATTGTTAAATCCCTTCTTTTCAATCTACGTGTACTATCCAATTTTTTTAATTAGCTTTTGTATTTATGTGTATAATATTATAAAAATCACTCGCACAAAAATTCATATGTTTTTAACAAATGATAAATTAAAGGGTCATGTTAACATGTGCCCATGTTAAGAATCTAAAATTAGAATTATTCTCTTAAACTTTGTGCATAGAAAACATGAAAAGTTAAAAAATTAAAGTATGTGTACGGAAATCAATGCAAATATTTCTTTATTTAGATCATTAAAATGTGCCCTTAGGGCACATGTTAACATTTCCCTAAATTAAATATAGAATTTTAAACACAAACACTTCAAACATTCATATGTAATCATTTCTATAAAAGTATAAATAAAAGTTGGATTAGAGAATTTTTTAGGAACTAAAAAATAAAAAAAAAATTTAGAGGACTAAAAGTAAAAGGTACAAATGTTTATAAGACCAAAAACATAATTAATTCAAAATAAATAAATAAAATATTTGCATTTTAATCTAAGTTATAAATAATCAACAAAAAAAATTCTAATTTATAGGCAATTAGGGCTACCAAAATGCTAAGTGGGATTAGAAAGGAATTAAAGTCATATTAATTATATTTTGCTTATCAAATTAAATCAAACTAGATTGAGGTCCGCGCGTTGCACAGTTTGAGAAAATATTTTTAAAGACTAAAATAATTCAAGCATGTTTCATCTATTTTCAAATTAGAAATTGGAAATTTTAATGCATTTCCGTTAATCTGTGACCATTTATGACACTAGTACATACAAATGAACACTTACTATAAGCATTTGGAAGAGAAATATGATATCACAAATATGATAATTCGATTCTTATGTTAGTTTTCATATTTGTGAGATCATGCATGTGCATAGAAGTAAACACGTTATTTTGTGAATAAAAAATTATATATATATAGGCCTTGTGTAGAAACTCATATCGTCTATTACATACATATAAATCATAATCAATTGATAATTCTTGCCGTCGCATGGGTCCGAAAGAATTGTACCAGTTTTATATAGTCAGCACAACTCCCGGCTCGACTCCCACTTTTGTAATTTAAGCATGCATCCCAAATCAAATGGCAGTACTTCTCAAGGTCTTAAATTCAATTCTATCTGGAGTCGATTTTAGTGGGCTAGCTCACATATAAAACTTGCTTTGACTTTAAATGGGACCTTGCAAAATAAACTATATACACAGTCAATGTCAATTTTTCATGAAGAGGTATCATGATATTCTTGAATAGAGTACTATGCGATATTTGTATCCTTCTCAATATACAAAAAGGAAAAATAAAATCATACGCAAAATTTTATAGTCAAAACAAAAATTAATTGTTGCTGGCATACACCTTTTCAAATTCGGACGAAAGGATAGGTAACATCTAGATTAAATAGTTTTCATGAGCTCAAACCGTTGTTCATAAAAGTAGAGAAAATAAAATGAGATGACAAAATTGATATGAACGATGCATTCATCTTTGAATCTCCAAGAAATCAAGCGTTGTCTCATCGTGATATACCTTGCAACATTAAAAGGAGCACTCAGCCACTCACATTCCTTCATGCATACAACTCATATTACTTTGATGAACAAAAAATCATATTTCAAAATAATGGGGTATGAAAAATGGGAATAATACTTTATCGCATGATATTGATCCCAAGTACTGCCGCACTGCTCAATAAATTGGTAAAAACAGGAGTATATTGTTCTAGAGAGGAAATGAGAAAAAAATGTTCCAAGCCTTAGGTAGTGATTTCAATTAGAAAGGATTAAAATGTGTCATTGTAAATGCAAATTCTAAATTTCAATGTGTAAAAGAAAATATCTCATGCAATGAGGAGTTTAGTAACCGAAAAAGAGAAATTAAAGGGTGAGTGGGTAAACAATTATAAGCATTGATGATTTAAGTAATCAAAAATGAATTTCATTTATGAGAGTGTTAGGCTTATGGAATGGAATAGTAGAAAAAGGATGAGTGAACTTTGAGAGGTGACATATAGGATTTTTTATGATGTGGAATGAAATAGATTAGGTGGCACAAAATAGATGAGTTGTCATCAAAATAACTTGAGTTTTAGATTTAATAAATTAAAATTAAAATAGATTGAATGGTGTAGTTTACTTGCAAATGCATCATATATTAATATAAAGGGAATGTGTTCAATTCTTGTTGAGATAAATTGAGATATACTTTTTAACATATTTTTTTAAATTAGAGTTAATTTAAGGTTGGTTGGAAACCTGTAGACTTTATTATAATAAAGATAAAGATAAAGATATATATGGATATTATAAACTACATTTAACTTACCCAACTTATAAAAAAAATATTCAATGTACTAAAAAAAAATAAAAATTTAATGTACCAAAAAAATTTAATTTACCCCACTTATAAACTACATTAAGTTTTTTTTTTGGAACAAAAATTAAATTTAATTCTACACAAAAAAATATATAAATATTCAATGTACAAAGAAATTACCAACATATCACAACATGGTCGTAAAAAAAAAACATATCACAACATTATCATTTGTTTAATTACAAATATCAATTATATATTTTTTTGTAATTATAGTATAGATATGAAATTTCCATACTCAAATCTTTTGTCTCAAAAAAATAAATATCAAATCAAGTCTTAAAAGGATATATTTAGAATAACAAACAAAATATTTTTATTGGGCCTTGGATTTTTTTTAATAAAATTTCTAAAAGTTTTTTTTGAACGGTCATAGGCTATAAATACTCGAAACAACCTTATTATAAATCACAACTCACAACAATTTCTGAATCTTTATAGTTTAAGGTTTAGATTTTTGTCACTTCAAAATTCACAATACTTGTTGGTGTTTTCTTTCTTTAACTATGAATTCTTACTATAATCATAGCAATGAGGATTTACACGAGGAACAGATGAATGAGGAATATTCACTTCCTGATCAGTTGCCTGAAGATCAGGATTGGAATGAGAATATGTGTGCTGATCAGAATTGGCAGTTGAACCAAAATCAGTGGAATGAGATTTATTCTGAGCATCAGAATCAATGGAATCAGGAACTTTATGATTATAGCTCGAATGTACAAATGGATGAGGTCTTTGAACATGTTTACCGTTGTTTTCCGGTATCATCTCTTAACAAAGCAAGTGTGGAAAACGGCGATAAAATTATTATGCCCTCTTCAGCTCTAGACAGTCTTGCGCAATTGAACATCGAGTATCCAATGTTATTTGAACTGAAAAATTCATTTGATGAAAGAACTACTCACTGTGGAGTCCTAGAATTCACAGCTGATGAAGGGATTGTACTGTTACCAAATTGGATGATGGAAGATATGCTCTTACAAGAAGGAGATATTGTGTCTCTAAAAAGCAAAAGTCTTGTAAAGGGAAAGTTTGTCAAGTTTCAGCCTCACTCCAAAGATTTTTTAGATATCTTGAATCCAAAAGCCATGTTAGAAACTTCGCTGAGGAGATACTCGTGTTTAACAACCGGGCGCACTATAATGATTCCGTATAACAACAAAAAGTATTACATTGATGTGGTTGAAACGAAACCTTCTCCGGCAATTTCTATAATTGAAACAGATTGTGAAGTTGATTTTGCCCCACCTCTTGATTACAAAGAACCTGAGATGAAGCCTTTGTCAGCTGATAAGGAAGCTCCTCCACAAGTTGAAGAAAAGACTCCCGGCGGGGTGATTCCGTTTAGTGGTTCGGGAAGGCGTTTGGATGGAAAACCGGTTGAACAAACTATCACTCCAATCGATCATCTAAAGCAGCAGCAGCAACAAACTGAAAATAAAACCATGATGAGTTTCAATAGAACTTGTGGAAAGCTTGTTTTCGGATCAAATGCAAATGCAAATGCATCATCAAGTAATGTTGAAACAAAGCCAAAGCTGGCTTCTCCACAATTCCAAGCTTTCACAGGAAAGAAGTATTCATTAATAAACTGATATATCCTTGTAACACTTTAGTTTAGATGACATGGCTTAATTAGAGTTCAAGTTAGTTCATATGTTACTCTTGCATATCCATGTTTTGTCTTTTCAGTACATATGATTAATGCCTTGCCAAGTTTATCAATAAATGAATTAAAGTCTTTTGTATTTACCTTACCTTTAATTCATACACATTTTTTTTATAGGTAGCGTTAGTTGTTAATATATTAATACAAAATTAATTTTTCTTTTTAGGCAAAAATTGAACCGTAAACCTTCTGTTTCTTAACCCTTAACTCAACTAACTCCTTAACCCTTTATTTCATACGCATTCTATTCAACTGATTTTTTGTATTTCAAAAAAAATAAATATTAAATTTTCATCACCGATTAACGGTAATTAATCACCATCAGAGAATTAGTAGAAAATCCCAAACCCAAAAGGAATTTCACACCTCAAAAGGGTTCACACCCCGGTCAAAATCAACACGTATGTATTAATGAAAATTGATCACATAATTTTATTTTATAAGTGACAATATTCTCACCCGTACGATGTACGGATCTAGTAAAATATACTATTTTAAATTTAATTCATTTTAAAAATTAAATTGCAAACAAATAACAAACGCAATGAATATAATTAAAAAAGTATTTGTTGATATATATGTTATATTTTGTAAGTTATCAATGAAAATCAATTAAAAATGTGAAACAGATTTAATTAACGGTTTAGCAAATTCATGAAGAAAAAATGTGTGATAATACGAACTGTGACACTTTTGAAAAAAATAGTTTTTTTTAATCAGGGAATCTAGTGGCTAAAAACTCATTTTTAAAGGTGAATAAGTAGACATATCAGGGATCGAACTCTGGCCTGTGCAAAAGTTCAACCAACTGTGCTAAGTTCATGTGACAAATAAAGTTTTTTTTTAATATCCATAAATCATTTTTTAAAATAGTTAAATATATTTTTGGTTATATTAATGTCTGAACCTTCTACTTTTAGTCCATCTAATTTTTTTTTTGCATTTTTCGATAATCAAAATATTTTCAGTCACGATTTTTGCTCACTTCATTTCAATCAACTATGTGTATTATTCAAATTTTTAATGAGATTTTGTATTTATAATATTATAAAAAATGCAAAAAATTAGATGGGTTAAGAGTAGAAAGTTCAAATGTTTATAGGACCAAAAATATATTTAATCCAAAATAATAATAAAATAAGGTTAGCATAAAGGACATGGGTTAGAATCTAGTTGAAATATATTTTTTATTTTATTTTAATTAAAATAGGGTTAGCTTAGAGACATTGTACAATTTATTATACTACCTCCGTTCTTTTTTACTTATCATTTTAGAAAAAAAGACCAAAATAGGAGAGTGTATTTTTGCACCTTATCTTCCTAGTATGCCCTTTTTTAAAATATATCATATTTTTAATCTACCAATAAATTCCTACTTTTTCACCAACATTATCTATTTCCAAAAAAATTGTAACAAACTTTATTTAAAATCAAACAAAATTTGTATACAATAAAAAAGATTATAGTGTTTCAACAAAAAACATTATACAAAATTTAGTCAATAACATAAAATAGGAAAGAGGGTATAATAGACAAAATATAACCTAAATTTCTAAAACGACAAGTAAAAAGGAACAAATATTTTTTTCTAAAACGACAAGTAAAAAGGAACGGAGGTAGTAATAAATATAAAGAATTTTATTTGAATTAATTTTTTTTGCACTTTTTGGTCATTTAAATATTTTCCGTCACGATTGTTAAATCCCTTCTTTTCAATCTATGTGTACTATCCAATTTTTTTAATTAGGTTTTGTATTTATGTGTATAATATTATAAAAATCACTCGCACAAAAATTCATATGTTTTTAACAAATGATAAATTAAATACAGAATTTTAAACGCAAACACTTCAAACATTCATATGTAATCATTTCTATAAAAGTATAAATAAATGTCGGATTAGAGAATTTTTTAGGAACTAAAAAGTGCAAAAAAAATTTAGAGGACTAAAAGTAAAAGGTACAAATGTTTATAAGACCAAAAACATAATTAATTCAAAATAAATCAATAAAATATTTGCATTTTAATCTAAGTTATAAATAACCAACAAAAACAATCCTAATTCATAGGCAATGAGGGTTACCAAAATGCTATTAATTAAGTGGGATTAGAAAGGAATTAAAGTCATATTAATTATATTTTGCTTATCAAATTAAATCAAACTAGATTGAGGTCCGCGCGTTGCATGGTTTGAGAAAATATTTTTAAAGACTAAAATAATTCAAGCATGTTTCATCTATTTTCAAATTAGAAATTGGAAATTTTAATGCATTTCCGTTAATCTGTGACCATTTATGACACTCTAGTACAAATGAACACTTACTGTATAAGCATGTGGAAGAGAAATATGATATCACAAATATGATAATTCGATTCTTATGTGAGTTTTCATATTTGTGAGATCATGTGCATAGAAGTAAACACGTTATTTTGTGAATAAAAAATTATATATATAGGCCTTGCATGTGTAGGAACTCATATCGTCTATTACATACATATAGATCACAATCAATTATTGATAATTCTTGCCGTCGCATGGGTCCGAAAGAATTGTACCAGTTTTATATAGTCAGCACCGCACAACTCCCGGCTCGACTCCCACTTTTGTAATTTAAGCATGCATCTCAAATCAAATAGCAGTACCTCTCAAGATCTTAAATTCAATTTTATCTGGAGTCAATTTTAGTGGGCTAGCTCACATATAAAACTTCGCTTTAACTTTAAATGGGACCTTGCAAAATAAACTATATACACAGTCAATGTCAATTTTTTCATGAAGAGGTATCATGATATTCTTGAATAGAGTACTATGCGATATTTGTATCCTTCTCAATATACAAAAAGGAAAAATAAAATCATACGCAAAATTTTATAGTCAAAACAAAAATTAATTGTTGCTGGCATACACCTTTTCAAATTCGGACGAAAGGATAGGTAACATCTAGATTAAATAGTTTTCATGAGCTCAAACCGTTGTTCATAAAAGTAGAGAAAATAAAATGAGATGACAAAATTGATATGAACGATGCATTCATCTTTGAATCTCCAAGAAATCAAGCGTTGTCTCATCGTGATATACCTTGCAACATTAAAAGGAGCACTCAGCCACTCACATTCCTTCATGCATACAACTCATATTACTTTGATGAACAAAAAATCATATTTCAAAATAATGGGGTATGAGAAATGGGAATAATACTTTATCGCATGATATTGATCCCAAGTACTGCCGCACTGCTCAATAAATTGGTAAAAACAGGAGTATATTGTTCTAGAGAGGAAATGAGAAAAAATGTTCCAAGTCTTAGGTAGTGATTTCAATTAGAAAGGATTAAAATGTGTCATTGTAAATGCAAATTCTAAATTTCAATGTGTAAAAGAAAATATCTCATGCAATGAGGAGTTTAGTAACCGAAAAAGAGAAATTAAAGGGTGAGTGGGTAAACAATTATAAGCATTGATGATTTAAGTAATCGAAAATGAATTTCATTTGTGAGAGTGTTAGGCTTATGGAATGGAATAATAGAAAAAGGATGAGTGAATTTTGAGAGGTGACACATAGGATTTTTTATGATGTGGAATGAAATAGATTAGGTGGCACAAAATAGAAGAGTTGTCATCAAAATAACATGGATTTTAGATTTAATAAATTAAAATTAAAATAGATTGAATGGTGTAGTTTACTTGAAAATGCATCATATATTACATAAAGGGAATGTGTTCAATTCTTGTTGAGATAAATTGAGATATACTTTTTAACATATATTTTTTAAATTATAGTTAACTAGCATGAGGCCCGCGCGTTGCGCTGTTGTGAATTATTTTTATATGATTTTGTGAGAAATTGTAAATAAATGTTACAAAAAATAAATGATAATAGTAGTATTAATATTTATGTAAAATAATAGATAATATTAAGATTTCAAAAAAATAATAATAATAACTGATTCAAAAAAATAAAATAATTGATAGGTGGTCAAATATGTTGAAGGAGACATGAGTGGATATTTAAAATGATAAATATAAAAACAATGGTACAATGAGGATTTTTTGTTTCAGACGATGCAATTTGAGTTTCCGCTTGAACATTACTATATCATCTTTTTCAGACTCCTGATGAATTTTGACTTTGTTGGTGTTATCATCTTTAAAATCATATTTAAAAAAGAACAGGGGAGGCTAACGACAATGGAGTGAAAAGGACAGAGATTGTGAGACTGGAAGATCTTGGCATTGGTAGCAAGAACACTGAAGAAGGATTTTGAAATTGGAATTATTTACTGTTAGGGTGAGTTTGAATTTTGAGAATTTAAGGATTAAAAGAATAAAAGAAGAAGGAGAGAATGAAATTGGGATTATTGTTAGGGTTTGGAATTGAGAATTTTAGGCATTAGAAAAAATAAAAGAATGGAGTTGTAATGATAGGAGAGTAAATGAGGAGAATGTGGCAAGAGTGAGATACAATGAGAGGAGAGTTGCAATGAAACATGCCACATAAGCTTTTTGGTATACATGGTACTTTGATACATAGGTGGAAAAAAAAGCACACATGGCAAGAGGATAATTGGAGGCTTAAAATTAATATATTAAAATAGATTTAAGGTTGGTTGGAAACCTGTAGACTTTATTATAATAAAGATAAAGATAAAGATATATACAGATATTATAAACTACATTTAACTTACCCAACTTATAAAAAAAATATTCAATGTACTAAAAAAAAAAATTTAATGTACCAAAAAAATTTAATTTACCCCACTTATAAACTAAATTAAGTTTTTTTTTGGTACAAAAATTAAATTTAATTCTACACAAAAAAATATATAAATATTCAATGTACAAAGAAAGTACCAACATATCACAACATGGTCGTAAAAAAAAACATATCACAACATTATCATTTGTTTAATTACAAATATCAATTATATATTTTTTTGTAATTATAGTATAGATATGAAATTTCCATACTCAAATCTTTTGTCTCAAAAAAAAATATATCAAATCAAATCTTAAAAGGATATATTTAGAATAACAAACAAAATATTTTTATTGGGCCTTGGATTTTTTTTAATAAAATTTTTAAAAGATTTTTTTTGAACGGTCATAGGCTATAAATACTCGAAACAACCTTATTATAAATCACAACTCACAACAATTTCTGAATCTTTATAGTTTAAGGTTTAGATTTTTGTCACTTCAAAATTCACAATACTTGTTGGTGTTTTCTTTCTTTAACTATGAATTCTTATTATAATCATAGCAATGAGGATTTACATGAGGAACAGATGAATGAGGAATATTCACTTCCTGATCAGATGCATGAAGATCAGGATTGGAATGAGAATATGTGTGCTGATCAAGATTGGCAGTTGAACCAGAATCAGTGAAATGAGATTTATTCTGAGCATCAGAATCAATGGAATCAGGAACTTTATGATTATAGCTCGAATGTACAAAAGAATGAGGTCTTTGAACATGTTTACCGTTGTTTTCCGGTATCATCTCTTAACAAAGCAAGTGTGGAAAATGGCGATAAAATTATTATGCCCTCTTCAGCTCTAGATAGTCTTGCGCAATTGAACATCGAGTATCCAATGTTATTTGAACTGAAAAATTCATTGGATGAAAGAACTACTCACTGTGGAGTCCTAGAATTCAGTGCTGATGAAGGGATGGTATTCTTACCAAATTGGATGATGGAAGATATGGTCTTACAAGAAGGAGATATTGTGTCTCTAAAAAGCAAAAGTCTTGTAAAGGGAAAGTTTGTCAAGTTTCAGCCTCACTCCAAAGATTTTTTAGATATCTTGAATCCAAAAGCCATGTTAGAAACTTCGCTGAGGAGATACTCGTGTTTAACAACCGGCCGCACTATAATGATTCCGTATAACAATAAAAAGTATTACATTGATGTGGTTGAAACGAAACCTTCTCCGGCAATTTCTATAATTGAAACAGATTGTGAAGTTGATTTTGCACCACCTCTTGATTACAAAGAACCTGAGACGACGAAGCCTTTGTCAGCTGATAAGGAAGCTCCACAAGTTGAAAAGACTCCCGGCGGGGTGATTCCGTTTAGTGGTTCGGGAAGGCGTTTGGATGGAAAACCGGTTGAACAAACTATCACTCCAATCGATCATCTAAAGCAGCAGCAGCAACAAACTGAAAATAAAACCATGATGAGTTCCAATAGAACTACTTGTGGAAAGCTTGTTTTCGGATCAAATGCAAATGCAAAAGCATCATCAAGTAATGTTGAAACAAAGCCAAAGCTGGCTTCTCCACAATTCCAAGCTTTCACAGGAAAGAAGTATTCATTAAATGGCTGATATATCCTTGTAACACTTTAGTTTAGAGGACATGGCTTAGACCTCAAGTTCATATGTTACTCTTGCTTGCATATCCATGTTTTTTCTTTTCAGTACATATGATTAATGCCTTGCCAAGTTTATCAATAAATGAAGTAAAGTCTTTACTCTTTAGTATTTACCTTACCTTAATTTCATACACATTGTATTCAACTGATTTTTTGTATTTCGGAAAAAATAAATATGAAATTTTCATCGTCGATTAACAATAATTAATCACCATTATCAGAGAATTTGTAGAAAATTTCTCTTCACATATTTTATGGATCAGTCTATTTAACAAATAAATATAGAAAATATTGAATTGAGAGTAATGCAAATAATATTAATTAGAGTTCAATTGTAAGATAAGTAAAGTCTATTTAAGAATTATTCCCACATATATATTATGCATTGAATTGAAAGTATTTTTATTAAAAAAAATTATCATACATTTGAGTTCGAACCTCAGACCATACAATTTTGTGTGTGAGTTTCATGTGTTATTTAACAATTTATTTAAGCAAATATAATTATATTTTTTATATAAGCAAATATAATTAAAATGACCAAGTATTGAGACATTTTTTATTCATATTTTGAGGTTACTACGTACTTACTACTAATGATAAATAAAAAGGTCAAAAACATGTTAAGGATACAACTAATTATGCAAGATCTTAATCAAAATCTTGCAAGTGAAATAGTTCAAATGCCAATGTGAAATTACCGAATCAAAATCTTAATCAACAAAATCCAACAAATTTCTTCCATGTATTGGAAGTGGTCAAGAAATTATGCAAGATCCACAATCTTTAAACCCATCCAGCTTTGGATTTTTTGTTGTTGTTATTAATAGATAGTACTATTATTTCAAATTTGGTAAATCAATATCAAATCTTGTTACACTTTAATTCAAATGACTTAGTTCAAGTGAATAATAATTTCTAGGTTTAATTGCACTTTTGGTCCCCCTATTTTATATTTTTTGCAATTTTAGTCCCCCTATTTTAAAATCAAACATTTTAACCCTCCTATTTTAATTTTTGTTGCACTTTTGGTCCCCCAATTCATTTTGTTCAAAAAAAAGTTGATGTGGCATTTTTTTTATTAGGTGGCACTGATGACTAGGATTAAAACATGTTGACCCATAAAATTTCATGACACAATGACACAAATGCCCCCTTTTTCATCCTCATTTCATCTTCCTTCAACCCCTTTCCCACCCAGCCAGCAACATCGTTCATCATCTTCAAAAAAATATCCATAAATAAACCCAAAAAAATCAGTTTATTCAATCATGTTTACCAAGTTTACATATCATCTTTCTCAAACTAAAACTTATAAACCTAGAAAGTTCGTTAACCTTCAAACAAAAATCTATAAATCCCAAAAATTTATCAAATTATTTAAACGAAAACCCCTAATTTCATACCCACACTACCCATTTCTATCGATCTCTTCTCCAAACTATACAAAACCACTACCCCTTCAAATTTTCGTTCTTAATCTTTTGGTTCCTCAAAACTCTTCGTCTCTTATTCCAATTCCTCTTCCTTTCATACGTGGTAAAATATGAGTAATGAACAACTACTTCTTAATTTTCTCTTATAATGAGTTCTTCATATTTCTTTTTTGGTTTGGATTTTCTTATCTCTTGTTCATTCTCGCCTCATACCTTCTTTTGGTTCTTCTTGTGGTTGAACTTTTGGATTTGGGTTGAATCTCTGTATTTTTCGGTTTAAGATGAAAAGAATTGAATCTGAATTTTTATTTTAGAAAGAAAATGAGAAGATTAACTAAAAGAGATGAAAATGAAAGCAAGGAAGAAAAGAATATGGGTTTGGATTGTTGTTGTAGATTTTTATTTTTTCTTTTAAATTAATTAAAAATGAATTAAAAGACCACATAATCAATAGTATTTATCTATGTGCTATTTCATTTATGTGCCACCCAATAATAAAATGCCACATCAACATTTTTGTGAACAAAATAGATTAGGGGATCAAAAGTGCAACAAAAATTAAAATAGGAGGGCTAAAATGTTTGATTTTAAAATAGGGGGACCAAAATTGCAAAAAAAGTAAAATAGAGGACCAAAAGTGCAATTAAGCCTAATTTCTATTGAAGAATAAGCCGTTTAAAAGAACTCAAGTTCAATTTTTAAATAAAACAAACTTTTTATCTATATTTATCTCTGAGTTAAACTCTTAATTTTCCACCGAAAATTGTAAGATCAACATAAAAAAGATAAAAAATTTGCCACACTTTTGTCTAGCAAAACATAGCCTTACACATTTCCAACCTATAATGACCACCTTAGTGACCTTACTATATATAAACATGAATGAAGCGTCTAACACACAAGCAATGGACATAAATAAAAGTTAGGGGGGAATATACATCGTTCTCTCCCATTTTTTTATATATCAATTATCAACCATACTCTTCTTTTTATTCTCTCAAGCGGTAAGATTGAAAAAATGAACCCTACCAAAAAAAAGTTGTGCTCTCTAGTGGGACCCAGCTCCATTCTTGATTCAGTGGTTATGAACTTCCCTGGCTTGAGGAGCCAACCCCATGAGTTGAAGAAACCTCTCATGTTTCCTTTGTGAAACAAATTGGGATATAATTAATAAATTATATTCATTTTGACTAATAATGGAATATACTATTTAGAGGCAAAAGGGTCTACATGAAATCTTAGTGGGGTTCAGAAGTGTATATACCTTTCTTTTGCTATCAATTTGGTATTTTAGGTTTTAGTAGTGCGCATTTAGTCAAGATCCCATTGCACTTTTACTGGTAAGTGGTAACATATCTAGGTCTATTTATTTAACACATTTAACTGAATTCAAGATTTTTTTTTTTGGTACTTGAATTCAAGGTATTTTAATTTCGCAAAATATCCTCCATATTCAACTGATATTTTATTTGATTCTAAATATAAGAAGAAAGGTTAAATCAATAAAAATTAATGTCTGAATAATTATTTTTTTATCTTTTGGACCAAAGATATTATAACTTCTGAAATAAGTTATATCAATTAATTCACCGATAAATAAATAGGAGCAGGATCACAGTTCGATCTCTGCAACTGTATTTGGAAGAGACCGAAACGACTTGATGTCAGAACTTGTCCCGAAGTCTGGACTACTAATCTAAAGAGTGAAAACTGAAAAAAAAAATATATCTAATACATCAAGAAAATCAATTTCATAAGTATTACCATCATGTTGAAAAAATCTTACATGTATTTTGTTAAGATGATACAATACAAGTACAACAATCATCATATAATAAAAGACCATAAAAATATTTGATATGTTGAGACGCAAATGCAAATCTGTAATTTTTCACTTTTAAACATGAAACAATTTTGGTTTTTAGTTTTTAAAATATGTTTTATAAATGTGTTTTCGAAAATTGTTTTTAAAATAAGAAAAGCAAAACTCCTTGAACCCGTTTTACTTTTTTAGTTTTAAAACTATTTTTAAAAACACTTTTGTAAAATTGAATTATCAAACAAATTTTTTAATTTTTAATTTTTAAAAACTAAAAAATTATTTTTAAGAAGAGATTCAAACAGACCTTTAGTATATGCAAGTTTCGCTACTAGACTGGTTAAAGGAGGAGGCAGAGAGAAGAGGAGAGGGCTAAGCAAGCCACTCAACAAATATATATATATATAAGAGAATATTCCGATAATTTGAAACTATAGAAATGAAGGATGTGTGATCAACTCTACTTCAAATATCTTAATTTCTCAAAGTAGTATTGATAGATAAATCCTCTGATATAGTTCAGAGTGGACTCCTAAGAAATAAGGGATAAGGAAAAGATGCTGATTTCATTCAATGAATAAATTGATACCAATACAATATCATATATAGCCATATACTGTACTAATTCATCACTAACAGACTTGTACTAATTCCTTCTAGAACATCCCTCTAGATAGGAATGAAGTCATTCCACTTACTAGGCTTAACTATTTTCCTTTTAGTGAGAGCCTCATTATAAGGCCCAACAGCTTTCTCTTGACTAGTGCTAACTACACCCCCTGAATGTGTATCAATATCCTCTCCTTCCAAACCAACCTTGTCCTCAAGGTTGTAAACAGTAGACAAGTCTTTCCAATTCTCCCATGTAGTGTCCTCAAGTGACAGCCCTTGCCATTGAACCAGAACATAGCGCTCAACTTTTCCATCAATCAACCTATCTTGTGATCCTACAATGGCCAATGGAGTAACAAGAGGGTGATGGTTAATTGAATAAGGTGGAAGATGATCAATAATGGTAGGAGGAGGTCCCTCATGAGACTTGAGCAGAGAACAGTGAAATACATCATGGATTTTAGAACAAGGTGGTAGTGACAGACGATAAGCCACCTTTCCAATCCTTTCCAAAATCAAGAACGGCCCATAATATCTCTTAGCCAATTTGTGATACTTAGCTCCAGATAAAGAAATCTGCCTATAAGGCTGTAACTTAACATATACCCAAGTGTTGACGGCATACTCCACATCCCAACGATGTTTGTCGGCATTTTCTTTCATCCGTTTCTGTGCCTTAAGCAAATTATTCTGTAATCCTTTTATCAATTCCTCGCGCGAGATCAGTAATGTATCACAAGCTTCAACCTTAGAATCACCGGGCAAATACATCGGTATCGAAGGAGGGGGTTTTCCATAAGTAGCCTGATAAGGAGAAACGCCAGATCCTGAGTGAACTGAAGTATTGTAATGAAATTCAGCCCAAGGTAGAAAACGGAGCCACTGAGAAGGGCGATCATGAACAAATGCTCGCAAATACTGCTCGACGGTGCGATTCATCACTTCAGTTTGACCGTCAGTTTGAGGATGGTATGAAGAACTCATGCGGAGCAATGTTCCACTGAACTTAAACAAATCTGACCAGAAGTGGCTAATAAAAATAGGGTCTCGATCTGAAACAATACTCTTGGGCAGTCCGTGATGCTTACAGAAAATAGAGACAAACAATTCTGCAACCTTAAAAGCAGTAAAACCAGAATGAAGTGCTCCTAAATGAATCCCTTTAGTAAAACGATCAACAATTACTAACAAAACTGTGAACCCATTAGATGGGGGCAGACCGGTAACAAAATCCATCGAAATGTCTTCCCACACTTGTTTCGGAAGAGGTAATGGTTGTAGCATACCTGCTGGCTTAAGGGTGCTGTATTTGGTCTGTTGGCAAACTGTACATTGTTTAATGAAGGCTTGCACCTCTTGTTTCATATGGTCCCAATAGAAATTTTCCGAGAGGCGCTTCATTGTCTTTACAAGACCAGCATGCCCAGCTATGGGAGTGTCATGGAATTCCCTCATCAACAGTAGCTTGAATTTGGACTTGTGACTTACCCAAATACGATCATGATATAAAAGTAATCCATCCTTCAGTTTGTACCCTGGTAGTGAAGAGGGATCTTGCTGCAATTTATCACAGATGGCCACAAACTCCGAATCTGAAGCTAATTCGCGTTTGAGGTCACCCAAAAATGACATGTGAGGCACAGATAAAGCATAACATGTGTGGCTGTCATTGATGCTGGCTCTAGAAAGAGCATCTGCAACAACATTAGTGTTCCCGGGTTTGTATTGAATTTCATAATTATACCCCAATAACTTAGCCAAATAATGTTGTTGCTCCAGCGTTTGTATAACTTGTGTCAACAACTCCTTCAAGCTCCTATGATCCGTTTGAATGATGAAGTAAGTACCCAACAAATATTGACGCCATCGCTTTACCGCACTAGTAATGGCATGTAGCTCACGAATATAAGTTGAAGAACTCATCAGTTTGGGACAAAATACTTTGCTGAAATAAGCAAGGGGATGACGCTGCTGAATCAAAACTGCACCCATTGCATAACCAGAAGCATCAGTTTGTAGCACAAAAGGAGAGGAAAAATCAGGTAAGGAAAGAATCGGGGCCGTCACCATGGCCTGTTTCAAGTGATCAAAAGCAGTTTGAGCATTATCATTCCAAGAAAAAGAATCCTTCCTCAGTAGGGCAGTGAGTGGTTGTGCAATACCGGCGTAATTCTTAATGAATTTGCGATAAAAACCGGACAATCCCAAAAATCCGCGCAAACCCTTAACATTGGTCGGTAAAGGCCAGTCTTGAATGGCTTGGACCTTAGCAGGGTCAGGAGCTACAGACCCTTTAGAGACCACATGGCCCAGATATGACACCTCTGATTGCCCAAACGAACATTTGGCAAGTTTCACAAAAAACTGGTGTTGATGGAGAAGTTCAAAAACTTGAGTGAGATGTGTGACATGTGAATCCTCAGAGTCACTATAAACCAATATATCATCAAAGAAGACAATGACAGTCTTGCGTAATAACGGCCGGAATACATCATTCATGGTAGCTTGAAATGTAGCCGGGGCATTGCACAACCCAAAAGGCATGACCCTATACTCATAATGGCCATCATGGGTGCGGAAGGCAGTCTTGGATGCATCTTGTGGTTTCAAACGGATCTGGTGGAACCCCGATGTAAGGTCCAACTTAGTAAAAATTCTCGCTGCTCCCAATTCATCAAGCAATTCATCAACTGTAGGGAGAGGAAATCGATCCTTGACTGTGAGGGCGTTCAAAGCTCTATAATCCACACACATTCTCCATGTACCATCCTTCTTACGCAAAAGCAAAACTGGATACGAGAAGGGACTGTTACTTGGGCGGATCCAACCATTTGCTGTAAGTTTTGCAATTTGCGATTCAATTTCAAGTTTCTGATTATGAGGGTATCGGTAGGGACGTACGTTCACCGGGGTGGAATTAGGTATAAGGGGTATGGCATGATCGGTGAAACGACAGGGAGGAAGATGTTTCGGTTCGGCAAATATGGAGGCAAATTTAGTGAGCAATGCGCAAATTTGTGGGTTAGTGTGGGATAGAATTGGTGTGGATGGGGTGTCACTTTGTGGTTCAGGTATATGGAGGGAAAAGAACTGTGTGGATGGTTCTGTGCGCGCTATGTGTTTGAATTGGTTATAGGAGATTGATGAAGGGATGGGGCCAGTTACTCCTTGAATGGTGATAGTTTCATTGGCTACAGTAAATTGCATTGTAAGAGATTTATAATTCATAACAATTGGACCCAAAGACTGCAACCAAGGTGTCCCTAAAACAATATCTGGCCCACTAAGGTCTAGCAAATAAAGATCAATAGTAAAACAATGCCCTTGAATGTCTAATGAAACCTCCATACAGACCTTAGTACTGATTAATTCAGCCCCATTTCCAACTAAAACTCTTAATTGGGGAGATGGGCTAGAAGTTAGTCCCATGGACTGAGCTACAGAAGCTTGGATGAAATTTAAAGAGCTACCTCCATCCACTAACACATGGACCGGGTTCTGATTGATGGATCCCATGAACCGCATAGTTTGGGCCGTATGAACACCTGTCATAGCATGCAAACCCAAATGGGCCAATTGGGTCGGTTCAACAGTTGTGTCTTGCTCACCCGGTTCCCACAAACTTCCAGCAAGCTCGCTCTGATCCGGAGAAACATCACCATCTTCGTCAGAAATGAACAACAACAAACGCCCCTTGCATCTGTGAGTACGGGAGAATCGTTCATCACAATTGAAACACAATCCACGCTCCCGGCGATCAGCTAATTCTGATTCAGAAAGTTGACGGAAACGAGGGCGAGCCGGAGGTGTAGGCAACAAAGGAGGCGCGGATGACTTTGGAGGAGGAGTCACACCGGATGACCAAGGGGGTGGACGAGCACGAGCCATTCGCAAAAGGTCTTGTACCTTCTCTTCTTGCAAACGAGCCAATCCCGCTGCCTGGGATAAAGAGGATGGTTGCTGGGCCAAAACCTCACGGCGAACTTCCGGCTTCAAACCGGAAATGAAACAACTCAACAAATCCAATGGAGACAGACCAACAATCCGATTTGCAAGGGATTCAAATTCAGTCAAATAAGTAGAAACCGATGAAGATTGCTGAAGTTTGAAAAGTTTACCACGGGGATCATCATAAGCCGTCGGAGCAAATCGCAGTTCAATCGCCTGCAAAAACTGCAACCACGAATGAATCTGATTGTTGTGATGCATCCACTGGTACCATGAAAGCGCTGCACCCTCTAGAGAGAATGATGCAACTGTAACCCGTTCGTGTTCCGGTGTTCGATGATAGTCAAAGAACTGTGAGATCTTGAAGATCCACGCATGGGTGTTGGTGCCATCAAAACGAGGAATATCAAGCTTGAGGCGAGGAAGAAAGGCACCGCTCGTGGCTGTCGTCGTGCTGCCGGTCGAAACGGAGGACCTCTCCGGGGAGCGACGTTCCAAAGAATCAATCCGGGCGGAGAACTCAGCGAAGGAAGCAGCAAGAGTGGCTTGGAAACCAGACAATTGTTCTGCAAGAGCATCAACTTTGTCATCGGGGGTATCGTTTTTGTTGCGGGTACCACCTGCCATTTTTTTTTTTTTTTGTTGGTTTTGGATGTGACGGGAGTGAGTATGAGTACAGTGACGAGAGCACCAAATGATAGATAAATCCTCTGATATAGTTCAGAGTGGACTCCTAAGAAATAAGGGATAAGGAAAAGATGCTGATTTCATTCAATGAATAAATTGATACCAATACAATATCATATATAGCCATATACTGTACTAATTCATCACTAACAGACTTGTACTAATTCCTTCTAGAACATCCCTCTAGATAGGAATGAAGTCATTCCACTTACTAGGCTTAACTATTTTCCTTTTAGTGAGAGCCTCATTATAAGGCCCAACAGCTTTCTCTTGACTAGTGCTAACTACACCCCCTGAATGTGTATCAAGTATGGAATCTAGCTATACTAGGGGCTGCCAAACAAATTGGAGTCATTTGAACCAGAAACGTCTACTCAAGACTTGTAGTTGTGAATGATATATGTAGTGGAAGTACATGTGTGTACGTATCGCAATACTCCCTCCGTTTCAAAATGAGTGTCGTACTTGGTGATTTCATACATATTAAAAAATGCAATCATTATGTTAAAAGTAATAGCACTTTTACTAAATTAACCTTACTTTTTCTTTTGTTTTCTTGAAAACAGTGTATAAAGTAATAATTAAAGGGTATATTTCGAAAATGTTGCATTGGGAATTGAAAAACGACACTCATTTTGAAACGAAATTTTTGAGCTAAAGTGACACTCATTTTAAAACGGAGGGAGTACATAATATATAGTACTATCACTATGTATGATGATGAATAGATTTTGCCAATTGTATGCAGAAATAACAACATCATGCAGGAATCACTTGAATATACCCTCACTCAAAGTTTTGTACCAAATTAGACTTGTACAACAAATAGGAAATTCAGTAGGATAATAGTACATTGGCGAAATTCATTGATTGTGTAAAGAACTTAAAATGGATATATTTGTATAAATGGAGAATGATATGATTTGATTAGATATATGTGCAAAACAAATTTGAATATTCAATATATAATATTAGTCAATGATTTATTAATTAACGATTGATAATTGATGTTCATACTTTTTTTTCCTTCTAATTTCTAAAGAGTCTATCATCAAACTCAGCACAATAAGTTATAAAAAGTGAAAAATTACAAGTTTAAATTCACAGTACATATTAAATATCTCTATAAATATCATTTATTTATAGAAAAATATTTAAACTTTACACCCTAAAATAAACTATGCAAAAAGGAAGATGTGGTTTCCTCCTTGGGTCATGGAAGATTGATATTTACATAAAGAGAATCTTGAGGGAGCATAATCATGTAAAAGATTACATCCACCACATTCTAATTCTCACATAATATACTAGTTGAACTTTTGAACTCAAGGCCTATGTATACCCTATGCACATACATCAAATTTAAAAACACATTCTCAGCCCAACCACATTACACATTAATTCAAATCTCAAATGGCCAATTCTAAGCTTGTTTTCACGGTAGCTTCTATTCTTCTATTCTTAACCTTTTCCAATTTATGTTTTTCAACTCTTGGCAGGCCCCTAATGAAAAGAGAGAACAAATTGGAGTATACACCAACATACGAAACCATAGTCCGTTAGCACCGTAACATGTTAGAAAATGAAGGCGCGGCAACAATAGATTCGCATAATCTACGTGATGGTGTTGAGGCTGAAAAATTGATCGATGATTTCCGGCCAATAGATCCAGGTCATAGTCCCGGTGCTGGTCATTTCACTCCAACAATTCCCATGGACACCAACGTGCCTCCAAAGCATTAATTAATTAGGTGTACATTAATTAATATTCTCATGTATAATATGGTTTTTAATTCAAGTACTAGTATTTCATTATTCATAATAATAGTTCATATATAATGTAATATATATATATATATATATATATATATATATATATATATATATATAGCTAGACATGAACGCCATTTAATTAAACTATAGTCTATGATCGGTCTACGTAACTTCCAAACCTTTTGTACATAGTCATTTGTAATTATATATAACTTTATGTATGTTGGCTATAGAATATTGAAAAACAAAGCCATAGCTGCTTTTCACACCTTGTGTAAATATCATCTATTGGATTGATGTAAATTTCTTGTTATGAATAATAATCAATATTTTTAAATCATAATCCATTGCCTCTATAAGGATAAACTGTGTCAAGCTTAACCTATGAAGATTGATACTTTTCATGCCTCTATATATGCGGGTCTCTTCCAATCTTTTAGGATTATGCGTGTCCGACTTTTCAAATACATTTGTATTAATATTTCTCCATTCTCTAGAATTGGAATTTTGAGTAGTGGGCACTATTGTTTTGGAAAATTACTTCCACCTTTGTTTTTAGATTTCTTAGAATAAACCTTTCATTGTTTGTCATCTTAAGTTAACATGATATTGTATAGTTGTTATCTTCTCACATATATTGTTGTGAATCTCTTTTGAATAAAGTCACACCAATAAATTTGATGTGTGGACCAAAGTGATTAAGCAACCAAATCTAAGAGTATAAAGATGATGAATATTAATCCAATAATTAAAGCAAGAGAAATTCTAGAGAAAGCGGTAAAAGACACAATTGATTTGTTTACTCAATTCAGTCAATATGACCTAGTCTGGGGGAGAGAGCAGCCCCTCCGTTCCGCTATAACCAAAAGATCACTGTTACAACAAAACTTCCAATACGGGTTATAAAAATTAGCCGTCAACTTAATTCTACCCTCATCTCAAGTTTCTCCCCGTAACCTAGAAACTTAAAATAGTGTTTACATGATGAAGAATAAACACTTTAAAAAGTAATTGTTTCTTTCCTTCTTCACTTGTATTTTTCTATGGAGAAAAAACCTCTATTTATAGAGAAATATATCACTTAAAAATAGGATCAAATATGCTTTAAAATAAAACAAAATCTCAATTTGTTTGAAATATATCTAATTTAAAACCAAACAAAATCTTCCTTTGTTTTCAAACATATCTAGTATAAAAATAAACATAATATTTGTCCCTGATTTTCAAGTCAATCTTCACATACATAATACAAAACTAAACCAAAACAAAAGCAATTATAACAATCTCTCTTTAAGAACATGACTGCTCGTTTCGCTCCGAGAAATCTATGATTTCAACTTCAACCAATGGCGAATTTTGAATCAAGAAGTCCACCATTCCATCAAGTATAGCTGCAGTAGGCTCCAATCCATCTTTAAATGATTTTCGTAATTTGTCTGCTTCATTCTGTGACTTAATTTTCTGTAACTTGGCGCCAATCAGTACACGTTGAAATGAATATGAAAGTGGGTTCCATTTCACTTTCAATGACTTCAAATTAGCTAAGGATAGGAGCTTGATCGTCGATAAATCATAACTTAAGGAGAGAACCTAAACAATGAGGGGCAAGAGTGAATCAGTCTTATGCAAGTCAACTGATTTATTGAAAATAGTTTGACATTAGAAAAGACATCTTCAAACAAAAGTAGCAATAAAGCCTCAAAAGTCACCGATTTATTGTACTTCAAGTACTTGTGTTGACTGTCAATGATTTTGTATTAGCAAGCTCCAACAACCAGTTGAGTACAAACAAAAGAGGCTCCATACACCCTATTCTTATAAATACAAACCTTGTTTGTACTCAACTGGTTCCATACATCCTAAAATTATTTTAACCATATCCTTAATCATTCAAACCCTATTCTTATTCCATAAGTTATTCTACCTTGGACCATCACGTTAATTGCATATCAACGCTGGCCGCTACCACTGCTCCTGCTACAAGCACCCAAACTATTACGGTTGCGATATTTATTGCGGTAATTACGTAAAGGATCAATATAGTTTTCAAAGCTCAAAATATTCATAGCACTTAGTAAATCATCGGCAGTAACGATCATCCTGTGATCTGCCTTGCACAACTTATTAGCCTCACGCATGATGGTGTTCGTGAATTCTGAAACACACAATTGCATTGATTCCGTAGCATCGTAAGCGATTTTGGCGTCTAGTGGAAGAACACGCCCAATGATTCTTGTCAATTGTAACATGGGAATACACAATTTCTCGTCTGTTGTTGGAGGTAAATGTTTCTCAATTTCAACACCATTGTTGTTGTTGTTGGCTATGCTCCTTGGAGATTTAATGTTTACCTCCAACAAGAGACGAGAAACATCCTCCAACAAGAAAAGAGAAACATTGAATCTCCAAGGATCATAGCCAACAACAACAACAATGGTGTTGAAATTGAGAAACATTTACCTCCAACAACAGACGAGAAATTGCGTATTCCCATGTTACAGTTGACAAGAATCATGGGGCGTGTTCCTCCACTAGACGCCAAAATCGCTTACGATGCTACGGAATCAATGCAATTGTGTGTGTCCGAATTCACGAACACCATCATGCGTGAGGCTAATAAGTTGTGCAAGGCTGATCACAGGATGATCGTTATTGCCGATGATTTACTAGGTGCTATGAATATTTTGTGCTTTGAAAACTATATTGAGCCTTTACGTAATTACCGCAATAAATATCGCAACCGTAATAGTTTGGGTGCTTGTGGCGGGAGCAGTGGTAGCGGCCAGCATTGATATGCAATTAACATGATGGCCCTAGGTAGAATAACTTATGGAATAAGAATAGGGTTTGAATGATTAAGGATATGGTTAAAATAATTTTAGAATGTATGGAACCAGTTGAGTACAAACATGGTTTGCATTTATAAGAATAAGGTGTATGGAGCCTCTTTTGTTTGTACTCAGCTGGTTGTTGGAGCTTGCTAATACAAAATCATTGACAGTCAACACAAGTACTTGAAGTACAATAAATCGGTGACTTTTGAGGCTTTATTGCTACTTTTTTTTGAAGATGCCTTTTCTAATGTCAAACTATTTTCAATAAATCAGTTGACTTGCATAAGACTGATTCACTCTTGCCCCTCATTGTTTAGATTCTCTCTCTAAGTTATGATTTATCGACGATCAAGCCCCATCCTTAGCTAATTTGAAGTCATTGAAAGTGAAAAGGAAGCCACTTTCATATTCATTTCAACGTGTACTGATTGGCGCCAAGTTACAGAAAATTAAGTCACAGAATGAAGCTGACAAATTACGAAAATCATTTAAAGATGGATTGGAGCCTACTGCAACTATACTTGATGGAATGGTGGACTTCTTGATTCAAAATTCGCCATTGACTGAAGTTGAAATCATAGATTTCTGAGAGTGAAACGAGCAGTCATATTCTTAAAGAGAGATTGTTATAATTGCTTTTGTTTTGGCTTAGTTCTCTATTTCTGTTTGCATCTATATTAGTTATGTTCATGAATTTGTTCAGGTATAGATGAACAAATCCATCGATATATTCATTGAGAAATATGGATTATTTGATGAGATGAAACTAAGGAATATATTTCCGTTGATATTCACCAATTCACTTATTGTCATTACCTGCAATTACCACACCTCCAATCCGTAGTCACATAATTCGTTGATTGCCCAGTGCACCGTGAACCAATTCGTGCGTACTGGTTCGCAGTGCTTTTGCGAACCGGGTTCACATAAATTCGTCAAGAATTCGCATAATTTGACGATCTCGTTCACTAAATCACTATAAATATAATAATAAAAACTAAAAAAATATTGAACTAGCCATTGAGCCATTCCGATCACTTTGGAAAAGCAAAACAGCACTGGCCCACATACAGACAAAGCTAAAGCGATGCAATTTACTGCTTTGCTGTGCTCGCTGTATTACAGAATGATTTTGTACACTTATTTATAGTGTAGTCATGTCAAATAAACTTATTTATAGTGTATTCATGCCAAATAAACTTTGTATTAATATTTTTCATCATCTATTTTTTCAATTAATATGACTTTTATTTGTAACATACCTAGTATTATATTTGAATGTACCGCGAATCCAAATATCATACCGACTATGTATAACCCCTCACGTATCGAATTCTTTGAGAGTTGTGAACCGTGTGTCTATGCTCCGTTTGTGAACATTGCCAACAATTATAAGCCTTTCGATTTGATGCAAATGTAGATCTAGATCCCTGGTTGTTCTGTAAGCTAGTAGTTGCGCATTCTTCAAGAACAGCTGGTGTACAAAAATCTTTTGCAAATCATGACATGAACAAAGGCACAAGGTGGACAAATATCTAAATTTGCTGAAATATATAAATATTAAAAAGTATAACTTTTACTATTATATATATTTAGAGTTTCTTCTAAATTTGTGTAAAATAAAAGAGTTTCTTCTAAACTAATAGCCTATTGCTATATTTTTCTTAATAGAAAATATGCCATTGTAGCAATATCGATTTCCTAATATACAAAATAATACATATTAAAAACTAATTAGTATGAATGAAATTTATTAATTTTTTTTAGTACAAAATGTTTTCCGTTTATTTTTATGGTTAATTAACTTACTTGTTTTTTTAAACTATTTTGATGATTTAATTTTGTGAATTAAAAGCATAAATATACACATTGAATATCTTAATAAATAAATATAACTTACTATTCTGATATAGAATTCAGGTTTGCCGCAACGACGATAAGCTAATAGACAACTCTCCGAACTTTCAGAGACTGTTGTTTGGTCGGAATCCACATCTTCAATCTCAACGGTGGGTATTATATCACCTTAATAGATAGATGTGCTATTAGGCCAACCTTAAGGTTGGTCCATAGTAGTTGCATTGTTCCTTCATTTTTGCTTTCGATGCATTGTTCCTTGAGTCTGATTAGAGGAAATATATTAGTTAGATCTTCAGGAAATCTCGATATCACTCTCCAAACAAATTTAAGATCTGGTGTAGATCTGAAGTTTGGGAGGTCTGATTAAAATCTAAATATGAAAGATGTTTTCTAGATCTGACATGATTGAGAACCGAAAAAAATTGAAAGATTGCTAACATATTCCCTCTCCCCATCCAATGTGATTGAAAATTAGATCTTGAGGAAATCTCTCTTTCTCTCTCTAAAAAAAAGATCTGGTGTGGATCTAGAGTTTCATAGGTCTGAATGAAATCTAGCTCTGAAAAGATGTTTTCCATATCTGACATGACTGAGGATTTAAAACTAAAAAAATACTTAAAGATCGATACCATATCCCCCCCCCCCTATGATTGTGAATAAAAAAAATTATATCTTACGGAAATCTGATGTAGATCTAGAGTTTGAGAGGTCCGATCGAAATTTAAATCTGATAGATGATTTTCAGATCTGACATGATTGAGGATAAAAAACTAAAAAATAAACTTAAAAGACCACTAATATACCCCCCCCTTCCCCTTTCCACTGTGATTGTGAATAAAAAATGAGAATGAGTGCTCGTTCCAACATATGATACTATAGTTTTGATCTAAATATTAGATCTACAACAACATCAATTGACTTGAGGATGAGAGGTGGAGGCTAGGTTAACAATGACATATGTTGTAAAAGATGGCGATGTGATGATTATATAGCGTAAAAGTTGGTATTGGGCTTGGGCCAACCTCATGTCAAGTCCAAAACACTTAGTCCCTTTGGTTTTATTTATAAGCAAAAAACAATTTTTAGATTCATTGAACAAGTGATGTATCTAACCGAACAAGTGATGTATTTAACTTAGGTTAGATACTTGTTCAATGAATTTAAAAAGTGACGTTTCCTTATAAATAAAGACGAAGTGAATACTAAATTTTTTTATCTATTATTTCAAAAGAAATAATTTAATACTTTATATGTTTTCAAAATCAGCATTGTATCAAATAAAGTATAAAAGATTATTATAAACAAAAACAATGTATATTATTTTTCAAATACAGTAATATATGAAATATACTCTATAGATAAATATGTGGAGAATTTCATATTCAAATTCCAGCCTTGACATATTATATTATTTCTATCAATTGAGTTATAATCAAGAGACTTTTATTGGATGTGGAATCAACTTTTATTGGATGTAGAATAAGAGGTTTGAAGTATTTTTTATCAACAAAAGATAATTACTTCACATCACCAACACATGACATACGATATAGGGAAAAACTTTTATAAGATGTTTGGTGGATAAAAATATATTTTGGTATTTCAAATAACTTATACCTCAGACAAAAAGTTGTTTTGTAATTTAGTGATGAATAAACTTAAGTATGAAATTCTAGCCACTTATTTATTTTTAAAAGTGGTATTCTAGTCAATAGACTACTAACAAAAAAAAATTCCTTAAAGAGGGAAAAAAGAGAATTGGTCAAATAGAGGAAAAAAACAACGAGTTTATTTATTTATGGCATAAAAATAGTATGAGAAATAATTAAAATTTAAACATATATTATTTTGTCTAAAAAAGGAAAAAAGAAATTTTGGTCAAAAGAAAAAAGGAAAAAAAAATAGTGAATAATAGTAATCGTTTATGTTATGAGAACAACGAGGGTAACTCAGTGTGGTACAATGCATATCCCTGATAATTAAACCCAACGGTTTTTATGATGCCCATATCATTTAATTCAACGGCTATCACATCAACAGCTAGTGTTTACGAAGCTAACCCATGAATCCTTTATCCTCTTATACCATCCTTGGTATGAGTTGTTATGCATAAGCATAAGTCTTTTCCTTATGCATGGTGCATAAACACTTCGCAACCATCATATTTGTTTTACACATCACCAATGATCAGACGCCTGCGATGCGCTTGACCTAGAAATAGAGTCCACCATGGTCTCTCATCTTCTCCTGCAGCGGAAAACCGTCTTGTACGGTGGTTTCTCGCCGGACTTGGTTAAGATCATCAAAACTTAACGAAATCGACCCTGTCCCGCTCGAAATCGCCTCTTGATCTCGAATCTAGGGTTGGATTTCGCATTAGAGGCCTAGAAAATTCAAATCGAAGCCAAACCGATGGGATTGGAAAAATTAGAAAAAGAAATTAACGCAAAAACGAGTGAAACGAATGATGGGAATAGGTTTGCAAAGGTCCCAGATGCGAAAAAAGCTTTGAATCTACTTTATTTGGTGTGTGAATCGAGCTAGATGGAAACTTTAATTTTCACGCTAATTTGAGGTCCGGTGAGCACGATTCTAACGGTTAAAGCTTGCAATTTGTGATGGGTTTTTTCGTTTCAGATGATTAGGAAGCTAATAAATTGAATTGGTTTGGGTTTTGGTGAGATTTGGATTGATTTCCAATTCTTTTGTGAAATGGGTTTTGTGGTGGTGAATGGTATTTCTAGCCAAAACTATTTAGACTTGTACACGAAAAAAGGGAAATTTAGTGAGAGAATACATGGCCTAGCACATTGATTGTGTAAAGAACTTAAAAGGATACATTTGTAAAAATGGAGAACGATATAATTTTATTACATACACTTGCAAAATCAAACTTTAGTTGGTCAAATGGTTAGGGAGGACTGCATTTCGATCGTCTTAACTTTGTTTGAGAGGGACTGAAACAACTTGTTGACATAATTGACTCTATGAACCGGATTAATCGGTCTAGTGGATTGGATACTATGGTGAAAAAAATAAACTTGCAAAACAAAATTGAATATATACTACTATTAGTCATTAATTTATTAATTAACATTTGATAATTGATATGTTGATACATTTTTTTTCTTCTTCTAAAGAGTCTATCATCAAACTCAACATAATAAATGATCAAAAGTGAAAAATTATAAGTTGGAATTCACACCATACATATTAAATGTACATATAAATATCCTTTATTTATAGTGAATAATTGGGAAAATGATAAACACAAAATATCCTTTATTTATAGAAAAAAATTTCTTCTATTTTTCGATGAAGTAAAAAAAAAAAATTATTCTTTACACATAAATTATGCATAAAGGGAGATGTGGTTTCCTCCTTGGGTCATGGAAGATTGATCTTTACAAAAATAAAATCTTGAGGGAGACATCATCATGTAAAAGATAACATCCACCACATTTTTATTCTCAGTAAACATTACTAGATTATATATATGTTGAACTTTTGAACTCAAGGCCTGTATATACCCTATGCACACACATCAAATTTAAGAATACATTATCAGCCCAACCACATTACACATTCAAATCTCAAACTCTCTTTTTTCAATTAAACCTCTCTTTCACAATAACTTTCACTCTTTTATTCTTAACCATTTTCGGTTTATGTTTTTCAACTCTTGGCAGACCCTTAATGAAAACAAAGAACAAGTTGCAATACACGCCAACATACAACAACATAGTCCGTTGGCAGTGTAACATGTTTGAAAATGAAGGTGCATCAACAGTAGATTCCCATAATCTATGTGATGGTGTTGTGGCTGAAAAATTGATCAATGATTTCTGGCCAACGGATCCAGATCATAGTCCTGGTGCTGGTCATTCCACTCCAACAATTCCCATGGACACCAACGTACCTCCAAAGCATTAGTTAATTAGGTGTACATTAATCAATATTCTCATGTATAATATGGTTTTTAATTCAAGTACTAGTATTTCATTATTCATAATAATAGTTCATATATATATATATATATATATATATATATATATATATATATATATATATATATATATATATATATATATAGCTAGACATGAACGCCATTTAATTAAAGTATAGTATATGCTCAGTCTATGTAACTTCCAAGCCTTTTGTACATAGTCATTTGTAATTATATATAACCTTATGTATGTTGGCTATAGAATATTGAAAAACAGAGCCATAGCTGCTTTTCACACCTTGTGTAAATATCATCTATTGAATTGATGTAAATTTCTTGTTATGAATAATAATCAATATTTTTAAATCATAATTCATTGCCTCCATAAGGATAAACTGTGTCAAGCTTAGCCTATGAAGATTGATACTTTTCATGCCTCTATATATGCGGGTCTCTTCCAATCTGTTAGGATTATGCGTGTCCGACTTTTCAAATATATTTGTATTAATATTTCTCCATTCTCTAGAGTTGGAATTTTGAGTAGTTAGCACTATTGTTTTGGAAAATTACTTCCACCTTTGTTTTTAGATTTCTTAGAATAAACCTCTCATTGTTTGTCATCTTAAGTTAACATGATATTGTATAGTTGTTATCTTCTCACATATATTGTTGTGAATCTCTTTTGAATAAAGTCACACCAATAAATTTGATGTGTGGAGCAAAGTGATTAAGCAACCAAATCAAAGAGTATAAAGATTATGAATATTAATCCAACAATTAAAGCAAGAGAAATTCTAGAGAAAGCGGTAAAAGACACAATTGATTTGTTTACTCAGTTCAGTCAATATGACCTAGTCTGAGGGAGAGAGCAGCCCCTCCGTTCCGCTATAACGAAAGGATCACTGTTACAACAAAACTTCCAATTTTCTCGTGCATAATATGGTTATTAATTCAAGTACTAGTATTTTATTATTCATAATAATAGTTCATAATGTAATATACATATATAGCTAGACATGAATGCCATTTAATTCAAGCATAGTCCATGCTCAGTCTGTGTAAATATCATCTATTGGATTGATATAAATTTCTTATTATGAATTATAATCAATATTTTTAAATCATAATTCATTGCCTTTATAAGGATAAACTATGTCAAGCTTAGCCTGTGAAGAGTGAAGCCTTTCATGCCTCTATGTTGATCTCTTATAATTAGCATCACTTTATTGTTGCTGGGGAATTTGAACAACTCTGCTAAGATTATGTGTGTCCTAACATTTCAACTATATTTGTATTATTTCTCAATGCTCTAGGATTAGATCTTTTGGCCGGATGAATCCGTCATTTTTCAAGACTAGCTCTACATTTGTTCACGGTTTTTTTGGATTACACCTCCCATTGTCTTTCATCTTGTTATGAGCTTAAGTTTACGTCATATTGTTAAATGTTATCTTCTCACATATATAATAAAGTTTATATTTGTTTGCATAATATTATATCTTAAATAATAGGTGAGAAGACAACAACTAACAATATGATGTTAACTTAGGCTAAGAACAAGATGAAGACGGTGGGAGATGTACTCCAAAAATATCATGAACAAAGGTAGAGCTAGTGTTGAAAACAATGGTGTCATCACACAAAATTCCAATTCTAGAGAATGGGGGAATACAAATATGGTTCACAAGTCGGACAAACATAATTCTAATGGAGTTGGAAGAGCTACTAGAAATCCACACAGACATAAAAAATTAAAATACTACTTATATGAGACCCATTACTAGAGGCAAATCATTCTTCTTAGGCTTGAAAAGTTTCTCCTCTTTCAAAAAAAAGTTCTCCATTTCCATGTTTTGGACTTCAACAAATTTCACATATTCATGTGACCACATGGAGTCGTAATTCATATGTATTTAATTAAAGAACTATGTAGTATTAATCGACTGTTTAACCTTCACACGTTCCTAATGTTGCATCCTCTAAAATTCCTCTTCTTTTGCATTCCTCAAAAATTCGATCGTTTAAAGAATTGTTCTTATATATACATCTCTTCTTTAATCTCTACATGTTGAATTTTTGTTCTTCACCATACAATACGATTTTCCTCCTTTGTCTTTTGCAGCTTCTCACTCACTATACCAAATGATTCTCCGAGAGCTTTTACATTTTGTTTATTTCATAATTTTGTTCTTCCAATAGTCAATTTTTGGCTTTCCCCATTGATTTGTTTAATTTAAGGTACAACTACCTCATGATATGACTCCGTGTCACATTTGAGTCTAGATATACCTAAGCATTGTCTATTATTGTGCAATTGCATTCCTTACATTCAACTATATTTGATTCAATTGTAGGTAGAACTGACTCAATACAATCAAATATAAAAGATGAAATTACATCACAACAGACATTTCCATGATAAATCTAGACTCAAATACGACACAAGTTCATCATGAGATGGTTTTACCCTAAGTTTTACAAATCAATGGGGAAATCCAAAAATTAAATTTGAAGAACAAAGCGATGAAATAAAAAATTGTAAAACCTCTTGGAGAATTGTTTGGTATAGTGATTAAGTAGCTGAGAAAAACAATGGATGGAAATTGTATTGTATGATGAAGAACTAAAATTCATGTAGAGATTAAAGAAGAGATGTATAACCAAGAACAATTCTTTAAACAATCGTATAAGAATAATTCATGATTAAAGGAATGCAAAAGAAGAGGATTTTGAAAGAATGCAACAGGAGGAACATGAGAAGGTTAAGCCGTCAAATACTAGTCCTTTATATGTATATAAACAAAAGCATAAGTGGACATCTAAATTTGCTGAAATAGATAAGTATAAAAAATTATAACTTTTATTATTATGTAGTGTTTCTTCTAAATTTGTGTAAAAAAACAGTTTCTTCTAAACTAATAGCCTATTGCTATTTTTTTTAATAGAAAATATGCCATTGTAGTAACATTGATTTCCTAATATACAAAATAATACATATTAAAAACTAATTAGTACAAATAAAATTTATTACTACCTTGTTTTTAGTAAAAAATGTTTATTGTTTATTTTTATGGTTAATTAACTTATTTATGTTTATTTCCACTATTTTGATGATTTAATTTTGTGAATTATATGCATAGATATACATGATGTATATCTCGATAAATAAACATAACTTACTATTCTGATATAGAATTCAGGTTGACCGCAACGACGATAAGCTAATAGACGACTCTTCAAACTTTCAGAGAATGTTGTTTGGTCGGAATCCACATCTTCAATCACGACAGTGAATATTATATTACCCTAATAGATAGATGTCCTATTAGGCCAACCTCAAGGCTGGTATAGAGTAGCTGCATTGTTCCTCCATTTTTGCTTTCGATGTACTGTTCCTTGAGTATGATTGAAGGATGATTTTTCCAAAATATATTGGTTAGATCTTGAGGAAACCTCGATCTCTCTCCAAAAAATTTAAGATATAGTGTAGATCTAGAGTTTGGGAGGTCAGATTAAAATATAGATCTAAAAGATGATTTTCAGATTTGCCTTGATTGATGACCGAAAATAAAACAAACTGAAAGATCATTAACATATTCCCTCTCCACCATCTACTGTGATTATAAAATATTAAATCTTGAGGAAATATCGATCTCTCTCTAAAAAAACTAAGATTTGGTATGGATCTAGATTAGTTTGATAGGTCTGAATGAAATCTAACTTTGAAAATATGTTTTTCAGATCTGACATGACTGAGGACTGCAAACTAAAAAAAATACTTAAAATCGATAACACATTCCCTCCTTCCCCATCCACTATGATTGTGAATAAAAAATTAGATCTTGAGGAAATCGATCTCGATCTCTCACAAGAAAATTGAACATCTGATATAGGTCTAAAGTTTGAGAGGCCTGATGAAATTCTAGATCTAAAAGATGTTTTTTAGATCTAACATGATTGATGATCGAAAACTAAAACAATATTTAAAGACCACTAACATATGCCCCTTTCCCGTTCCAATGTGATTGTGAATAAAACAATAGAATGAAATATGTTGTGATCTAAAAATTAGATCCACAACAACAACAATTGACTTGTGGATGAGAGGTGGAGGCTAGGGTTACAACAAAATATATTCGGAAAGATGGTAATGTGATGATTATATAGCTAAAAAGTTGGTATTGGGCTTGGGTCAACCTCATGTCCAGTCTAAAACACTTACTAAATTGTTTTTTTATCTATTATTTCAAAAGAAATAATTTAATACTTTATATGTTTTTAAAATCAGCATTGTACCAAATATAAAAAAATCAGCATTGTACCGAATATAAAAGATGATTATAAACAAATACAATGTATACTCTTTTTCAAATAATATATGAAAAATATTCTATATATAAATTATTACCCATGTTTTTTTTTTCAAGCAACCAAATAACCACTTTCGCCACATACCAAAAAAAAAAACCACTTTCGCCTCTCAAGATAAACATGTGGAGAATATCAAATTCAAATTTCAGCCTTGACATTATACTATTTCTATCAATTGAGTTAATCTTAATCAAGAGATTTTTATTGGATACGGAATAACCTAATAAATCAAACTTTTATTGGATGTAGAATACCAGGTTTCGAATCTTTTTTATCCGTAAAAGATAATTACTTCACATCACCAACACATGGTATAACAACATAGGGAAAAACTTTTAAAGGTTTCATAAATTTTTTTTATCTTATATAAGATATCTGGTGGATAAAAATATATTTTGGTATTTCAAACAATTTATACCTCAAACAAAAAGTTGTCTTATAATTTAGTGATAAATAAACTTAAGTACGAAATTCTAGCCACTTATTCATTTTTAAAATTGGAATTATAGTCAATAGAATACTAACAAATAAAATAAGAAAAAAAAAATCCTTAAAGAGGGAAAAAAGAGAATTTGTCAGAAAAAGGAAAAAGAAAAAACAAAGAGTTTATTTATTGATGGCATAAGAAAAACCAAACGGCCAGATCGGGGGGGTGACCGAACCTTAGATCCCCAAATTCAAAAACCCTAATTTAAAATCTAACATGTTCATGCAGTTGATGGTTCGAATAAGCTAAACACGGTATCAAATCTGTCATACAACATGAAGAAACACATAGATCTAACCCTAAATCCGAAATCAAATAATCATGAATCAACTACAATGATGCAAAAATGGAAGGAAAAAAGAAGCTTGGTACCTTTCCTGCAGTGTAAGTTTTTCTTAGCTTTCTTTGATTTCTGATTCCGGCCTTCTTTCGAACTCGTACTCTCCTTCTTCTCCTCTACTTTCGTTTATGTTCTCTGTCTCTAATCCATGATTTTGTTTTGGTTTGCGAGGTTCTGAATAATGATGTTGGAGGCTGAAGAAAAAGGGACGAATTCTTCAATGTGTGAAGAAATTCGTGGTTCTAGTTTTTTTTTTTTGTATTTTTTGAAGGCTTTGTGTTGTGGTTACTGTATTTTTTTGAACAAGAGAACGGTGATGAATTGTTTTTTGGTTTATTGAAGTGTTCTAGATCTGTTTCTGTTTAGGAGGCTAGGGTTTGAGTTTGTTTGTGATTTTCCTCAGCCGTTCTCCTCTTTTTTGTGTTCTGTGAAAAATGTTCTGTTAAGTAGTGGGATTATTAGGGTTTGGTGGATTGAAGAAGAAAGGGTCAGAGTAACTTTGTTGATCAGTTTTTGGTTTTAAAATTTGTGATGAAAAAAGGGAAAGAAGAAAAGTCATTGTCGTTTTCATGTACTGTTTTTTTTTTCAGGAAATTGCATTGGATCCTCATAATCCCCTTTGTTTTTTTTTTTCAAAAAAAGGACCGAGAAAAATAAATCCATACTCTTAAGAAAGGAGTACCACTCAATTGGCATAAATGGGATTGTTCATTGCTATTTAGAGGGCCACGTGGCTTGCTGTATGCTTTGGAAAATTAGAAGTTGCTCAAATAACTTCTTTCCCAAGTTGTAAAAAGATAGGAGTGATTTTGTTTTTAATCTATTTTGTTTTATCTACATTTATAGTTATGGTTGATGAGATGCCTATCACTTCCATGTCATACTTTATACTCACGTTTTCCTCTCATCTACCACCCTTATACTGACCCTACACCATTAAAGGTATTACATTGATGAGGAAAAAACGAAGTTATTTATTGTTTTTAACTTATTCTTACTTCCCCATTCTTTATAAATATCTCAAGTGTGAATGGTTGATCATATACGCTCCACTGCCTGCTTAACATTGTCTCATTTTTTCAACTTTTTGTTTTCAGAAATTTTGCATTCATGCTATAATTTTGTTTTTGCAGGTACACTTGAGGATGAAAATAAGAAACTTTTCTCCTCTACAAGAAAATTCATGAGGTATTTTTTGTTCTTCTACAATATCATCTTTTCCATAATACGCTTCTCATCCAATTATTTAGCTTCTCATATAAGTCTTTCCATAATACATGTTTATTAACATAGACTGCAAACACATGAAAAAAAATTATCAGAATATTGTAGGTGTATGGAAGATTCATTCTATTTAAGAATGTAATCAAAAGAAATTGAGCAAGTGTTTGTAACAAACTCTATCAACAACCATCCTTCCTTGAATATGTGTATTGTCATCCTTCCTTTAGTAATTCATTCTTAAATTACTATCTCATAATTTTGGTGACTTTATGTTTAGTTTTTCTTTACAATTTTAAAACCAAATTACACAGGAATTTCATCACAATATAATTTGTAAGCAGAAAATCAATACCATATATTTGTCCATCTAACATTTCATGCCTAACTTAGTTCATATACAATATCTAACTATAAACATTGTTATTTTTTATTCTGACTGAAAATATGTATAATCACTTAGTCTACAAAAGAAAATATCAATAATCCAATGGAAGAAAAGTATTCAATTTTCTGAAATCAAAAAGCTGTTGACAGATTTGATCAAAGTCAAAGGACAATAGAGGAACTTACAAGTTGTGTTGTTCATTCATCTGAAGAAACTTCTTAGCTTTATTTTCTGGGTGGAGCTATTTTCAATGCAGCCTCTATTTTTCCTTTGTTTGAATTTTCCTGAAATCATCAAAGGAAACTGTTGAACTGATGAAATGAATAACTTGAACAAGGAAACTGTTGAATAACTAATTGACAGTAAAAGTGACAACACAGGATCCGGCATACAATTCCATAAGGAGATTTTATGGGTGGTTATGAATCTCATTATAAGAGTGAAAAATTAATTTTAGCCAAGTAGAAAAGTGAAAGATTTTATAATCTCACTACACTAGATAACTCCATTCACATCAATCTATTATCTTAACCAAGTGGAAAAGTGAAAGATTTTATAAAATACATATATTTTTTCAACCTTTACAACACTCATATTATCTAATAGGAAAGTAAATTTCTGCATTATGTTTTAAACAAATGACCTTTATGAAAAAAAAAAACTCTTTTCAAGTTGGAGCATAAGATGTTTACCTTGAATGCTAATGTGGTAGCAATCCTTGGCATAGAGAGCTCCATAGTTACTGATGCCAATGAAGTCCAAGCTCCATAGTTATTGATGCCATCTTTAACTCACTAGCTCTTTCACATGAACTGAACCAAAATCAAAAGCAAGGAATATAAAAACAGAATTGGAAAACAAGGCAAAACATAAAACTAATAAAGCAAGTAATCAAAATAGTGTTTGCATGACAATTGGTATGAGTATCTCTTTAGGTCTGCAATAAAGTGCAGTAACTAGCAATTTTAGTAAACAATTTCTCACTTTATTAAGTCCATAAAATTTGTCTCTTTTCTCCATTTTACTATCTATGATCTCAACTTTAATGAACAGAACCGTCCTTCTTCAAAAAAAAAAGTACAAAACCACCCAATGCTTCATTTTGTATGATAACATCTTCTATAATAAGTTTCATCAGAAAATGATTTGTTGACTAAAAAACTTAACTAAATTTTTTGTTAAGAGCACAACTATGAATTAGAGAAAAATATGAGAATGGGTTAGGGTTAGGGTTAGGTTTCTACCACAAAACAAACTCAAACACAGGTGCATCACATATTTTATCATAGTAAAACAAAGGAGAAATCTTCACCGATTCCATACTCAAATAGAATAACCAAAAGCACAAATCACTTCAATACCAAAATTTCTTCCAAAACCACACAAAATTGAACTAAGAACATCATTTTCAACCAAACCCATTTTAACAAAAAGCCATAAAAAATAGAAACAGAACCAAAAAGGAAGAAGAAAACCAAATAAAATAGCAATAGAAAGGAAAGCACAGAACCGAACCTACTCATCCGGCCGACCACCGGTCGAAGCTGCAGCCGTCGGTCATCTTTCTCTCGCCGGAGATGTCTCTCTCTCGGCCGTCCTCTCCTCATGGAGGTCGCCGGTAGCATAGCTCAAGTGTGGTCGAAAATAGAGCTTTTAACGACGAAGATCTAAGTGTTTTGATTCGGATTAATGGAGTATTTTCAGGGTTTGATACTATAAGATCTTCATGGGTTAATGTGGCTGCAAATTCCGCAGCCGAAACTAATTACCGAGGTCGTGAAGAAACGAGATCTAGCTCGCCAGTGGGTGAAGTTTGCGGCGGCGTACAAGGAGGGTGAGGGATGGAGACCACGTAAGCTGTTTGGTAGGATTGCAAAATTAGGTTAAAGAGTGAAAATGAGTTAGGGTTAGAAACATTATGGGTTAGTCTGGTATATTGGGCTGGGCTCAATTTTTGGGATTGTGTAAGTGTCTATTTACAATAATAGTGTCAATAGCAATGTATTTAAAATAGTACTTTTTTTATTAAATTTAGATTTGATAATTTTTTTTTTTTGGGCTAAATATGTTTTTGGTTCTTATAAATATACTAAATTTTGTTTTAAGTCCTTTAAAAAATTTCTTCGACTTTTAGTCCTTAAAAAATTTTCTATTTTCACTTTTGGTCACTTCTTCTAAGCAAACTCATATGTAGAATTCATATTTTTAATTAAAATTTTGCATAAAAGTTTATAAAATTATAATAATCTCTCTAAAAAAAAATTAGAATTTTTTAACAAAATGGGAATTTAATATGATTGATTATATTTTTTGTGGTTAAAAACTCATCCTTAATTAATGTTTTGTTAAAAAATTTCAATTCTTTCATAATGAGATTTTCATAATATTTTACAAATTTCGGTATAATTTTATTAAAAAAATACAAAGGCTACACATGAGTTGAATTAAATATAGGGACTAAAAGTGGTGATTGAAAATTTTATAGGAACTAAAAGTCGATGAAAAATTTTAGAGGGACTAAAAACAAAATTTGATATATTTATAGGGATCAAAAACATATTTAACCCAATAACCTTCTTTTTTTTTTGTCTCTTGACTAATTTTTTGATTTCATTTTGGTCCTTTAAATACTAAAAGTTATATTTGAATTTTTTAACTAATTTTTCTTTTGTTTTATTCTTCGTGTTTTTATCTAATTTTTTCAAAACAATACCGAGTTTCAGTTGATTAACATAAAAAATAATAGAAAAAAGTAGATGAATAAAAGTACTTTTTAAATGAATCATAACTTATTTTTATTCTTCCATTTTTCCTCATCTTTCATTCTTCTTCATCTTATTCCATCTTCTTAATTTTTTTTTATAAAATTTAGAAGGAAAAAAAATCCAAATTTATAAAATTTCAATTTATTTCAAAATATGAAATCTTCAACGGTATCATTATAGTAACATTAGCGGTCATTTAATAAAATTTACTCTATTATACTTTATCTCAATTCATAATTTTCTTTTTATTATATATTTAATTAGTATTCGTTTGAGAATTGTATTACTCTTACACAATTATCAATTAGTAATTAAATTTTGGAAAAAAATAATTATTAATTTTAATTTAAATAAAAGAAATGTACAATTTTAGTATAAAATTTATATCATAATACACTAACAAATATCTTAAGAACGCATATTAACTTTATGAATATGATAGGACCCTATTCCATTGTAAATATGTGATATAGAGTTCTATTTGTAATTCGTATTGAAAATTATTTTAACCATATCCTTCATCATTCAAACCCTATTCTTATTCCATAAGTTATTCTACCTTGGGCCATCACGTTAATTGTATATCAACGCTGGCCGCTACCACTGCTCCCGCCACAAGCACTCAAACTATTACAGTTGCAATATTTATTGTCGTAATTACGTAAAGGCTCAATATAGTTTTCAAAGCGCAAAATATTCATAGCACCTAGTAAATCATCGGCAGTAACGATCATCCTGTGATATGCCTTGCACAACTTATTAGCCTCACGCATGATGGTGTTCGTGAATTCTGACACACACAATTGCAATGTTTTCAATGAAAACATTTACCTCCAACAAGAGACGAGAAACATCCTCCAACAAGAGACGAGAAACATTGAATCTCCAAGGAGCATAGCCAACAACAACAACAATGGTGTTGAAATTGAGAAACATTTACCTCCAACAATGAGACGAGAAATTGCGTATTTCCATGTTACAGTTGACAAGAATCATGGGGCGTGTTCTTCCACTAGACGCCAAAATCGCTTACGATGCTACAGAATCAATGCAATAATGTGTGTCAGAATTCACGAACACCATCATGCGTGAGGCTAATAAGTTGTGCAAGGCAGATCACAGGATGATCGTTATTGCCGATGATTTACTAGGTGCTATGAATATTTTGCGCTTTGAAAACTATATTGAGCCTTTACGTAATTACCGCAATAAATATCGCAACCGTAATAGTTTGGGTGCTTGTGGTGGGAGTAGTGGTAGCGGTCAGCGTTGATATCCAATTAACGTGATGGCCCAAGGTAGAATAACTTATGGAATAAGAATAGGGTTTGAATGATTAAGGATATGGTTAAAATAATTTTAGGATGTATGGAACCAGTTGAGTACAAACATGGTTTGCATTTATAACAATAGGGTTTATTGAGCCTCTTTTCTTTGTACTCAACTGGTTGTTGGAGCTTGCTAATACAAAATCATTGACAGTCAACACAAGTACTTGAAGTACAATAAATCGGTGACTTTTGAGGCTTTATTGCTACTTTTTTTTTTTTTTGAAGATGCTTTTTCTAATGTCAAACTATTTTCAATAAATCAGTTGACTTGCATAAGACTGATTCACTCTTGCCCCTCATTTTTTAGGTTCTCTTCCTAATTTATGATTTATCGACGATCAAGCTCCCATCCTTAGCTAATTTGAAGTCATTGAAAGTGGAAAAAAAAAACCACTTTCATATTCATTTCAACGTGTACTGATTGACGCCAAGTTACAGAAAATTAAGTCACAGAATGAAGCTGACAATTACGAAAATCATTTAAAGATGGATTGGAGCCTGCTGCACCTATACTTGATGGAATGGTGGACTTCTTGATTCAAAATTCGCCATTGACTGAAGTTGAAATCATAGATTTCTCAGAGTGAAACGAGCAGTCATATTCTTAGAGAGAGATTGTTATAATTGCTTTTGTTTTGGCTTAGTTCTCTATTTCTGTTTGCATCTATATTAGTTATGTTCATGAATTTGTTCAGGTATCGATGAATAAATCCATCAATATATTCATTGAGAAATATGGATTATTTGATGAGATGAAACTAAGGAATATATTTTCGTTGATATTCACCAATTCACTTATTGTCATTACCTGCAATTACCACACCTCCAATCCGTAGTCACATAACCCGTTGATTGCCCAGTGCACTGTGAACCAATTCGTGCGTACTAGTTCGCAGTGCTTTTGCGAACCGGGTTCACATAAATTCGTTAAGAATTCACATAATTTGACGGTCCGGTTCTCTAAATCACTATAAATATAATAATAAAAACTAAAAAAATATTGAACTAGCCATTGAGACATTCCGATCACTTTGGAAAAGTAAAACAACACTGGCCCACATACAGACAAAGCTAAAGCGATGCAATTTACTGCTTTGTTGTGCTCGTTGTATTACGGAATGATTTTGTACACTTATTTATAGTGTACTCATGCCAATTAAACTTATTTATAGTGTATTCATGCCAAATAAACTTTGTATTAATAATTTTCATTATCTATTTTTTCAATTAATATGACTTTTATTTGTAACGTACCTAGTATTATATTTGAATGTACCGCGAATCCAAATATCATACCGACTATGTATAACCCCTCACGTATCGAATTCTTTGAGAGTTGCGAACCGTGTGACTATGCTCCGATCTCCAAGCCTAGATGGCAATTCAATCAAGGGTGAACACTTGTTGTGAATCCACATCTGACAAATCTGACACAAGCGATCAGGAGTTGGTTCCGTTTGTGAACATTGCCAACAATTATAAGCCTTTCGATTTGATGCAAATGTAGATCTAGATCCCTGGTTGTTCTGTAAGCTAGTAGTTGCGCATTCTTCAGGAACAGCTGGTGTACAAAAATCTTTTGCAAATCATGACATGAACAAAGGCACAAGGTGGACAAATATCTAAATTTGCTGAAATATATAAATATTAAAAAGTATAACTTTTACTGTTATATATATTTAGAGTTTCTTCTAAATTTGTGTAAAATAAAAGAGTTTCTTCTAAACTAATAACCTATTGCTATATTTTTCTTAATAGAAAATATGCCATTGTAGCAATATCGATTTCCTAATATACAAAATAATACATATTAAAAACTAATTAGTATGAATGAAATTTATTAAATTTTTTTAGTAAAAAAAGTTTTCTGTTTATTTTTATGGTTAATTAACATACTTGTTTTTTTAAACTATTTTGATGATTTAATTTTGTGAATTAAAAGCATAAATATACACATTGAATATCTCAATAAATAAATATAACTTACTATTCTGATATAGAATTCAGGTTTGCCGCAACGACGATAAGCTAGACAACTCTCCGAACTTTCAGAGACTGTTGTTTGGTAGGAATCCACATCTTCAATCTCGACGGTGGGTATTATATCACCCTAATAGATAGATGTGCTATTAGGCCAACCTTAAGGTTGGTCCATAGTAGTTGCATTGTTCCTTCATTTTTGCTTTCGATGCATTGTTTCTTGAGTCTGATTAGAGGATGATTTTTCCGAAATATATTAGTTAGATCTTGAGGTAATCTCGATATCACTCTCCAAAAATATTTAAGATCTGGTGTAGATCTGAAGTTTGGGAAGTCTGATTAAAATCTAAGTATGAAAAATGTTTTCTAGATCTGACATGATTGAGGACCGAAAAAAATTGAAAGATTGCTAACATATTCCCTCTCCCCATCCAATGTGATTGAAAAATTAGATCTTGAGGAAATCTCTCTCTCTCTCTAAAAAAAAGATCTAGTATGGATCTAGAGTTTGATAGGTCTGAAAGAAATCTAGCTCTAAAAAGATGTTTTTCATATCTGACATGACTGAGGATTGAAAACTAAAAAAATACTTAAAGATCGATACCGTATCCCCCCCCCCCCCCATCCTTTATGATTGTGAATGAAAAAATTATATCTTGCGGAAATCTCAATCTCTCTCTCTCCAAAAAATGAAGATCTGATGTAGATCTAGAGTTTGAGAGGTCCGATCAAAATCTAAATCTGATAGATGTTTTTGAGATCTGACATGATTGAGGATAAAAAACTAAAAAATAAACTTAAAAGACCACTAATATATCCCCCCTTCCCCTTTCCACTGTGATTGTGAATAAAAAATGAGAATGAGTGCTCGTTCCAACATATGATACTATAGTTTTGATCTAAATATTAGATCTACATTAACATCAATTGACTTGTGGATGAGAGGTGGAGGCTAGGTTTACAATGACATATGTTGTAAAAGATGGCGATGTGATGATTATATAGCTAAAAAGTTGGTATTGGGCTTGGGCCAACCTCATGTCAAGTCCAAAACACTTAGTCCCTTTGGTTTTATTTATAAGCAAAAATCAATTTTTAGATTCATTGAACAAGTGATGTATCTAACCGAACAAGCGATGTATCTAACCTAGGTTAGATACTTGTTCAATGAATTTAAAAAGTAACGTTTCCTTATAAATAAAGACGAAGTGAATACTAAATTTTTTTATCTATTATTTCAAAAGAAATAATTTAATACTTTATATATTTTCAAAATCAGCATTGTATCAAAAAAAGTATAAAAGATTATTATAAACAAAAACAATGTATATTATTTTTCAAATACAGTAATATATGAAATATACTCTATAGATAAATATGTGGAGAATTTCATATTCAAATTCCAGCCTTGACATATTATACTATTTCTATCAATTGAGTTATAATCAAGAGACTTTTATTGGATGTGGAATCAACTTTTATTGGATGTAGAATAAGTGGTTTGAAGTATTTTTTATCAACAAAAGATAATTACTTCACATCACCAACACATGACATACGATATAGGGAAAAACTTTTATAAGATGTTTGGTGGATAAAAATATATTTTGGTATTTCAAATAATCTATACCTCAGACAAAAAGTTGTTTTGTAATTTAGTGATGAATAAATTTAAGTATGAAATTCTAGCCACATATTTATTTTTAAAAGTGGTATTCTAGTCAATAGACTACTGACAAAAAAAAATTCCTTAAAGAGGGAAAAAAGAGAATTGGTCAAATAGAGGAAAAAAACAACGAGTTTATTTATTTATGGCATAAAAATAGTATGAGAAATAATTAAAATTTAAACATATATTATTTTGTCTAAAAAAGGAAAAGAAATTTTGGTCAAAAGAAAAAAAGGAAAAAAAAATAGTGAATAATAGTAATCGTTTATGTTATGAGAACAACGAGGGTAACTCAGTGTGGTACAATGCATATCCCTGATAATTAAATCCAACGGTTATTATGATGCCCTTATCATTTAATCCAACGGTTATCACATCAACAACTAGCGTTTACGAAGCTAACCCATGAATCCTTTATCCTCTTATACCATCCTTGCGGTATGAGTTATTATGCATAAGCATAAGTCTTTTCCTTATGCATGGTGCATAAACACTTCGCAACCATCATATTTGTTTTACACATCACCAATGATCAGACGCCTGCGATGCGCTTGAACTAGAAATAGAGTCCACCGTGGACTCTCATCTTCTCCTGCAGCGGAAAACCGTGTTGTACGGTGGTTTCTCGCCGGACTTGGTTACAGATCATCAAAACTTAACGAAAATGACCCTGTCCCGCTCGAAATCGCCTCTTGATCTTGAATCTAGGGTCGGATTTCCCATTAGAGGCCTAGAAAATTCAAATCGAAGCCAAACCGATGGGATTGGAAAAATTAGAAAAAGAAATTAACACAAAAACGAGTGAAACGAATGATGGGAATAGGTTTGCAAAGGTCCCAAATGTGAAAAAAGCTTTGAATCTACTTTATTTGGTGTGTGAATCGAGCTAGATGGAAACTTTAATTTTCACGCTAATTTGAGGTCCGGTGAGCACGATTCTAACAGTTAAAGCTTGCAATTTGTGATGGTTTTCTTCGTTTCAGATGATTAGGAAGCTAATAGATTGAATTGGTTTGAGTTTTGGTGAGATTTGGATTGATTTTCAATTTTTTGTGAAATGGGTTTTGTGGTGGTGAATAGCATTTCTAGCCAAAACTTTAGACTTGTACACGAAAAAAGGGAAATTTAGTGAGAGAATACATGGCCAAGCACATTGATTGTGTAAAGAACTTAAAAGGATACATTTGTAAAAATGGAGAACGATATAATTTTATTAGATACACTTGCAAAATCAAACTTTAGTTGGTCAAATGGTTAGGGAGGACTGCATTTCGACTGTCGTAACTTTGTTTGAGAGGGACTGAAACAACTTGTTGACATAATTGACTCTCTAAACCGGATTAATCGGTCTAGTGGATTGGATACTACGGTGAAAAAAATAATCTTGAAAAACAAAATTGAATATATACTACTATTAGTCATTAATTTATTAATTAACATTTGATAATTGATATGTTGATACATTATTTTCTTCTTCTAAAGAGTCTATCATCAAACTCAACATAATAAATGATCAAAAGTGAAAATTATAAGTTGGAATTCACACCATACATATTAAATGTACATATAAATATCCTTTATTTATAGTGAATAATTGGGAAAATGAAAAACACAAAATATCCTTTATTTATAGAAAAATATTTATTCTATTTTTCGATGAAGTAAAAATAAAAAAATATTTATTCTTTACACATAAATTATGAATAAAGGGAGATGGGGTTTCCTCCTTGGGTCATGGAAGATTGATCTTTACAAAAAGAAAATCTTGAGGGAGACATCATCATGTAAAGATAACATCCACCACATTCTAATTCTTAGTAAACATTACTAGAATATATATATGTTGAACTTTTGAACTCAAGGCTTGTATATACCCTATGCACACACATCAAATTTAAGAATACATTATCAGCCCAACCACATTACACATTCAAATCTCAAACTCTCTTTTTTCAATTAAACCTCTCTTTCACAATAACTTTCACTCTTTTATTCTTAACCATTTTCGGTTTATGTTTTTCAACTCTTGGCAGACCCTTAATGAAAACAGAGAACAAGTTGCAATACACGCCAACATACAACAACATAGTCCGTTGGCAGTGTAACATGTTTGAAAATGAAGGTGCATCAACAGTAGATTCCCATATTCTACGTGATGGTGTTGTGGCTGAAAAATTGATCAATGATTTCTGGCCAACGGATCCAGATCATAGTCCTGGTGCTGGTCATTGCACTCCAACAATTCCCATGGACACCAACGTACCTCCAAAGCATTAGTTAATTAGGTGTACATTAATCAATATTCTCATGTATAATATGGTTTTTAATTCAAGTACTAGTATTTCATTATTCATAATAATAGTTCATATATAATGTAATATATATATATATATATATATATATATATATATATATATATATAGCTAGACATGAACGCCATTTAATTAAAGTATAGTATATGCTCAGTCTATGTAACTTCCAAGCCTTTTGTACATAGTCATTTGTAATTATATATAACCTTATGTATGTTGGCTATAGAATATTGAAAAACAGAGCCATAGCTGCTTTTCACACCTTGTGTAAATATCATCTATTGAATTGATGTAAATTTCTTGTTATGAATAATAATCAATATTTTTAAATCATAATTCATTGCCTCCATAAGGATAAACTGTGTCAAGCTTAGCCTATGAAGATTGATACTTTTCATGCCTCTATATATGCGGGTCTCTTCCAATCTGTTAGGATTATGCGTGTCCGACTTTTCAAATGTATTTGTATTAATATTTCTCCATTCTCTAGAGTTGGAATTTTGAGTAGTTAGCACTATTGTTTTGGAAAATTACTTCCACCTTTGTTTTTAGATTTCTTAGAATAAACCTCTCATTGTTTGTCATCTTAAGTTAACATGATATTGTATAGTTGTTATCTTCTCACATATATTGTTGTGAATCTCTTTTGAATAAAGTCACACCAATAAATTTGATGTGTGGAGCAAAGTGATTAAGCAATCAAATCAAAGAGTATAAAGATTATGAATATTAATCCAACAATTAAAGCAAGAGAAATTCTAGAGAAAGTGGTAAAAGACACAATTGATTTGTTTACTCAGTTCAGTCAATATGACCTAGTCTGTGGGAGAGAGCAGCCCCTCTGTTCCGCTATAACGAAAGGATCACTGTTACAACAAAACTTCCAATTTTCTCGTGCATAATATGGTTATTAATTCAAGTACTAGTATTTCATTATTCATAATAATAGTTCATAATGTAATATACATATATAGCTAGACATGAATGTCATTTAATTCAAGCATAGTCCATGCTCAGTCTATGTAAATATCATCTATTGGATTGATATAAATTTCTTATTATGAATAATAATCAATATTTTTAAATCATAATTCATTGCCTTTATAAGGATAAATTATGTCAAGCTTAGCCTGTGAAGAGTGAAGCCTTTCATGCCTCTATGTTGATCTCTTATAATTAGCATCACTTTATTGTTGCTGGGGAATTTGAACAACTCTGCTAAGATTATGTGTGTCCTAACATTTCAACTATATTTGTATTATTTCTCAATGCTCTAGGATTAGATCTTTTGGCCGGATGAATCCGTCATTTTTCAAGACTAGCTCTACATTTGTTCACGGTTTTTTTGGAGTACACCTCCCATTGTCTTTCATCTTGTTATGAGCTTAAGTTTACGTCATATTGTTAAATGTTATCTTCTCACATATATAATAAAGTTTATATTTGTTTGCATAATATTATATCTTAAATAATAGGTGAGAAGACAACAACTAACAATATGATGTTAACTTAGGCTAAGAACAAGATGAAGACGGTGGGAGATGTACTCCAAAAAAATCATGAACAAAGGTGGAGCTAGTGTTGAAAACAATGGTGTCATCACACAAAATTCCGATTCTAGAGAATGGGGGAATACAAATATGGTTCACAGGTCGGACAAACATAATTCTAATGGAGTTGGAAGAGCTACTAGAAATCCACACAGACATAAAAAATTAAAATACTACTTATATGAGACCCATTACTAGAGGCAAATCATTCTTCTTAGGCTTGAAAAGTTTCTCCTCTTTCAAAAAAAAGTTCTCCATTTCCATGTTTTGGACTTCAACAAATTTCACATATTCATGTGACCACATGGAGTCGTAATTCATATGTATTTAATTAAAGAACTATGTAGTATTAATCGACTGTTTAACCTTCACACGTTCCTAATGTTGCATCCTCTAAAATTCCTCTTCTTTTGCATTCCTCAAAAATTCGATCGTTTAAAGAATTGTTCTTATATATACATCTCTTCTTTAATCTCTACATGTTGAATTTTTGTTCTTCACCATACAATACGATTTTCCTCCTTTGTCTTTTGCAGCTTCTCACTCACTATACCAAATGATTCTCCGAGAGCTTTTACATTTTGTTTATTTCATAATTTTGTTCTTCCAATAGTCAATTTTTGGCTTTCCCCATTGATTTGTTTAATTTAAGGTACAACTACCTCATGATATGACTCCGTGACACATTTGAGTCTAGATATACCTAAGCATTGTCTATTATTGTGCAATTGCATTCCTTACATTCAACTATATTTGATTCAGTTGTAGGTAGAACTGACTCAATACAATCAAATATAAAAGATGAAATTACATCACAACAGACATTTCCATGATAAATCTAGACTCAAATACGACACAAGATCGTATCATGAGATGGTTTTACCCTAAGTTTTACAAATCAATGGGGAAATCCAAAAATTAAATTTGAAGAACAAAGCGATGAAATAAAAAATTGTAAAACCTCTTGGAGAATTGTTTGGTATAGTGATTAAGTAGCTGAGAAAAACAATGGATGGAAATTGTATTGTATGATGAAGAACTAAAATTCATGTAGAGATTAAAGAAGAGATGTATAACCAAGAACAATTCTTTAAACAATCGTATAAGAATAATTCATGATTAAAGGAATGCAAAAGAAGAGGATTTTGAAAGAATGCAACAGGAGGAACATGAGAAGGTTAAGCCGTCAAATACTAGTCCTTTATATGTATATAAACAAAAGCATAAGTGGACATCTAAATTTGCTGAAATAGATAAGTATAAAAAATTATAACTTTTATTATTATGTAGTGTTTCTTCTAAATTTGTGTAAAAAAACAGTTTCTTCTAAACTAATAGCCTATTGCTATTTTTTTTTAATAGAAAATATGCCATTGTAGTAACATTGATTTCCTAATATACAAAATAATACATATGAAAAACTAATTAGTACAAATAAAATTTATTACTGCCTTGTTTTTAGAAAAAATGTTTATTGTTTATTTTTATGGTTAATTAACTTATTTATGGTTTTTTCCACTATTTTGATGATTTAATTTTGTGAATTATATGCATAGATATACATGATGTATATCTCGATAAATAAACATAACTTACTATTCTGATATAGAATTCAGGTTGACCGCAACGATGATAAGCTAATAGACGACTCTTCAAACTTTCAGAGAATGTTGTTTGGTCGGAATCCACATCTTCAATCACGACAGTGAATATTATATTACCCTAATAGATAGATGTCCTATTAGGCCAACCTCAAGGCTGGTATAGAGTAGCTGCATTGTTCCTCCATTTTTGCTTTCGATGTACTGTTCCTTGAGTATGATTGGAGGATGATTTTTCCAAAATATATTGGTTAGATCTTGAGGAAACCTCGATCTCTCTCCAAAAAATTTAAGATATAGTGTAGATCTAGAGTTTGGGAGGTCAGATTAAAATATAGATCTAAAAGATGATTTTCAGATCTGCCTTGATTGATGACCGAAAATAAAACAAACTGAAAGATCATTAACATATTCCCTCTCCACCATCTACTGTGATTATAAAATATTAAATCTTGAGGAAATATCGATCTCTCTCTAAAAAAACTAAGATTTGGTATGGATCTAGATTAGTTTGATAGGTCTGAATGAAATCTAACTTTGAAAAGATGTTTTTCAGATCTGACATGACTGAGGACTGCAAACTAAAAAAAATACTTAAAATCGATAACACATTCCCTCCTTCCCCATCCACTATGATTGTGAATAAAAAGTTAGATCTTGAGGAAATCGATCTCGATCTCTCACAAAAAAATTGAACATCTAATATAGGTCTAAAGTTTGAGAGGCCTGATGAAATTCTAGATCTAAAAGATGTTTTTTAGATCTAACATGATTGATGACGAAAACTAAAACAATATTTAAAGACCACTAACATATGCCCCTTTCCCGTTCCAATGTGATTGTGAATAAAACAATAGAATGAAATATGTTGTGATCTAAAAATTAGATCCACAACAACAACAATTGACTTGTGGATGAGAGGTGGAGGCTAGGGTTACAACAAAATATATTCGGAAAGATGGTAATGTGATGATTATATAGCTAAAAAGTTGGTATTGGGCTTGGGTCAACCTCATGTCCAGTCTAAAACACTTACTAAATTGTTTTTTTATCTATTATTTCAAAAGAAATAATTTAATACTTTATATGTTTTTAAAATCAGCATTGTACCAAATATAAAAAAATCAGCATTGTACCGAATATAAAAGATGATTATAAACAAATACAATGTATACTCTTTTTCAAATAATATATGAAAAATATTCTATATATAAATTATTACCCATGTTTTTTTTTTAAGCAACCAAATAACCACTTTCGCCACATACCAAAAAAAAAATACCACTTTCGCCTCTCAAGATAAACATGTGGAGAATATCAAATTCAAATTTCAGCCTTGACATTATACTATTTCTATCAATTGAGTTAATCTTAATCAAGAGATTTTTATTGGATATGGAATAACCTAATAAATCAAACTTTTATTGGATGTAGAATACCAGGTTTTGAGTCTTTTTTATCCGTAAAAGATAATTACTTCACATCACCAACACATGGTATAACAACATAGGGAAAAACTTTTAAAGGTTTCATAATTTTTTTTTATCTTATATAAGATATCTGGTGGATAAAAATATATTTTGGTATTTCAAACAATTTATACCTCAAACAAAAAGTTGTCTTATAATTTAGTGATAAATAAACTTAAGTACTAAATTCTAGCCACTTATTCATTTTTAAAATTGGTATTATAGTCAATAGAATACTAACAAATAAAATAAGAAAAAAAAATCCTTAAAGAGGGAAAAAAGAGAATTTGTCAGAAAAAGGAAAAAGAAAAAACAAAGAGTTTATTTATTGATGGCATAAGAAAAACCAAACGGCCAGATCGGGGGGGTGACCGAACCCTAGATCCCCAAATTCAAAAACCCTAATTTAAAATCTAACATGTTCATGCAGTTGATGGTTCGAATAAGCTAAACACGGTATCAAATCTGTCATACAACATGAAGAAACACATAGATCTAACCCTAAATCCGAAATCAAATAATCATGAATCAACTACAATGATGCAAAAATGGAAGGAAAAAAGAAGCTTGGTACCTTTCAAGCAGTGTAAGTTTTTCTTAGCTTTCTTTGATTACTGATTCCGGCCTTCTTTCGAACTCGTACTCTCCTTCTTCTCCTCTACTTTCGTTTATGTTCTCTGTCTCTAATCCATGATTTTGTTTTGGTTTGCGAGGTTCTGAATAATGATGTTGGAGGCTGAAGAAAAAGGGACGAATTCTTCAATGTGTGAAGAAATTCGTGGTTCTAGTTTTTTTTTTGTATTTTTTGAAGGCTTCGTGTTGTGGTTGCTGTATTTTTTTGAACAAGAGAACGGTGATGAATTGTTTTTTGCTTTATTGAAGTGTTCTAGATCTGTTTCTATTTAGGAGGCTAGGGTTTGAGTTTGTTTGTGATTTTCCTCAGTCGTTCTCCTCTTTTTTGTGTTATGTGAAAAATGTTCTGTTAAGTAGTGGGATTATTAGGGTTTGGTGGATTGAAGAAGAAAGGGTCAGAGTAACTTTGTTGATCAGTTTTTGGTTTTACAATTTGTGATGAAAAAAGGGAAAGAAGAAAAGTCATTGTCGTTTTCATGTACTGGTTTTTTTCAGGAAATTGCATTGGATCCTCATAATCCCCTTTGTTTTTTTTTTCAAAAATAGGACCGAGAAAAATAAATAAATAACAAAGAAAGAAAATGACTTGTTTTGTTTTTTTCTTGATTAATAATAATAGTGGTAACAATAATAAAAGTAATAGAAATAATATTGATAAAAGATAAAAGGAAGAAATATGATGATAAAATGAATGTTGAAAAAGGTGAGTAATAATATGGTAGTTAAAAATAGAAATTTTAATAAAAGGTAGTAAGATAAAGAGAACAATGACAATGAGTAGAAAAATAGTAAATAGGCGGAAATGGAAAAGAAAAACAGAATATGACAAACAACACTTGAAGGATAAAACGAGTGTAAATAAAATGGCGAAAAAGAAAACAATGATAATTTTGTAAAAAGATATTTTTTGGTATTTAAAAAAAAGTAAAAAATGGATTTTAGGTTCAAAATTGGGGTACAACAGTTGCCCCTATTTAAGTTTCTTCACCTGGAGAGATGAAGATTAAAATCTTTATCTAAACGGGATTGGAGAGACTTAAATATATAGAATGCACCATTTTTAGACCTAAAATCCTCTAACAATGCATATGATGCAAAATTATGCAAAGTGCTGATGATTTTTTTTATTTTTGTAGGAAATACTATGGGAAATAAATAGACTAATGATAAAGAAGACTCCACAGGGGAAGAACAAACATGGCCCGACAGAGAAAAGGAAACAACAAGGGATATATACCTTGAGTCCACTAGGAGAAAGCAAACTTCACTAGGGAAAAAGGAAAACATTGGGGAAAATGTATGACATTATCCACTATCGAACACCGACAACTTAAAGGACAATGTGAAAAGATGATACATTATCTATTACCACACAACTGGCAACTTAAAGGATAATGATCAGATATTACTGACTATCGCCTGACCGACATCAATGTGTAAATGGTACTCCCTCCGTCCCATTATATAAGCACTCTTTTAACAAAAGTTTAGTCCCATTATATAAGCACCTTTTCAAATTTCTATACAAATTTAAGATTGTTTTCCAAATATACCCCTAAGAATAACAACAAAAAAGAAATTAAAATAAAAAAAATCTTAAGCAATTAAAATAAAAATTATGGATAACAACAAAAATAAAAATTATGCAACTAAATTATGCTAAAAAACATATCTAAAAAAAATATAAAAAAAAAAAAAAAAAATCTGCTTACGTGGCATTCAATTAGAGCTTCTTGAAGATTTTTTTTTTTAAAAATCTACTTACGTGGTGGCATTCAAAAAAGGGCAATTTAGTAATCTTTATACATAAAATACACACTTTAATTACACTCCTAATATTTCTTAATAAGCGTGATTTTGGTCAGAGGGGCTTATATAATGGGACGGAGGGAGTAATATGACCCTCTTGGAAGGAGGTAACCAACTCCACTAGGGAAGAAAGAAATATTACATGTACTATCGAACCAACGATAGCTTGAAGGACAACATGAAAGAAGATACATCATCTATTACCACACAAATGGCAACTTAAAGGACAATGATCGAATATTACCGAGTATCGTCTGACTGACAGCTTAAACGGCAATATGAATAGTGTGACATTATCTACTATCGAACAATGATAGTTTAAAGGATAATGTGAAAGAAAAATGCATCATCTATTACCACACAAATGGCAACTTAAAGGACAATGATCAGATATTACCGATTATCGTACAAATTAAATGATAGCTTAAAGGGCAATATGAATGTGTGTGACATTATCTACTATCGAACAATAATAGCTTAAAAGACAATGTGCAAATACTACCGACTACCATATAAATGATAGCTTAAAGGGCAACATGAGAATAGATGACATTATCTACTATCGAACACCGACAGCTTAAAGGATAATGTAAAAAGATGATATATTATCTACTACCACACACAAATGGTAACTTAAAGGACAATGATCAGATATTACCGACTACCATACAAATGATAGCTTAAAGGGCAACATAGTTAAAATATTACCGACTATCGTCTAACCGACAGCTTAAAGAAAAATATGAATATGTATGACGTCATCTACTATCGAACAATGATAGCTTAAAGGACAACGTGAAAGAAGATACATTATCTACTACCATACAACAAGCAGCTTAAAGGACAATGATCAGATATTACCGACTACCACACAAATGATAGCTTAAAGGAAGGTAATATGGAAAGATGTGATATTATCTACTATCGAACATCGATAGCTTAAAGGATAATGTGCAAAGAGGATACATTATCTACTACCATAAAAATGACAGCTTAAAGACAATGATCAAATATTACCCACTAGTACTACCATACAAATAATGGAAGGTAATATTTTCCTATTAAAGGAATAACTCTACTGAGGCTTTAAAGGAGACGCAAGTAAGTTAAACTGTAAAATTGTATGTATTACTGGAGAGAAAAGATTTGTATGATCTTTTATGCAATAATTTCTTTGTCTTATAATACATGTATAGAACTATTTTTTTAAAAACTAGTAACCAAAGTATTACGAATAAATAAGACAAAATATTGGGTGCGTTTGTTTCAGCTTTTTCTTGAAAAAAAATTATTTTTTTTTACAAAAAAATCATTTTTTTTATTTTACTTGTGTTTGTTTCAGATTTTATAAAATATCATTTTTTTAAAAAATCATTTTTCTCTTCAAAATGAAAAGCTATTTTGAATAGCTTTTTTCAAAATCTATTTTTTTAAAAACATAAACCATGTGTTTATTCTCAAAAATAATTATTTTAATTATAAACAAACACAAAACAACTTTAAATTTTTTTAAAAATCTCTACAAAATAAATCTATTTTTTAAAAATAAATTTTTTTAAAAAAATCTATTTTATTTTAATCCAAAACAAACACATCCATTATTGCCTAAAATAAACAAAAACGCATCAACGTATGTATCTATCTCGAAACCCTCTCATCTTCTCCCGCAAAACCCAAAATCTCAACGCAAAACTCAAAATCGAAACCCAGAAATCATATTCTGCAATGTAACACTGTTATGCTCTTCTTCCACTCAGAATCTCAAAAACGCAACTACGTACTGCGAAACCCTTCATCTTCTCCCGCAAAACCTAGAAACCCAAATCTCAAAATTGAATCCCAAAAATCATATTCTGCAATGTAACACTGTTACGTTCTTCTTTCACTTAAACCTTTTCAGTGAACTTGTCTTTTCTTCGAATTTGGGGTTTTCTTGTTCTTCTTCCACTGCTCACGTTCAAAGCAATTTCCTTCGAAACTCACTGCTTACAGGTATTTTAGTTAATTTTGTAAACTGGGTTATTTCAATTTTTTGTTTTTTATCCATGGTTTGTTTGGTTATTAAATTGAAACTAACTAAGGGCTTATAGCATAAGTGTTTACTATTTAAGTACTTATGTATAAGCTATTTATTATATAATAAAATAAGTCAAAATGTTTTTGTATAACCTATAAGTTGTTTTCATACACTATCTTGAACAGCTTATAGAAACAAGTCAAAAATAGCTTATACATAAGTCAAAAATAGCTTATAAACCAATAAATTAGACTCTATATTATATACTACTTTGACCATCAAATAAGAATTAAGGATTTTAACTTACAATTTTTCGAAATGGTAAGCTAAGCAAAATTCCCCTAAGAACAGGATCAGGTTTTAGCAAATTGTATGCAATCTCCCATGAATGCTACCATGAGTAATATGAGATTTGGACATTTGGTCACCATGGAAACAATTTTGTATAGTTCTGTCATCTCCTGCTACCCTGAAACAGTTCTGTCATAGACAGATAGACTGAGATTTGCCATATATAATACTCCCTCCGGTCCTAAATATAAGGGAATTTTTACTTTTTAGATTCATGGAATGATTGATGTATTTGGACTATAATATGAACCAAATACATCAATCATTCTATGAATCTAAAAAGTAAAAGTTATCTTATATTTTATTTAGAACCGGAGGTAGTAACAGTTAGGTTCAGTTCTTACGAACTAATTTTACAGTTCGTATGTTGAACAATAGTCCTATCTGTTTGTATTTACTTTTCCCCCTTGACCTTGGTTGTAAACATTAATTTTTGTTGTTATATTGACTTCAAGTGTCCTACATACTTTAAAGATAAACTAATTGAAATCAAGGAAGAGTGGAGTCAATACGTGCTTGGATTGAAAATTATATGATGGATTTTACTATATTTTATGTATGTATAATATAATATCTATAACATGTGTAAATGGTATAGATTGGTTACTGTATGTATTGGAGACTATATACTTTGGCTTGATTGGTTGGGGATAGTTAATGGTATTTAAACTATTTATAGTAAGGCAGAAAAATGTGCCAAATATTTGGATGAGCACATTAGTTATAGGTTGAGGAATGATAACACTGTTGATAATGAGGAGCATAGTGATTTTGTGATGTTTTGCTTGATAATGATTGTTGTTTTTCTCTGTTTGATTGAATTCTCAAACTCAATAATTCATGTAGCCTACATGTTTTAAGTTTTAAACTTTACAATTCTTGGTTAGTATGTGAAATTCATGGTGCTCCTATGCCGCGTCAAACTCCATCTATTAAAGCAAATGGAAAGACTGAAGAAATGAATTCAATTTCATATTCATTTGTTATTTTATATTGTATTTTCCTGTTCTCACCTGTTTGCCATCTACTTATCTATGCATTGTTAATGTTTGGTGCATGCAGGTTAAATGAGTGTAAGATGGGAGGCAGGTTCATATTCTAATACATTTAGCTACCAAAATCCTAACAATTACCAAAATCCCAACGCTTATCAAAATCCAACCAGTCATTATGTTCCAAACTTTCATCCATATTATGGATCTATGATGAGAAATCCATCTCAAACACCCCCGTTTAATGGTTATATGCCAGTGAAGAATGAAATTTTTTCTAGTGGTGGTGCACCTCCCGGATTTTCAACACAAATAACTATTGGTGGCATGATAGTTGCTAACGAAGTTACTCCAAATCCAGATGATTCAACTCCTAAGAGTAAGAAAAACCAGCATCCACAATGGAACACTAAACAAAATTTGGTGCTAATTAGTGGATGGATTAAATTTAGAACAAGCAGTGTTGTCGGGAGAAACCAAAAAGGTGAAACATATTGGGGTAAAATTGCTGAGTATTGTAATGAACATTGCTCATTCGATCCTCCGCGTGATGAAGTTGCATGCCGAAACCGTTTTAATTATATGAACAAATTACTGGGTAAATGGATTGGCGCTTATGATGGCGCTAAGCGTTTGAAAGGAAGCGGTTGGTCGGAGAAAGATATTTTGGCAAAAGCGCAGGAATTATATGCATGTGGAAAAAATGTTCAATTCACTTTAATGGCAGAATGGCACGCTCTCCGTGATCAACCACGTTATGGTAGCCAAGTAGGAGGAAATATTGGCTCGCGAAGTAGTGGATCTAAGAGATCTCACGAGAGTGATGCATGTGGATCAAACTCTGTAGGATCTAATGCTCGTCCTATGGGTAGGGAGGCGGCTAAAAAAAAGGGTAAAAAGAAAAGCAAGGAAGCTGCCTCGGAGGTGTTGGACAAAGAATGGGCTGAATACAAACAATTAAAGGAGAAAGAGCTTGAACAATTGGATAAGATAGTCTTGATGCAACAAGTGGCTAATGAATTGATGGAAAAAGATACTCAGTCTAGGAATATGAAATTGTATCTAAAGTTAAGTTCCGAAGAGCATCTCGATGACCGAAAGAAAAAGTTGTTGGAAAAGTTGGTCCAAGAACTGTTTGATAATTAATTATTGTGTTTGTAATGTTTGCTTAATTATTGTATCAAGTATTTGTCAGTAGTTTTTGCTTTAATTATCGTATCAAATATTTGTCTGTAGTTTTTGCTTTAATTATTATGTTTGAATATGTCAATGGTTCATCACCCAATTCGAATCTAATCCTTATGTGATAATTAACACTACAATAACTTATTTTCAATCTGTCAGGGGTTCACCACCCAATTCGAATATAATCCTTATTCAATTATATATATAGGGACTCATACATCTATTTATGTACCAATATTCCAAATCTCATCAAATCTACTTCCAATATCACAAAAAATGGATCCATCAAAATGTCATTTTGATAGTCTACAATCAAAATTGTGAGATTAAAGGAACTTATATGGTCAATCGAAATAAAATATTAGAAGATAGAGCACCTCATACTCATAGTACAAAATATCTAATAGAGATCATGCAGCAGCAAATCAAAGACTAAATTAAAAAAACATCAATTTTTTTGTTACAAAAAACACACATCAAATTTAACTAGGTTCGATTTGAATTACTATTTTAAGTAATATGTATTATTCGATTAAATACGATTGAAAGTATTATAAGGTCACTCTAACTTATATTAAGGTCAATGTTTGTAATTAGCATTGTTTTTTGGTATATAAAAGAAACAGCGAGTCATTAAAAATTAACTGAAGTTTAAACTTCAATTACTAGTGTTCAACCTATCAATTTTGATATTTTCTATTAATTGAATTATGATTTGTAGATTAAAATTACCATTGTTAATTTTGTTAGTATGAAAATCAAACTTTTGACCTCTTATCACTCCCTAGCTCATCAAATTCAACCACTAAGACATGTTTATATCTCCCACTAAATATTAATTGGTTGAGTTTTATATTATATATATATATTTTGCCGTTTAAAATAAAAAAAAACTAAAGATTAATTGATTTTAGGCAAAAATATATGATTGATCCTTTATTTTATTTATTTATAACACTTTAGTTATTTATTTTTTGTTTGTAATAAATTAATCATTTATCTTTTATATTTATAATACTGATTCTTTATCTTTGGTTTGTAACAAATTAATCCTTTATCTTTTGTAACATCTATATATAAACTCATATTCTCATTCTATTTTATTAAAATACACATTTTAAACTTTAAAAAACATCAAAAATTATTATTTACAATACCAAATTTTAAAGACTAAAAATTAAAAAGTACTATTATCAAAAAAGTTAAATTAAAATGTACTAATTATGAAAAAAGAAATTATTATTGCATACATAAAGTAAAGTGACCAAGAAACTAACTCCGATTATTAACATCTTATATCTAGCAATTTTTACATTTTTCCATTAAATGAGATACGACTTCTTGACAAATACTCTCTCCAGTCACATTTATAAGTAAAAATAATTACTTACGCGATATGTGACCAAAATTATTTATAATAATAACCAAAATTTAAAATATTTTTTACTTTTATTAATGTGACCGGAAAAAATATTTTCTATTTCAATTTACTAAAAAACAACATCATCCTTAAAATTTCTTGTCAAAAAAAAAAAAAACATCATCCTTAAAATTTGTTAGCTACATTGCATATATATATCCAATAAGAATTGAAGAATATTCTTTATCTCTCAAAACAGAATTGTTCTATTGTTCTATTTTCTCTCTCTTCTTTCTATTGATACGAAAGAGAAGAAGAAGAGAGAAGAAAAAACGACCTTTGTTGCTTGCTTGTTCCTTCCTCAACGAAACAATGGAAAAAGACGGCGACACCAATGACGCAATAATCAAACCTATTCCTTTACCTGCAAAGTTTCCGTTGAGCTTTTTCGAAGCCACGGTGGCTTCTACGGTGGCTTTGGGTTTTGTTATTGGTCTTCTCGGTGTTTATCTTACCATGCCTGATTCTGATTATAGTTTCCTTAAACTACCTCGTACCTTGAATGATCTTACAATTCTACGGTAACCCTTTTTACCATAATGCCCCTAATTTTATTACGCACGTGCTTTAATTTGATGTACCTAATTGTTGTTCATGGTTGTGGTGGAAGAAGAAATTCATCAATTTTCCATAAAAATGTGTTTATTAATTATGGTTTTTTGTTGCAAGGATGTTTGGTTGGTTTGTTGCTAATTTGATTAATTGTTGGATAAATGTTATGTTTTGATTTGTTGTGTTATTATGATGGTTGATTATAGCAGATCTGGATTGGTTTAGGTGTTAATTAGATGTTATGGTTTGAAATTGAATTAATAATAATAAAAGGGTATCTTTATTTGCAATTTTTTTATCTTTATGAACATGTTATTAGTTACTTGGTTCCATATTTGGAACAATCTAACATGGACTCCAGCTATGCGGATGTAGAATTTGAACAAATTGATATAGTTTTGTGATATGCTAATTTAGTACAAAATGTTGTCGAGTAACGGATGCAATGGTGCTATAGCACTATCGTGTAGCGGAATTTGAGCGAGGTTTTATTTGTCTTGGTATGTGATTGACAACAATGTATAAATTTGATGTGGGATGGTCAAGTGACAAGTCCTTCAAAATTGAGCTTGTTGTTGGCCTTGCAATGGTTGCTAGAATGGGAAGCTGATAGTTTAATCTTTGAACCCGACTGCAAAATAGTTGTGAATGATATTCATAATAATAAGCATGATGTATCTGTGAATTTGGCATTACTATTTCTCTAGTAGACATATCTTGAGAAGCCACCTAAACTTTAAGGTTGTATTTGCTAGGCGGCAAGCGAACATGGTGGCTCACTGCCTTGCAAGAGCCGTCATTTTCTCTGCCATTTCCCGCTACTTTTGTGATCCTCCTGTATCGTTTGAGCAACTTTTGATTAATGATATGAACTAGAATATCTTTTCCTTAAAAAAAAGGAGTTAAGAACCTGCAATGGTGTTTGACGATGGAGATGTTCCATTGCTTTTGACTTGTAACTTGCTAGATAATGTAACACAAAGTGAGTGTCTTCCATCTAGGACACTGGCTTTATGAGAGGAGTTAACCAAATTACTAGTTCACCATAGCATCCCAAAAACTATACCACACCTCATACAAATTTAAATTTGGACTGACAAATGATGCTTATATATCACTTGGGGTGGTTAAATATAGTAGACAAGCGACTCTGATGCAAAGCCTTAAAATTCTTACCAGATAACTAAATGTAGATATGGTTTCTATTTCTCAATGGTTGATCTATTGGTGGAACAAGCATTAAATGATGAGATCTATCATGTTTTGGGATAGTCCATTGAATTTGCTTTTATTTTCAATTTGTGGAAACTTTACCTTCTCCCTTTCTTTTTCCTTTTTATGTTTTTGATGGTATATAAGGATAATGTTGTGGATCCTGATATAGATCGGGAAGTTAATGTTATGAATTTTGCATTGCTTTATCTATCGTTTATTTATTTTTGTAGAGATAACCTTGAAAGCTATACAAGTGACTACACTGCACAAGTCTTGGTGGGATACTGCTTGGTTTATATATTCATGCAGACTTTCATGATTCCAGGGACTGTGTTCATGTCATTGCTTGCTGGCGCACTCTTTGGTGTCTTTAAAGGTGTGGCTCTGGTTGTATTCACCGCCACAGCGGGAGCTTCTTCGTGTTTTTTCCTGTCAAAACTTATTGGACGACCGCTTCTTTTCTCTCTTTGGCCAGAAAAGTTGCAGTTCTTCCAAACCCAGGTTCAACTCAACTTCAATGTTATACTACATTGGATTTCATTAAATTAAATCTACAACATGGAAATAAATTTTCTTTATAATTTTCAGGTGGCTAAAAGAAGAAAGAGTTTGTTGAACTACATGCTTTTTCTGAGACTGACTCCGACTCTGCCTAACACGTTTATTAATTTCGCATCACCAATTGTGGATGTACCATATCACATTTTCTTCCTAGGAACTGTCATTGGTCTCATACCTGCTGCTTATGTCACTGTCAGGGTATGTGGTTATCAAAATAACTATGATTTTGTGCTTTAGCTTTTATAAAATCATGAATTGTCAAGAATACTGGAAATTTGAGTCAACCACAGTGCGTGGTGTGTCCATTAACAAAGCAATGATATGACACCTACGATGCAACAGTTTTAACATTCATGCATAATTTTGAGTCATTGTGTCAATTGTCATTGTGCTTCTGTTTAAATTTCATGTTATGTTATGCAGGCTGGGTTAGCTCTTGGAGAACTGAAATCTGTGGGAGATCTCTATGATTTCAACTCAATCGCTACGTTATTCTTCATAGGCATTATTTCAGTTACACCAACACTTATGGGCAAAAGCGATTCATAACAGCTCAGAAGGCGTTAATCATGTTTATGGAAGGCCATGTTCTCCTAACATGCCAATACCAACTCCAATATGTGTACATATCTTCAGGAAAAATGATTGCAACGTGTGGTTCTCCGCTGATGGTTTCACTGCCAAGGGCTGCAGTAATTCAGGACATTCATATTGTTGATGCTGGTGGCAAGAAACGACGCTCGGAAGAATCAATTTATGCACATTGTTCATAAGCTGTTATTTCTAAAAACATACGCTTGTTGACTAGTAGTTCCTTTATTATTACGTGTTTTTTCATTTACAATAATGTTCATTTGAATTGTTTTCCTGATCTTTCTTATCTTTAGGATGCATATTAGTTTGCAACCAACTCCATATTTGAAAGATTTCGGAACATATTTGTCATTTTAACATTTTAACATTTCAGGTGCTTCTAACGTGGTAATTGTACTAACATTTCCTGATAAAAGTTTCAGACTCTTATCACTTTAATTTCAAGTCATTTTTTAACATAAAAATAAAAATTAAAGTGAAAGAAAATGAAAAAGTTAGTTTTAAAAAATATAAAACGAAAATGAAATATTTTATCCTCTAATTGATAAATGGGATAGTTTATAAACTTGCAACTAGCAATGCATTAATCTTATGTACTGGAAAGAAAAAACATGGATATGCAAGCAAGAGTAACATATTTTGCAACAATTGTATTTTGGCTAAGTGAGTGAGATCTGGCTATAATGTTACTAAAAGTATTGCCTATATTTGACATGCCAAGTAAGTTGGAAAGACACATTAGGTGATCGTAATCAGTCCTTGGCTTGTGAGTTTCTGGGTCAATTTCCCATCTTGAGAAGCTATTTTCTTATGTTCGTGTTCCATAAGTTATACCTAAAACATCAGTTAATAACAAGTGGCTAAAAGCACTAGGATAAACATCATTTTCAAAATAGATTTTTTTTTAAAAATTTCACACTTTGATTTATAGGAAAAGAAACTTTAGTAGTCTAAGTGTCCATTTGACCCGACTTTATTTTAGTTTTACTTCTCTTTTAAGTTATAAGTAGGGTCAAACACATATTTTATGAAGCTCTTATTAAAAAAATGGCTTAATACTAATAAAAAAATATAAAGATTTGTCTCGACAAAAAAAATCAAAATACACTATGTAAAATAAAAGATAAGTAAAAAGTATAAATTATATCAAAATATTTTAGTTTAAAATACAAAAAAAAATAAGTACTTTTAAATATAAAAAAACTACCAAACAACTTATATTTTATTTGTAAAGCTCTTTTTATTATTTTTAAGCTTAAAACAGCTTTTACTTTTAAAAAAAGCTGGGTCAAACGAAGCATATGGTTCGGGACGAGTTTTGACATCAAGTGGTTCCAATCTACCAAGTTTTCTCCACCAAGTCCAACTCCAACCACCACTAAACAAAAACTAATATTTGGTATTTTAAAAATCGATTTTAACTATATCATAAACACTCATATATTTTGATTGAAATATACTATCATGATTAGCTATCTTATCACTTTAATTTTAAGTCATTTTAACATAAAAATAAAACAATCAGCGCTGGAATATTTAAAATTTGGTTTTTTAAAATAAAACTTAAAAACAAAACTAATTAAAAGTTTTAGTTTTTAAAAATACAAAACAAAAATGAACTATTTTATCCTCTAATCAATATTATTTGCATTATTCTTAATTCAATATTTTATATATTTTTTTGTTAATTAAACTGATCCATTAAATATGTGAAGATAAAATACCAAAAAAAATAAATATGTGAAGATAAATTTTCTACAAATTCTCTAATGGTGATTAATTACCGTTAATCGGCGATATAAATTTCATATTTATTTTTTTCGATATACAAAAAATCAGTTGAATACAATGTGTATAAAATAAAGATAAGGTAAATAATAAAGACTTTAATTCATTTATTGATAAACTTGGCAAGGCATTAATCATATGTACTGAAAAGAAAAAACATGGATATGCAAGAGTAACATAGGAACTTGATCTCTAATAAACTAAAGTGTTACAAGGATATGATATATCAGTCTTGTAATGAATACTTCTTTCCTGTGAAAGCTTGGAATTGTGGAGAAGCCAGCTTTGGTTTTGTTTCAACATTAGATGATGATGCTTTTGCATTTGCATTTGATCCGAAAACAAGCTTTCCACAAGTTCTATTGGTACTCCTCATGGTTTTATTTTCAGTTTGTTGCTGCTGCTGCTTTAGATGATCAATTGGAGTGATGATAGTTTGTTCAACCGGTTTTCCATCCAAACGCCTTCCCGAACCACTAAACGGAATCACCCCGCCGGGAGTCTTTTCTTCAACTTTTGGAGCTTCCTTATCAGCTGACAAAGGCTTCGTCGTCTCAGGTTCTTTGTAATCAAGAGGTGGGGCAAAATCAACTTCACAATCTGTTTCAATTATAGAAATTGCCGGAGAAGGTTTCGTTTCAACCACATCAATGTAATACTTTTTCTTGTTATACGGAATCATTATAGTGCGACCGGTTGTTAAACACGAGTATCTCCTCAGCGAAGTTTCTAACATGGCTTTTGGATTCAAGATATCTAAAAAATCTTTGGAGTGAGGCTGAAACTTGACAAACTTCCCCTTTACAAGACTTTTGCTTTTTAGAGACACAATATCTCCTTCTTGTAAGATCATATCTTCCATCATCCAATTTGGTAAGAATATCATCCCTTCATCAGCAGTGAATTCTAGGACTCCACAGTGAGTAGTTCTTTCAGTAGATAAATTTTTCAGTTCAAATAACATTGGATATTCGATGTTCAACTGCGCAAGACTATCTAGAGCGGAAGAGGGCATAATAATTTTATCTCCGTTTTCCACACTTGCCTTGTTAAGAGATGTTACCGGAAAACAATGGTAAACATGTTCAAAGATCTCATTCTTTTGTATATTCGAGCTATAATCATAAAATTCTTGATTCCATTGATTTTGATGCTCAGAATAAATCTCATCCCACTGATTCTGGTTTAACTGCCAATCCTGATCATCACACATATTCTCATTCCAATTCTGATCTTCAGGTAACTGATCAGGAAGTGAATATTCCTCATTCATATGACCCTCATGTAATTCCTCATTGCTATGATTATAGTAAGAATTCATAGTTAAAGAAAGAAAACACCAACAAGTATTGTGAATTGTGAAGTGACAAAAATCTAAACCTTAGACTATAAAGACTCAGAAATTGTTGTGAGTTGTGACTTATAATAAGGTTGTTTCGAGTATTTATAGCCTATGACTGTTAAAAAAAAATCTTTTAGAGATTTTATTAAAAAAAATCCAAGGCCCAATAAAAATATTGTTTGTTATTTTAAATATATCCTTTTAAGATTTGATTTTTTTTTTTTGGAGACAAAAGATTTTAGTATGGAAATTTCATATTTATACTATGATTACAAAAAAAAATTTGATATTTTTAATTAAATAAATGATTATGTTGTGATGTTAGATTAGAAAACATGTTTTTTTTGGTACGTAGATTAGAAAACATGTTAGTACTTTCGTTTTTGAAACATTATTTTTAGGTTGAATATTATTTTTTCTTCTTAATTGTGTAGAATTAAAGAATTTTTTGTTTAAACCCAAGCCTTTATAATAATGTCTTTATTCGTACCTTTTCACCTAGTTCTTAATGACTGCAGCGTAATTTTATTTGGGGCAATGACAAATATGATTCCTAAGGAGTATGGTGGCATTGGGTTTACGCCGTTTGAGGTGATGAATAAGGCTTGTATCCTTAGTTGGGACGAAAGTTGCAAGCAGGTTCTCAAGACTTTGGCATAATGTAGTGAGAGGTAAATACTATTACCTCCGTCCCAAAACTATTGTCCTTTTAACATTTTAGTTTTGTCCCAAAACTATTGTCCTTTTCGCAAACTAATGTAAAGTTAATATTAGTTTATCAATTGTACCCTTACAAAAGTTAAAGTATTAATTAAATATATTTTCTCTTTCTTAATAAAATAAGGGTAAAATAAACTTAACTTATCAATCTTTATTGTTTCTTAATCCACGTGCATAACTCTAAAAGGACAATAGTTTTGGGACGGAGGGAGTAGTATAAAAGAGAAGGTAATAACAATGTTGTGGTTGCCAAAGGAACACTCTAGGTTAATTATCTCTCTATCTGTCTCTAAAATAAGGGTAAAAATTGATGGATCATTCCAATTTCCAAGACAGAAGTGCCACAACAAACCTTTAAAAATTCTATAATAAAACTAGTAATAAAAAAAGTTCTATAATAAAACTTACACAATTGTTGGGAAGATAATGTAAAAAAAATTAAAATAATACAAGAGTTAATTTTCATTTCCTGTCTACTACTGTTTTAACTGTTGAAGGTTGCACCTTAAAATTAAATTCCACTGGGGGAGTTTAACCGAGGACACTAAAGGCGCCCTGCTCATCAGTGTCAAAATTTTACATCTTCGTGTGCGCATATTTGCTCCAGCCTTCAGATCTAGCAAATTCTAACCAGAGGAAGACAATTTAATCCCTGATGTCATTACAAACAGGCTACCTCTTCTTTGGGGCCTTCTTAACTCGTCGAGAGCTATCAGGAGTACGACTGTCAAACTTGCGTTTTGACCCTGCTTGTTTTGGTGTGGCACCCTCCTTCTGTTTTGGTGTGGCACCCTCCTTCTGCATGTTTGCTTTAGCCTTTCTGGCAGCTACAGTTGGTCTTTTCTTTGTGCGCTCTTTTGGTTTTTCTCCACTATGACTTTTCTTGTGGACATCAGTTTTTGTTGCACGTAGACCCTGATAAGATGGAGTAGCTTTGCTGTTTGACCTGTTATTACTGCTTGCCGGAGACCTTGAAGCCCCCGAAAACTTGTTTGCAGGGGTACCGTGAGTTTTTGCTGCTGGAGAGTATGGCCTTTTAGATGGAGTAGCATTTGGTTTGCCATTACTGGGTCGTGCCGGTGCAGGGTATGGCCTTTTAGACAGGGTAGCACTAGGATCTGCTTTGGCATGACTGAGTCTCAATTCTCGATCTCGAAGCTTCAAGGACCGTTTCTTAATAATGGAAATGGCAGCTTCCTGCAATCACGAGCAACTAATTAATATATGTAGACAGAGTTCTGAAAATGGCAAGTCCTTAGTTACACTAGAAGATGCAATACAATATAAGAAGTATCCAATCCAAACAGAAGCCAACAAAAGAACAAAACCGCAGCCAAGAAACATCAATTTCATTTTTTATGTCCCAGACTACATCACAGCCTGATTTTCAATTCACAAGGACTCAAAAAGTAAAAAATGCGGCCTAACTCAACTGTTATGACATGTCAGTGTCTAGTACAACGATTATCAAGTCTAACAACTTATATTCTCATTGAAAGAAAATAACTTTTGAAATTGACATGTATTTAGTTACATAGAAAGAAGTAGCCAATCCAAGCCAAAGTAAGTCAATAGAACCACAGCACATGTGTCATTTCTTTCCTTACGTTCTATCCAGATTATGTTGCAAAATGTATATGCTTTTAAGAAATAGATAACAAAATAACATCAAATTCTAAAAGCAATAAGGCAAATAAGATGGTTTCTCCATGACAAAATGAGATTTTCAAGGGTTTGTCAACCACAAACAGCCCCATGTTCCAGCACCAAAAGGTTTCTTCCTAAGAAAGAAAATGGATGAGGGGTCATTCATTATTTGAAAGCTCAACTTCACTTACATTCTGTATCACAAATATCAGAGGGCGGGATTGGGCATTGAAATAATCAAGATATTGGTACATGGGCTATAACATGATTATCAACTCAGGTGTACTTTAAAAATGTAAAATGCATGTTTTACTCTACTTTTACCATACATATCAGTCTCTAACTACTTATATTCTCATTGAATAAAGATATCTTCTTAATGATATGTACCTAGTTACAGAAAAAAGGCATATTACAATATAAGAAATAGCCAATCCAACCAAAAGTAAGCTAACAAAACCACAGCACAGGTAACCGTCCATTTCAATCCTTGCATAGGAGAATACATTAAACATTACAAAAATATGTGTTTTGTAGTAATAATAGCATGCAATTCTTAAAATTAATCGGAAAAATGAGAAGGTTTCTTTCATCACAAATTGAAGTATTCATGGGTTAGTCAATCACAAAAAGCCCCATGTTTTAGTACCTAAAAGGAAGAACACGACGTGATAACATCAATTATGACATATTTGAGCTAAAAAATATAAACATACACACAATGAGAAACTTCTTATCAGAATGTATAGCAAATAAGGCACCAAAACAGCATACCCTTGTTTTAAATAGCACATAGGCAATTCCCTTTCCAACATTATTATGAGGATCTCGAACAACTCTAACAGCTTCTAAACTTGATTCTAGATTGGGCATACCACTAAATAGCTGATAAAGTTCTTCATCCTGCATGAAAAGATCACATGTTAGATTCATTGGACGATGTAGGTGCAATAATGGACGAAAAATTCTGTGACTATAAATAGAAAACGACTGATTGGAAACATACCTTCACATCAAATGGGAGATTGCCCACAAAAACAGTTCTCTTATTATCATAAAGCGAAGAATTGTCCCCTTTAAGTTTCTTGCGGGGTGGGCATGCTCTATCAACTCGAATGTGATTTCCTTCAACCTACACTCAGATAATCAAACAATAATATTAAAAGATTTTCAGCACAACCCTTCAACAGAAAAACACGGTACTAGCAAAAATTGATCCAACCCAACTTAGAGGGAAAAGTTCATACCACAGTCATGTTGTTGGACAAAGAAGCCTGAGCAGACTCCTCGGTTTTGAAAACAATGTAAGCATTGACACTGCAAATCCAAATATTTTTCAATTAGAAATGTATGAAAATGTTTCCTTTACATGAAAATGCATGTATTCATATCCGTCAGTATACAAGTCGCAAATGATCAAAACCAATGGAAAAAACAAAATCTAATTCGCAACATAAAATACACCAATGAGATTTTAGAATGGTTTCACCAAGACCAAGCTTAATTTAAGCTTTTCCTTCAATTCAATACATACAAAATCACTGCATTCTCCATAACTAATTACAACAACATTCTTAACAAGCTGCTACTAGGTCATCATTGCTTAACAATTACCTTTCGGCCGATTCATTAATCTTCTTCGAAAGGATAGCTCCCTTTCTAGGCTTTTTAGTCTGATTCATCAAAAAAAAATTCAATACACATAAAGTTAGCATCACCCCACAAAAACAATAATAACATTGAAACCAAAACAACAAACAAAACAAAAAACACCTACATCTTGTATAGGAACAGAACGAATCCTAACAGATTCAACCTCACCAAATTGCTTAAACTCCTTCAACAAAATCTTCTTTTTCACCTTAAGAGGCAAATTCCCAACAAAAATAGTCCTCAAAAGCTTACTTTCATCATCAAAACCTTCTTTCGAAACCATCATATCCGCCGGATTATCGCGCAATTTTCTCTTATTCCCAACTTTCTCATCTTCATCTCCTCCTCCCTCAACAATCCCATACTTCTTCTCCTCCCATTCTTTCTCAACCTCATCCCTTTTCCTCTTCTTCTTGTTCTGCCCAATCGTTTCTACATCCAAATTAACCTCTTTTTCTTTCTCTTCTACTTCTTTTTCGCCCGAACCGGTTTTCTTCTTCTTTTTCTTCTTCTCTGAAACTTCAATTGCAGAATCGGAATCAATCACGGAGCTTTCATTTTCATCTTTTTTCTTCTTCCTCTTTTTTTCATCGACGGCACCTTTTTCGGGGTTTTGATCAGGTTGTGAAGCTTTTCTCTTGAACGGGTTTTCGTCGGAAAATAGAGAAGCGGCGGTGGCGGTGATTTGTTCCGGCGCGTTGGCGAAAAGCGTGTCGAAAATGCTGGAAGGAGCTGAAACGGTGTCGTTTTCAGGGGTTTGTTTTGGTTCTTTCAGTTTCTTTTTGGCCATTGTTGAATGAGGTGAAAGGAATTTGGGGAAAAAATTGGGGGCAGAAACCCTAAAATCGTTTGAGAGGAGGGAATGAAGAGAAGGGTGACGGCTATTTCCAGTTAAGATACTTCAAATTTTATTTTACGCAAGAAAAGAAATAAACTGTGCCAAGTAAAAAGAATAAAAATTAATTTTATTTTATTTTTGTAATAAAAAAGAAGATTATAATTTGTAACAAAAAAAGGTTGATTTTTTTATAATTAGAAAATGTTTTTGTCTAGAAATCTTTGCTCAATTATAAAGAAATAACAAAATTATGAGTCTGTTTGATCTGCAAATGAAAGTACGGAATAAAACAGTATATAGTAGAACAGCATAAAACAAATATTTAAGGTTTTGAACAAATTTTGTCTTGTATATTTTTTTGATCAATGGGAACCCAAAAGAAAAGGCACAAAACTAAGTTCTAATGAAGCAAACCCCCATTTTATCAGCTAGAAGAGTTGACGATAGTTGAGAAGGACAAGAATGAAGAATGATAGCAGTTTGCGTAGACGAAGCACCTTGCTTAGCTAGCCAATATGCACAAGTGTTTCCTTCTCGAAGAGTGTGGGTGCAAATTTTGTCTTGTATATGATATTTAGAGGGGTGTATTAGATTGGGATTTTGAAAGACTTTGTGGGATTATATTGATTTTGTGGGATTTTAAAAGACTTTTTGTAAAAGACTTTTTACAATCAAGATTCTTAACACTAAGATTTTGTGGGATTTGGTAGGATTATAATTCAGATTTTTAAGATTTCAAAATATATTACAAATTTTTACGATTTTGAAGGATTCAACGAATCCAAACAAAAAAGGAAACAATAACAATAGAAATTTAGAAGAAAAAAAACATGTATTAATATTATTATTATTATTATTATTATTAATAATATATAGCACAAAAAATAAAAATAATAGACATTTAGACAAAAAAAATGGAACAACATAAGATACAGAGTGAGCGGGGGGTGGGGGGATAGGGAGGAAGAGATTGAAGAGAGAAAAAAAAATAAGGAGATAACAATGAAAGACGATAAAAATTGATAAGGATATTAAATATTATGATAGTTGATGAAGGATGATATATAATAATAAAAAAAATAAAATAAACAAGAATCTCATGAAATCTCATGAATTTTGGTGACATTGTTGAGAAAGTGTTTTCTTTGTATTTTTAACTAAAAAGTCTTTCAAAATTCTTTTCATCAAAAAATTCATTAAAATCCTGAGATTTTTGAATAACAAGAGACATTTTAGAAGTCTTGAGAAATCTCAATCGAATACTGCTAGATTTCGTTGCCTTAAAAAAAAAATTAATTGTCTTGATTGAATACCAACGGATTTTCTTAAATTTTATAAAAGTCTTGATTGAATACCACAAAATTATTTTATCATAAGAAAGTCTTTTAAAATCTTTCGAAATCTTAATTGAATACACCCCCTTAATAGAGAAAATGTTATTTTGTCACAGTTCAGTGGGGACAAGAATATCTGATTTTGTCACTCTTTGTTTGTCCAGTTACATTGACAGTTTTAAAATCACATACATTACAACAACATAAGTTATCCTATCTAATCTCTTATTTTTTAGTAGATCAAACGCACTTATATTAAGTTTCTTTGTCATTTCATTTGTTTATGTATAAAATATATATATATTCTCTTATGTAACTAAACAAATTTAAAAAATTACTTCTTTGTCATTTCATTTGTTATCAATTGAAGAGATGTTCTCTAAAGGTTGGGAGGCTGGTGGGGGGCTTGGGGGTGGCGGAGGCGGTTGTGGGCGTGGGAGGAGGAGATGTTGGAGGAGTGTCAAACTTTATTATTGAGTTTTTAGGTACAGGCTCAGATTTCCGACTTTTGGCAGTGGCAACATGATCCAGAGCGGGGTTATACAGTTAGTGGGGCTTACCAGTTACTCACTTCTCAGGCGACGGTGACTTTGGATATAGCTGAAGATCTTATCTTGCACAAGCATGTTCCTTTGAAGGTGACTATATTTGCTTGGAGACTTTTGCATGATAGGTTACCTACGAAGACAAATTTGGTGACTCGTGGTGTTCTTTACCAGAGGCTCAGTTCTGTGTATCGGGTTGCGGTGGTATTGAGACGGTTCAGCACTTGTTTTTTACATGTGACGTTTTTTGTTCCCTCTAGTCTCTGGTGCGGTCATGGATTGGCTTTTCGTCGGCGGATTCTCATACTCCATCTGCCCATTTTACGTAGTTTACATTCTCAGCAGGTGGCTGTCAGGATCAGAGATCTTTTATGCAGCTTATTTGGTTGGTTTGTGTTTGGGTTATATGGACGGAACGTAATCATCGTCTATTCAAAAATTCTGTTAATTCAGTTCTACTTTTACTGGACAAGGTCAAACGTCATTCCTTCTGGTGGTTGAAGTCGCATAGCATAGGATTGGTTGCAAATTATCATTGTTGGTGGTCGAACTCGTTTCTTTGTTTGGGTATCAATTAATGTTTCTTGATGTATATTTTTCGGTTATCTTTTGTTGATGTAAACTCTTGCTGGTTTCGTTTTTAGCACACCTTGTGCTAAAAAAGACCCCGTGACTTTTGGTATTTCTATATATAGATATATATATCTATTTTGATTTGTTAAAAAAATTAATACAAATCAAACTTCGAACACATGTTGATAAAAAATAAGACATGATAAGAAATGCAAATTAAAATAAGATTTTGGACTCTGTTCTTTTTCCAGCTGAATGGGATCCACATCCATGTGATATTTTCTTTTAATTAATATTTAAGCTACCCACTTAATTATAAAATCAAACAACTATGTGTGTTTATCCATTGAATTGGGTAAAGGACACTCCTCTCCCCTCACATGAAAGATGGAACAACCATAACTATTTGTTATGTGGCACTTTATGTTTGTCTGTAACAACAATAACAATAGACTAATAGAAGGAGAGTTTAACTTCTAATCCAATCTTAAAGGTCTTTTATTTTCTAAAAAGAAAACCCAAATCTTGCAATTACCTGATCTACAATAGTTGAGATTAGTTGTTTCCTCTTCAATTATAGAAAAGGTGTTTGAATCACAGTAACTTGATACTATTTTGATAAGCATGTAGCTGTCCTAATCTATAAGATAATCTGCTTGAAAAAGAAAGAAAAACTAATTCAAAATTAGTTTGAAACATTGCATTGTAATTTTTTTTTTAATAGTAAATATATTAGTATTAATAAAAATCAGATCTCTGCACAAGACGAACAGAAATCGGTCAAAAATGAACTACAAAGAGTTGCAGTCACACACGTTTTGCTAGTTGCTACATTCATACCTTAAACCATTGAAAAAAAAAAGGGAGTATATATACTGTTATACTTTTTTTTTTGAAATAGCAAAAATAATTTATTGAAAGACTAGACTAGCACAAGATGTGCTTCATCTAGAAACAAAGTGCACAAATTACAAAGGTTCGAATGCAATTAAAGTCAACATGGACCCAAAATCGACAGATTAAATTCCTAACCATCCTAAGCAAGCCAACGGACTCTTACACCACATATACTGTTATACTTATATATCAAGAAGAGTTAAATGTACATTTTACATAGTTACATTACATGTGTTCCAAGAAAGAAGTTACATTACATGTTACAGCCATTAGATCAGAAACAAAACAAGTAGGAAAAAACAAAACACAAAGGTTGTTTTCGGTCTCTCTCTTTCACTAGGGTAGGGCGTTTGACGTTTCTGGTAGTTTCTAGTTAATTAGACGCATCCAACAAAAGAGAATGAGGCCATTATTGTTGTTGCATAACCTTTCACATTCTGACTCTAGTTAATTACTACTATAACTATATACTTCCTCCGATACTAACTATAAGGGAAGATTTACATTTTACGTTCATTGAAAAAATGATGAATCTCAACTATATTATAAGTTAAGTTCATCATTTTTTCAATAAATCTAAAAAGTAGATTTTATGATATAATTAGGACCTGAGGTAGTATCATACAAGTCACATTGTGTGCTGAGTACATGTTTGGATTAACAGTGAGCATGACCTAATCACGATGCGTTCCTATATAACTTTAACAAAAGTTACATTTTAGAACTTAACAAAGCCACATTATGTCGTTAAACTCACTGATCATCCAAACATGTACTAAGTATTGATTAAAAGGCAGTGATCAACTCGGCCGCTGATTCTTCTACTTTCTCATTCATTCCTCCGCCATTAACCACCACCTCGTCCTCCTCCTCATCCGCTTCCCACATGAAATGCGCATAGGATCCCAACACCGTGCTACATTAAAAAAAAACATGATTATTGATTGAATTTAATTCATATACACATTCAATATAAAAAAAATTATACTCTAAACAAATTTTCTCTTATATTTTAAGACACAAGAATAACATACATCAATTTTCTTTAATCAATTTTCTCTTATATTACCGATAAATAGTTAAATGTACAATACCTATCATCCGGAGCGGCACAAATTGCTTGATCAAAGTAAGATTTAGCTCTTTCTTCATCTCTATTCGTTTCCCATATCAACTTTCCATACAGAGAAAGCAATTCACCATCTTCAGGATTAGCCAGAATCGCTCTTCCGTAATATTCCTCTGCTCTCACCATATTTTTCTCTACCTACACAAATCAAAATTCAAATCACTTCTCTTTCGATCTTTCTATTTTCGAAAGATTAAAAATAAGTCAACTATAGAAAATTTTGACTAACCTCATGAAGAAATTTCGCATAGTTTCTAAGTAAAAGCGCGTCCGTTGGATTTGACTTCAACATTTCCTCATAATACGCGCCGATTTTCATCCTTTCACCGCCGTTCCCACCGGTGGTAACTGTCGCGGCACCACCGTGATCGCATCCACCACCTCCGCTGCTGAATTCGGTATCATGCAGCGGAAAGTATTGCGATCTGGTTCGATTTAGATTCCGAGAAAAAGCAAAATTCTCATTCGGTGAACGAACCGATGAGTTTTCTGATAAGGATCTGTTGATTCCGTTGGAATGTTTGTCGGTGGAGTGGAAATGCAGTGAAAGCTTTGGAGATTGGATTTGGTGGTTTTTTTCGCCGCCGGTGAAGGAAGCTTGGCGGGAGAGGGAGGTGGTTCGAGGTGAACCGGGGAGGAGTGGGTTTTGGACCGGGATTGAACCGGTTCGCATGAGAGAAGCTCTCATAGTTTTTTTTTTGAGGGAGAGATGGAAGAGGTTTTGTTTTGTAAAGTTGTAGTTTGACAAAGGAGCATTTTATGTAGGTTCTGGTAAGTGTCTGTAATTTATAGAAGAATCTTGACCGTTGGATGTGATTGAATGTTGACTTTTGAATTCGATTGGTTACGACACGTGTTGCGGGAGCATGTGCACTCCCATGAGGAGTAATAATGTTTCATTTTTTTTTTTATAGTCAATGTTTATTTCTTTTCTTTTTTTTAGTTAAGGATTTTTCAAGACGTTTTCTTTGGTTTAGGAAAATGTTAGTCTAGAAAAAAGAAAGGTCATGCATCAAAATTTATGTGTTCATGTTTCTCTCGTTTTTCCACTGATCACCATCATTTTGCCTTGTAAAAGCGTAGAGGATTCAATCGCGTTGATGAACTAACGATTTTATCGTACGGTACGTCACAAAGATTGATAGAATACCTCTGCGCGCACAAGCAGAATTTCTTGTTCCCTACTCTCATGGGGGACGAGAACGATCATCGTTGGGAAACTGTGAGAGGACGTAGGCGCAATCGCAATACACAACATACTCAGCAACGTATACCTGACCTTGCCATTGCTACACGACCCAGCAAGGGGAAGAATGAAGATATCACGACATTCTTTTTCACTGATTTTCCGCCCTCCCATGGGGCTAAGGCCATGTTTAATGCTTTTCAATACTATGGGGAGATTGTTGAGGTGGTCATTCCGGCTAAGAGGGATCGACGAGGGCGAAGGTTTGGGTTTGCACGATTTTCCCAGGTTGAGAATGCTCGAAGTTTCGTGTTGGAGTTGAATAACATCATGTTTGGGAGAGACAGAATTTCTGTCAATTTGTCGCGTTATCAACGCTCAACGGCGGTTAGGGAGAACATTAACTGTATGTCAGGACAGAGGGGGGGAGGAAGTGACCGTCGTTTTGACGGATTGCGACAGGGAGATGAGGAAAGGCCTGGTCAACAGTCCCATAAGTCTCAACAACCATCATTGCATAGGAGGAATGAGGTACGAACTTATGCACAGGCGGCAACAAATGTTAAATCTGGGAAAACTATTCCACATGGCAAGACAACATCATGTGATGACAAAGAGCAGCGTAAATCAATGTTATCGTACGAAGTACCAAAGGACGACATGGTGACATTACAGAAAGCTTTTGTGGGCGAAGTTTTACAATCGGGAATGTCGTATAATATACAGGAAGCTTTTCTTAGACAAGGTTACTTTGGGGTGAAGGTTACTCCTTTAGGGTCAAATTTAACCTTGTTACAGGGACAAGACGATGGGGAAGTGCAAGCACTTTTGTCCGAGGCCAAAGGTTGGTTAGATCAATGGTTCAAAGATATTCGTTCGTGGAATCCTAAAGAGATAGACACCGAAAGACTTGTTTGGTTAAGAGTTTATGGTATACCTTCCCATGCATGGAATGAGGACTTTTTTGCTCAGGTTGTTGCACCTTGGGGTGTATTACAGAAAGCAGCATTGGATACAAGGAAGAAGATCACTATGGACATAGCAAGCCTTCTGATTCGAACATCAAGTCAGTTCGTGTTGAATGAGGTTGTGGAAGTTCAAATCAACGGAGAAATATTCCAGTTGCGGGTGATTGAAGACTCTTTTGGTCTAATGAGATTAAGTTCACCACACATTTCTGAGGTGAGTGATAATGTAGACGATGCTCTATCGGAGGAGGAGGAGGAGGAAGAAGTGGAAGAGGAGGCAGATGAGGAGGGTAGAATGGGGTGCGACAGCTCTGATATGGGGGATAATGAATACTTTGGAGATAATGGAAATTGTTTGGCTATCATTCCCTATGCACATAAATTTCATGATCATGATTATTTCACCAACGCAGTGTTGGAAGGTGTTTCGGATATTGGACTGGTTGGGAAGGTTTACACTTCTCAAGCTCCTAATTCAAATTTTTCTACTTCTAACTCTAGTGACAAACAAGTGGAGAAGGGGGGGTCTGTAGGGGTGGTGCAGAAAGTTACTCAGAAGGATGGACATATGGGGAAGGGTAGTAATTTGTTGGATCAAGAGGATGTAGGAGTTGATTCACAAATTTCTACCAATAACCAATGTACTATCAAAGGGGGTGGGAGTAGTAGTTTGGCTCATTCAGCAAAAGTGGCTGGTAGTGGTGTGAAGACTTGTCAAACAGGTGGTTTATATAGTGAAGGCCCAAGTAAGGTATATCAATCTTTGTCTAAGGAACACGTGATCCAGCCCAATGGTCTTCCTAGTTCTCATTCTCATTCACAACCACGTGTACAACCAGTACCCACAAAAGTTAGGAAGCAACAACAAGCAATTAAGCAACTCAACTTGCGCCTGCCAAATCAAATTTCCAATTCGGTTAGTGTTTCTTCGCCATCTCTCAAGGAGGTGAATTCTGGTCGGTGTATAAACTTTGAAGAACGAGTGATCTGTAATCCACCTTACCGGTATCGCCCATCAAAGACTCCAGCCTCGTCTGTTTCCTCGGCTGGCACTATTCTTTGCTGTAGTTCTTTACAATCCTCAGACATCCGTAATTGTAACAATAGGATTAAGTATGATTTCTCTCGTTCGGCTGCACAAAAGGTTTGGTCTGGAGCTACTGAATTAGGGGTTGTTGGGGGAGAAAAGGAGGATGTTTATGTCAATCGGATTCTAGCTAATGAAAACAAAGAACAGGAAGCTAGAGTTGAACGGGAGCACCATCAAACTGGTCCATTATGAAGATTATGTCCTTTAATATGAGGGGGTGGGGAGATTCGGCGAAGCGGCGTAGGTTGAGTTCTTTTCTTAAATCAGGTCAGTTTGATATGTGTTTATTACAAGAGACAAAACGCACGTCAGTGGATGACTCTTTGGTTCGTAGTTTGTGGGGGCATGTTGATGTCGAATGGGTGGCTAAGGCGTCTGATGGCTTGTCTGGTGGCTTGTTATCAATTTGGAATAAGGATTTATTTACTTTCCGATATAGTTTTACAGGGGCTGGCTTTTTAGGGGTCTGTGTCGAGTGGAAAGGTAGTGTGTTATACATTGTCAATGTTTACTCGCCTTGTTCTTTATATGGAAAACGCGAGTTATGGCAGGAATTGCTTGATTTCCAGAGGCAAAATATAGCTGGTGAGTGGTGCTTAGGGGGAGACTTCAATGCGGTCTCAAAGATTGGTGAACGTAAAGGACGACAAGGTGCAGGGGGGCAGTCGGAGAGGGTGGATTTTTCCCTTTTTATTGAAGGTTTGGAGGTAGTAGATATTCCTGTCACTGGTAAGGTTTTCACCTGGTTTAATTCAGATGGTACCGCGATGAGCCGGTTGGATCGCTTTCTTTTATCCGAAGGCTTTATTTCGAAGAGTGGTGTTACGAATCAGAGGGTGGGTGATCGCGACATTTCTGATCATTGTCCCATTTGGTTGGAGGGTACTAAGATTGATTGGGGGCCTAAACCGTTTAAATTTTTCAACTGTTGGTTAGAACATCCAGACTTTTTTTCTTTTGCTAAAACCAATTGGGAGAAAGGGGGGATTAGTGGTAAAAGTGCTTTTGTTCTTAAAGAAAAATTAAAACGGTTAAAGGAAGATTTGAAGATATGGAATAAAGAAGAGTTTGGAGTGTTGGAACTCAACATTGAGAAGACAGTGCAAGAGTTGAATGAGGTAGAGGAATTAATAGCATTTGACAAATGTGACCCGACGGTTTTAAATTCGAAGGCTTTGGTTAAGCAATTGTGGGAGCAACTACATTCTAAAGACAGTCTTCTTCATCAAAAATCGCGAGCTAAATGGGTTCAAGACGGTGATTCCAATTCTCGCTTTTTTCACTCTAGTATTAAAGCAAGAAGACGGCGTAATCAGATAGTATTGTTGACGAATGGAACTGAGCAAATCCAGGGTGTTATTCCAATTAAATCTGCTTCTAAAGATCATTTTCATATGCTATTATCTGAAGAATGGACTAATAGGCCATTCTTGGAAGGCCTTGATTTCAATTGTCTCTCGGTGGAGGATAATGATTTACTGCTTACACCGTTCCATGAAGATGAGGTGCGTGATACTATTTGGGATTGTGATGGCAATAAGAGTCCGGGTCCGGACGGTTTTAATCTTAACTTCTTGAAAGCTTGTTGGTCTTTTTTGAAAACGGATGTGATGAATTTTTTTCATGAGTTTCACGGTAATGCTTTTCTTCCTAAAGCGGTGACGACATCGTTTTTGACTCTCATTCCTAAGAAGGATCATCCACAAACTTTGTATGATTATCGCCCTATCTGCTTGATTGGTATTCTCTATAAAATTTTGTCTAAAGTGTTGGCCAACCGGTTGAAGGGAGTTTTGGGCAAATTAATATCAAAATGTCAATCGGCTTTTCTTCCTCATAGACAGATTTTGGATGGTGTGGTGGTGCTCAATGAGATTATTGATTTGGCAAAGCGGAGAGGGGACGAGTGTATGCTTTTCAAGGTTGATTTCGAACGGACATATGATACCGTAAGCTGGTCTTTCTTAGAACGTATGATGATTAAGATGAATTTTGCGGAGGGTTGGTTGAAGTGGATGAGGGCATGTATCTTTAACAGTTCGATGTCGGTGCTGATCAACGATAGTCCTTCGGCTGATTTTACGGTTGGAAGAGGCCTTCGCCAAGGGGATCCTTTGTCTCCCTTTTTGTTCCTTATTGTTGTTGAAGGGTTAGCAGGTATGATGAATAGGGCGGTGGGTATAGGGAAATTTAAAGGTTATAAGTTACATGACAGTTTACAGTTTCAGATGCTTCAGTTCGCTGACGACACAATTTTGGTGGGAGAAGGTACATGGGACAATTTATGGACCATTAAAACACTACTCCGAGGTTTCGAATTGGTGTCAGGTTTAAAGATAAATTTTGTCAAGAGTAAGTTATATGGGTTGAATGTGGACCAATCTTTTCTTATAGCAGGTTCCTCTTTTTTGTCTTGTTGTTCCGATACGGTTCCTTTTAAATTTTTGGGGATACCAGTGGGGGCTAATCCTCGCCGGCGTGCAACTTGGAAACCGGTGGTGGAAGCTCTGACTAGAAGGTTAAGTACTTGGTATAGTCGTCAATTATCATATGGTGGTCGTGTTACTCTTATTAACTCGGTGTTGTCTAGTCTTCCCTTGTACTTCTTTTCGTTCTTTAAAGCTCCAAGATGTATTTTACAACAATTAGAGAGGATAAACCGGAATTTTCTATGGGGAGGAGTGGATGGAGTAAAGAAAATGAGTTGGGTTAAATGGGATCTTATTTGCTCACCAAAAAATAAGGGTGGATTAGGGATCAAAAATCTAGAACTATTCAATCTCGCTCTTTTAAGTAAATGGAAATGGCGGTTTTTACATGAAACAGATTCTTTATGGGCAAATTTACTTCGTTTCCGGTATGGGCACCTACCTACGCAGTTGTTGGAAGGGTCTTTACTCCCTTCTAGAGCAAGAGTTTCTTTATGGTGGAGGGATGTGGTTGGAGCAGGACGTGGTGTTACGGCGGATTGGTTTATGTCGAATATCAGTTGTAAAGTGGGTAACGGTTCTAACATTGGGTTTTGGAAATTTAGGTGGTTTGGAAATCAATCTTTTAAACATTTGTTTCCTGAATTGTTTGCTAAAGAATCTTCCCCCGACGTGTTGATCACAAAGAGAATTTCAAGTCACGATTCTTTCATTTGGGAGTGGACTAGTACTTTATCTGATATTGAAGAGCAACAATTGCATAGTCTTAGGGAAATTCTTTTTGGCTTTTCTTTGCAAGCTTCGGTTTCGGATAGCTGGCGGTGGATCCCCGATTCTAATGGTGTCTTCACTGTGAACTCTTGCTACACATCATTATTAGCTACCCGCCCTCAGGTGGAGATTCCTACGGCTGTGTTGTCCGCTGTTCATAGTCTTTGGAAAAATGATATTCCATCGAAAATTCTTTTTTTTAGTTGGCGACTTCTATTGGAACGACTGCCCACGAGAGGTGCATTGAATCATCGTGGTGTTTTGCCTAATTCCTCTGATTTGTCTTGTGTTTTTTGTTCTTTTTTGATAGAGGATTGTCGACATCTTTTTTGCCAATGCTCGCTTAGCACGGAGGTGTGGAATGGTGTTTTGGGTTGGATAGGTAAGAATACGGCGTTAGAAACTGATGTGCTGCAATCTTTTGTTCACTTTGGTAATTGGTTTCAGCAGTCAAAAGGGGGGCGCATCAAACATTTGTTCTGGTTGGCCACGACATGGACTTTATGGAGGTATCGTAATAATGCTATTTTTCAAGGTATTCAGCCGAGTGTTCCAACGATCTTGGATGAAATTAAATTTTTTTCTTGGTTATGGTATAATGGAAGATTTGCTCGTCATGCTTGTATTCCTTTCACCGATTGGTGTCTGGATCCTATACAATTTTTTTTGTAATTCTCCTATTTATTATTTTTGTAAGGGATTGAGTACCCCTTGTACTCCCTTATTTTAATAATATTCTTTTGCTTATCAAAAAAAAAGAAAAAAGAAAGGTCAAATGTATCAAAGATTTTTTAAGTTTTTGATTTGTATTATATTGATTTTTTAAGTTTTTTTTATGATAAATATGTCTTTTAAATGTTTAAAGTGTTGTAATGTTATTTTTTCAGTTGACTTCTACTATTACATAGATATCAATATGTCTCTTGAAATGTTGATTTGACATAAAACATTACATTTTCATATGATAAGTGTGTATATTAACATTACTATATAAAGTATGGAATAACGATAAAATGATAATAAATAGAGATAAAGTACGTATATAATAATATTTATTTTTATTTATTGTCATTTTATTACTATTTCATACTTTGAAGTAATATTAATATACATATCTATGATATAAAAACATAATATTTCATGCCAAATGAGCATTTTAAGAAACACAGCATTGTTTTTATAACAGAGGTTAATTTGAAGGCAACAATGCAACACTTTAAAATTTAAACATTTAAATAATCTATCTATAATGAAAAGAGCTTACCTCAAAAAAAAAAAACAAAAAAGAGACGGTATAAACCGAAAACTTAAACGAATCTAAATACATGAATTTGGCTAAAAAGAAAATGCTAACTAAAGGATTCATTTGCGTCAAAAAAAAAAAACTAAAGGATTCATAGGCTTTTCTATGAGAATTAAGAAGGAGGTGCTATAAAATTGCAGTCACGGTATGTACGTGAAATTAGCCACGTATATAAAATGTCGCGTGATCAATTCAACTTAGACTTTTTTTTTTGTTTAGAAACAAATTAACAAAGTGAATTGAGAATGGTACAATACGTACAATTTATTAGGGAGTAAATCCCTTGTTGCTTTTGTTTTTTTTTTATCTCTTATGCAACCAAAAAAAGAATGGTGCAATACGTTCCTTAATTAATTTGTTAATAAAATCAACGAAATTCACGTTGCTCTTGTTTTTTTGGTTACTTTTTTTTTTGTTTTTGAGGAAAGATATTGTTTTGGTTACTTAATCATTGAGCTAAATAAAATGTTAATCGATGATAAAATGGCATGAAATTTGATTTATTTTATTTTATTTTAACTCTAACAGTCTAATTCTGTCACATTGGTCCCCATTAAACGACCTAACAAATAAAAATAAAATGCATGTATAAGAATTTAAACATTTTTCCCCTTGAACTACCAAATTGCACTTTTCTATATAGTGTACTTAGATCTGTCGCAATTATAAATTTTAGTACTAAAATATAATAAACATATCAAATATATTTTTTAGCAAAATGCTAACCGATCCTCCCGGGACATTGGTTAAGGAACCAAATATAGAAATTTGACCTTGTAAATTGTGCAGTCAACTTCTCAAAAATTTAAAAAGTGATAAATTTTCTTTTTTTAGGTTCTTTAACCAATGTCCCGGGGGCACCGGTTAGCATGACCCTATTTTTTATAAGCAAATAAAATAAACAGGTATTTTATACCAAAAATAAAATAAAATAGACAGGTCTAAAAGGTCTTATATATCATACATAAATCTGTACGGATAGAATGCCCACAGATTTAATTTGTAATAGAAGAATAATTAGATTGTACCAAAACAAAGAAAAAACAAGAAGAGGAATAGAAAATATTTTTGTTGTATAAAGTACAATATTCATCATGTAGTAGTACTGTTGTGTTTGTGAATTTTATTCAAGAAAACCATTTTGTTATTTTATTAAATAAAAGCCCATAGATAATAAGTGTGTATTTAATTATTGCCATGTTCTCCAATGGTTTATAGCGGAAATGGTTTTATGTGACGGTGAGATACCGACAAAGTGCGTTGAAAAATATCAATTTAAAAATAAAGTAGGAGATAAGATAAGGTTCATCACCTTTCGTCTAATTTTTGCCTTCCCCAATTTCATTTTGATTCTAAAGGTAATATAGTTTTTGTATTTGTGGTATTTTAATGGTAAGTAAGTTGATGGTAAGAATATGACAGTCATAGGATAAAATAAGGGAGGAGGATAACATTAAGCATGACAAAATATAGGCATGTAGATTTCTACTCTAAATTTGATGCTATATAATATGTCCGATAAAATTAAACAAACTATATGTATTATTATATCGTTACGTATTTGTGTAATTTTTCCTCTATAAGACAATAAATTCATAAATACTACTATTAATCTAGGTACAAGATGTGCAAGATTATGACAAAAGATTATAATATCAATTAAGTCATTACACTTTGAAGGATTTCGCCCTAAGAAATTCAATTACCAAAACTTTAAGTGTCTTAAGCAAAGTGGAGAGACCGGAGGTTGTTCAACTAAGTAATTTTAACATTTTTTTATAATTAAATTAGAATTTGCGAACAAGTTAAGATACTACGAATAAGGGTTATGACAAACTTAGTCATGAAGAACAATAGAAGACTAAATTATATTTGGAAAAGTATCTATTTTTCGTAGTTGACCTAACCTATGAAGAGATCTAATGTAATGTTTTTTGTAAGACCTAAAAAAAAGAAGATAATCAGGATATGAAGTTCATTCTAGGATTTCTAACTGAGTTAGACAAATATGTGTAAATATTTTGTTATATTATATATTTATAATTAAATTGATTTTTTTAGACTTTTTTCGACTTCAAAAGTCTGAAGTCTAAAAGGTTTGTTTGAATTGTTTGGTTTTTAGGCCGGCTCTAATGATTGATGTCAGCTAGAAGAGTATTGGTTCTTTCGCAATGGTCATTCTATTAATTTTTATGCTTAGGCGTGTTCATAATGTTTGAAATGGTCATTCTTTTTTGGTTATAATCCACAATAGCCATTCTATCATAATATATACTATTAATTTCTAGTCGAAATTTATTTATTTTTTATAACTTATTTTATATATATAATGTACAAGAATTAAAGTTTGAACTCTGATAAATCCACTTATTCATTTGGTGAAATTCTAATCACCAAATTACTTACAAAATATATAAATTGCAATTTTAATACTATCTAGTTAGTAGAGAAAAACCTTACATGTTGCCGGCATGTTTCCTTTAAGTGTGTTTATCTTCTGTTTTTTGCCCTTTTATTTCTGTACAACGGCCCATTTGCTTGTTTTTTTGTTAACAAGGCCCACTTCTTTGCTGTTTTTTTTTTTGACACACTGCTTTTTATTTTCTTTCTTGATTTTTTATATCTCTTGATTAAAAAAAAGAGAGGCTAAAAGCCTAAAACCATACACATTTACATGATGCCCGTTTTAAAAGCCCACATCCAGTCTTCTTGATTTATCTCCACCCATGTAAGATATCACTTTCTCTTTTGGCTTCATATTGGGTGCGTTTGTTTTAGCTTTTTCTTGAAAAAAAAAAAATTTTACAAATTTTTTTTTTTTATTTTATTTTATTTTATTTGTGTTTGTTTTAGATTTTATAAATAATCTTTTTTTTTAAAAAAATTATTTTTCTCTTTAAAATGAAAAGCTATTTTGAATAGCTTTTTTCAAAATCTATTTTTTTAAGAACATGAACCATGTGTTTATTCTCAAAAATGATTTTTTTAATTATAAACAAACACAAAACAACTTTAGATTTTTTTCAAAATCTCTACAAAATAAATCTATTTTTTAAAAATAGATTTTTATAAAAAAATCTATTTTATTTTAATCTCTAACAAACACACCCATTATAAACCTGTCACAGAATTGGATCCTCCTCAGCATCTTGTGTTCGATCCTCTTTTTATTTATAATTTAAAATAAATTTCCATAAATTTTTTGACAAATATTATATTTTTCTCGTGTTATTCAACTCAAATGCAAGTTTTATAATTCAAATGTTTCACATACATATTTGAAATTCAAAAATTTTATTTACATGTTCGAGTATTAGAATCCAAAACAAGTTTCAAAATTTTGAACTTCAAATTTGTTTTTATAGAGATAATTTTGTTTTCTTAAGTTGTTTATGTTGTTTACAAATATTGATGTTTCTCTTGATTCTTTTGCTAATTTGAAGTCAAATATTGCATCTAAATTTGTGGATTCTTCCTCTAATGTGAAGCCATACACTGCGCATAAAATTGTGAATGTTCCGCTGATGCGAAATTAGACATTGTAACTAAATATGTAGATTCTTCTAGTGATGCCAAGCTAAACATTGCAGCAATTTCATCATCCGAACAATCCATAATTTTAGGTGTAATGTCTAACTTTAAATCAGTAGAAAAATCATGAGGAGCATCAATACTTGAATTAGTGTAAACAACTTTTTTTTTTTTACCGTAGAATTAGTGTAAACAACTAAAAACAATAAATTTGTATAAACATATTTCAAGTCCTAGAATCCAAAGTAAATTTCAAGTTCTAGAAGTAAAATCATAAAATTTCATATATGTATAGGGAGAGTTCAAATTCTAAAACTTGAATTGTAAAATACATGTTTGAGTTCAAGAAATCGAGCATGTCATTTTCCTTTTACTTTCAATGTGTTCCTATAGTAAACCTTATAAGTACTCTAACGGTGAGAGCCTCACCTACAAAAGGCCAAGTTGTTTTAGAAAAATTATTGAAATCCAACTTTTTTTTACCTCTTATATTACATTTTTTTTGACATACCTCTTATATTACATTTATAGCGAAGGTTTTAAAACCAAATCTAACATAAAATTTATTTGACACTTGGTTATATATTGGACCATTTTCGTGTAAATATCACTTGTAAATTTTATTTGATAAACACAAAATTAATCAAACAATTAATTTTACTCGTGATTTACCTATGTTTTTTTTTTTTGGTACAATACCTATGTTTTCTTTTATTAGTATTTAATTATATTTTCACAACATTTTAGTTCTCAAAAAAAATTTGTCACACTTTTGTCAAATTAAAAATAAAAATTTGTCACTCTTAACACTTTTTGAGTGAGTTAAGAAATTCACAATTTTTAGTAAGAGATAATTTAATTTCTTTTCCTTGGAATATTCAATTTAAAGAAGAAAAAAAATTACAATTAAAAGCTATTAATTGAATGTCAATTATTTTTCAAGTTCAATAAGCAACTTAAATAATTTTATCAGTGTATGAAAAAGAGGTTTGCCACTATAGTCAGCTTGGAATATTGACCTTTGCCCGCTATAATACAATGCCATCACAATTGAAAGACGAAATTTTGCCATTTTGGAATAAATAAAGTCTAGTTTGGACCAGGTCACTGTTTGACTCATTTTTTAAGCCTTCTTTTGAGAATACAGAAAAAGGGAAAATCTCACTTTGGGTTGGATACATAACAGACAAGAATGTTAATGTTAATAGAATAGTCTTAGGCTTTTGTTTTATTCTTTAAGTATTTTAAATTTTGTTTATAATCGCTATAAAAATTACTTTAAAATTTCTCATAAGAAGAGAAGATATTACATTAAAACTTTGTTTTCATATATTTCTTTTTAATCAATATTGGTCATATATGTCTTGTTCAGACAAGTGAATATCGTATGGTGAACTATCTACAATATCTTAGAAGTTAGAATGAATGAAATAAAAATGAAAAGATACAAAAGACGATAAGAGGAACATAAATTTGATACGTAAAAAACAAAATACATTAACAAGTGTTAAAAATAAAAAATAGGAATAATATCATGTCTCTACAATCAATTCTATATATAGGAATAATTTATATATAATCTCTATTAATTTATTTATAACTCAGAGACAAATAGCAAATGCTTAATTTTACATGTTTTATAATTTTGTAATTAGCTACCTAACCAAATTAACTCCATATTTGCATATTGACGTTTTCTCAACAGAAAAGTTCCCGTTGATGTTAGTATCATAAAAAAGATGGATAACTGAAGCTGGGTGGATTACTCAATATACTCACACTCAATACAAGTGCCGTTTATGTTCAAAATACAAAAAAAGTTTAAGATACGATTTTAATCTTTTATCCTTTCTTAAATTAAATATATTCATTTTAGACAAAAAAAATTTAGTCGTTTAAGTTATGTAATTTTTTTTGAGGTAGTTTAAGTTATGTAATTTATCAAAAAATATATACTACTAATATAAATAAGTACTTATGTCGTTCGCTCTTACACAATTTAACAGAAGTAGTTGAGTCATAATTTGACGCAAAGATGGCTATTAGTAACACATAAATACAATCAATAGTGCTTTATATAAAGACCGATTCAAAGATAAGACAATTCAAGTCATGGTTTTAGGTCCTCGAAAAAGAAAAAAATTTACTAAGTAAAAAAGTCTCTCATAAGTTGTAAGTTCATTAATTTAATTTACAGTAGAAATTAAATAAAGGCGACAGCGTAAAATATAATGGCCTCCTAAAAAATATATTATAAAATTGAGATTACAATTTTTTTAAGAATTTAAACAACTATAACTTTTGAATCTCTGCGTTTTTGGAACATGAATTCATAAAATTTTATCTTATATCTAAGCAAATATTAAATATACGTTTTATTATTAATTGAAAAAAGAAATGTTCTTTTTTGACTAAACAAAATGTTAAGTATTGATTATAATAATTTAATAAATAATTTTATTTCAAAAAAATAAAATATTATTTTTAAACTTTAAGTTCTCACTTTAAAAATTCTCTTTAAATCTCACATAATGTTAGGCTGAACAACGAATTTACTTTACATCGCTGAACAACGAATTTTGTTGTGAAATACTGTAAAAAAATTGGAACAAACAATGATGAAAATCAAAACTAAACGGTCAACCCAAATCCAAATGGATATTAAGATGCAGAAATACTCCAAACTAAAGATTGTGGATATTCTTTATCAAAAAAAAAAAAGATTGTGAATATTTTTAAGGGTCATGCTAGCGCTTATTGTACGTCATGCATTAATTAGTTAATATGCAACAAAATTAATCTTACATTAAAAATAATATTTTTTATATTTTATAAATATTGATATACAATATTTCCCTTTTTTTAAACAATTCAAAGGATCATGGATAATATTATTGTATGTCTTACTTTTTTTTTAGTATGGAAGCTAATAAAAAGAAAAAAAAAAAACTAAAAAGAAAGACTAATCATGAAGAAAGAAGATTATCATTGCGTCACAAAGGGTATGTCTTACTTTTATAAATGTTACGTAGTATTTTTAAGAAAATTAATTTTATCATAAAAAAATTTGGTACCCGTTGTTTTGCATTTGTGTAATTTATCTTTTATATACATAAACCAAATTTTTTTAATAAAGGCAAGAGATAAACTTGACAAAAAAAAAAGACAAGAGATAAAAAATAAAGAAATAACTTAATTAATATATTATTTATTTTTGACATTTAATAATTATTATTTATGTTTATGCATTTCATACCAAAATTTACTTACGTTTGCAAATGAGAGCTACTGTTCAATTCACTATCAAGAGATAGAAAAGTTATAAGAAATTAACTTGAAACGTTTAAGATGAACAAACTTTAATTTCTACTTTTAGTATAACTTCATAGAGTGTTAAATTTTTGGTGTATTATGAAGAAAAAATAATTCGAAGACGTTTTTACTTTTGAAATTTATATCCACTTAATTATCTAGCTCAATTCATTATATATATAATATTAACAAAATTATATATTTTAAATTAGATTGAGTGGGTTTGTCCAGATTCAGGTTTATTCTAATAATATTAACTTTCCCAATTTATTATATATATATTTTTTATCCAAAATATATAATTTCGATAAAAAAATTATATATTACTTATTTAGCCTTGTAAAAGAAGTCATTTACCATTCAATATATCTTTTGACCATGTGCATTATTTTATTATTTAATATTGTAAGAATGACTTTTAATAATAAAAAAAGAGAATTAGAAGAAAGATAGCAATCAGTAGGTTTGAAAACAGAGCAAGTACATTAATTAATATCCTTATCAATACTTTTCAATCTAATTTTCCTACATACATGTATTAAAGTATTGTTAATCAATGCATCCAAAAAAGAATTACTATTGTTAATCATAGCAACTCAGTTGTTCATGTGGTAAGAGATAAAATTAATGTTTATCCAATTTATCGACTAATTTGAAACACATCAATCTTAATATCTACTAACAATAATTCCATAAAGTTATAATTTTGTTCTGTATAGATTGATTCAACACAAACCGTGACATCGGAAGAATTCAAATTATGTATTAAATAAAAAATCTTAATCATGTAAACACGAGTTATATATCATTTATTCTTACATATGAAAACACTCGTATAATTAATAAAGTTATCTTACATGACGAATATAATCAATCTTAATAAAGTTATCTTATCTTATATATAGTCTAACTAAATGAACGATGACCCAAGAGTACTTGAATGAAATAGTAAGAGATTTCTTCCATTTTAATCAGAGGTCAGGAAATCGAAACCAGCTCTAAAAATACAGCAGTGTTAAATTCTCTTCAGAGAAAACTTTGCCACCCTTATGACCCTACATAACTCAAAAGATTAATCTCTACAATTACATAAAGAAGATACTCGATTCAAACAAAAAAAAACAAATGATGTATATTTCATACCTATATCATGCATATTAAAAAAAGTTTTGTCAATGATAGAAAATAAAGAGTCCCACCTTTCTGTTTTGTGCATCTATCTAACATTTCTTTCTATCTGTCTTTTTTAAGCACTTGGAGTTAGGGGTGTGCGCGTGTCCAACTATCAAACTACAACTACCTCCTTCCTACCTATCTACCCTTACTGCACACTCTTTCAATGCTCTCTTCACCTCTCTTTAGCCGCCCCTACCCCCTTCCTTTCTTTTATAAATAAAATCCTCTCTTATTTGTCCACAACATAAAACATCATCATAACATAACAAAACACAATTCTCATTTCTTAAAATCTTCAACTTTATACTAGGAACATAATCTAATGGCACCTTCTTTTGATATTACTAGTCACACTGTTTGTGTTATGGATGCTTCTGGTCAATTAGGCTTTAGTTTGGTTCAAAGATTACTCCAAAGAGGCTATACAGTTCATGCCTCCATTCAAAAATATGGTATGTTAACTATTTTATTATTGTTAAGTGCTAATTAATTATTATTTTTTAGTTTTCACCACTAGTATCTCGGTCGGCTTACTTAGCCGACTATTCAGGACGAATTCTGATATCAAGTGGTTATAATTCTCTCTTAAACGCATTTGCGGGGATTGAACTGTGATTAATTCTTTTTGGTTTATTCATTGTCCTGAAATTGTTATGTTTTTGATATGAAGGGGAAGAAGATCTATTCAATGGGATTTCAGCTGATTCAGATAAACTAAAGATTTTTCAATCTGACCCTTTTGATTATCATAGCATAATTGATGCTCTTAGAGGTTGTTCTGGTTTGTTTTACTCATTTGAACCTCCTCTTGATCAACCAAATTATGATGTAAGCAAAAACATCTTTTTTTTATAATTTCTTAATCTTTTTTATTGTTTTACAAATTTGAGTTAGATAGTTTGTTTATATTATCTTAATCAAAAATATTTTCCACTATAGCAATAAACCAATGTTTTATGCTATAAATATTTTATACTTCTTCTAATCCACAACATAATTTTTTTAAAATTAATTAAATAATTAATATATCTGACATATAATATAATATATACCGTATAAAACATAAAATATATAAGACAAAATTCATAGACTATCTCCTTATTGAACATTTCTTGCAATAAAAATTATATTAATGATGTGTGATAATAATTGAAGAGTTAATGCATGAGTTTTTTGTTGATAGTTGTTAGGTAAGATGAACAAGTAGAGTTCATTTGCATTAGTAGTTTAAGAAAAAAAGCAAACTCCATTTATTGATGCACGTGGTAGGCACAATTTGCCTGAGTATTTTTCTCACTTACTTGTTCCCTCATAACTCTAATTTCTTATACTTCTGGCTATGTGGTGTATTCAAAGTTCAAAACCCTTTTCGTACGCAAAAGCTATGACAACTAAGAAAATTGGTTTAATTTGGTTTGGAGTTTATGATTCATTTTTTTATGTCATAGTCCTTGACCCTATATGTCTTAGTCATTGAGCTGGTTAATATTCCAATCATGTGCTTATTAATTTGCATTTATCATTATATAAGTATATGATCATATCAATATTATGCATGTAACCAAAAAAAAAAAGATTATGAAACCAAAAAAAAATATCAATATTATGCATTATTATGTATTAAAATATTAGTATTAGTAGTGATCATTCATGATGAAATTTTTTATATTTGCACGCAATGTGGGGCACATGCAATGGTTCAAATTTTGCTACAATAACTTGATAGAATATGAGAATATAAATTTAAGAGTTATGCTAACTAACGCATTTGAAATATTAGTAGTCAAAAAATAAAATGAAAAAGTAAATTTTATATTTAAAATACTAATATTTTTTGAATTTTAAAAGTTTGCCTATACAAATTTAATATAACTTTATTATATTTGATTATTTAACTAGTGTCTAAGAGACATTAATTAATTAGCATTTTTTTAAATTTAATTTTGTGTCAATCATAGCAATTATTTTAAGCATAATATTTTTTTATTTATCAATTATCAAATCTGGAATATAAATTTGCATTCTCATGGAAGAATCTTTTGTATGTAGATTTATTTATTTAAAATATGAGGTATACTGTAGTAATTTTTTTTTTGGCTAAAGAAAAGTATCCTCTATCTATTTTTTATGACATTCGCACCTTTCAAGCGTTGACCAAAGAAAAGTATCCATTTTTCTTTATTGAAAACAATTTTTTCTATGAAATTTAATTTAAAATATGTGCGATAAGATTAACTAATTGATGATGACATGTCTTTTGACAATGAGCAGGAATATATGGCTGACGTGGAAGTTAGAGCAGCACACAACGTGCTTGAAGCTTGTGCTCAAACAGAAACAATAGACAAAGTTGTTTTCACATCCTCAGCAACTGCTGTAGTTTGGAGAGAGGATCGTAAAAAAATTGAACCTGAAATGGATGAAATTCATTGGAGTGATGTCAACTTTTGTCGCAAATTTAAGGTACATAATAATACACTTCTCCAAGCCTTATAGTATTTTCAA